>JAKTTT010000033.1:0-243785 GCA_030581615.1 Alloascoidea africana | reverse complement strand
GATCTACTGTTACTGACACCATTGTCATCCCTTGCACTACTACTTCTGAGACTGTACCAGGACCTCAACCTTCTAGCACAATCACGACAACCTACATTTCTTCTGGATCTACTGTGAAGACAACCATCGTCATTCCAGACACTTCGGTTTCTGAGACTGTCACTTATTCAACTGGAAAGGAAACTATACCTTCCCAGAAACCTGCAACTCTTACAACAACTTACATTTCATCTGGATCTACTGTGAAAACCACTGTCGTTGTTCCAGGCACCAAAGCAACCGAGACATCGGCTCCACCTGTTAATGGACTGACCACTTCGTTGGATTCCATCATATACCCAACAGGCACAGAGACTCCTGTTGCTAGCTCTTCTAAAACCTTCAAGTGCGAAGAAAGCGAATGTGACACAGTTATCACCAGAAGTCAAGAATCTCCTGTGCTAGCAACCGCAATTGTTACAGACTCTACTGTTCCAGCTGCTCCTGTTGTGCCAGGAACTACGTTAACTACTGCCGTTTCTCCGATTGGGGATGAAGCGGAAAGTTCTTCTTCCGGTTACACTGGTAGTGCTCAACCTATCGCAACTGGTTCTGCCTCTATTCCAGAGCAATACACGGGAGCAGGCGTGAAAAATTTCCCCAAGACGGCGGCCGTGTTCGGTGCTGTTGGGTTTTTGTTGTTGATATGATTTTTTTTCTTGCATTTTTATTAGGTTGGTTTGGCATTTAATCTTGTCCTTCTTGATAATTACTCCATGGTTTTTTCTCATTGTTTTCCTTTTTCAAGTTTTGATTATTTCAGGAAAGGGAAATTTGGCATTTTCTTTGTCTTCGGAACTCCTTTTTCGTTTTCTTAAAGTTCAAGAAAGATGAAATTTAATTTCTCAGAAAATCTTTGTGTAGCCTCTGGTATCTACACACTCCCCTTGCGATCACGCTTTTTCGCAATTTTTGATGTTTAAATAGCAATGATAGGATCAAATTATTAATATACTTTCCTGGTCTGTTATCTGGAGCCATTGGAGATAAGTTCCAGTGAGCGATAAAACGATCAAGTACTTTTTGTAAACCACCAACTCCGTTCGTTACCCCCCAAATATGCCTTCAGTCTCCTACTATAGCTCACGGATCTGAGCTTTTATGTTTGGTGTTCAGTGGCGACTGTTGGTTGCAAGATCGTTATTTTTCTGTACATTTGGTCGTTTTACTAGCGTGTAGAATGGAGCTGTCATTGAACTCTTTAACCGTCAATATTCTCCCAACGATCCTGTAAGACATTGTGATATCAATTATGTTTGATCTACTTTAAATCAACTTCTGCAAAAGAAGATGGCAATTGTAATTTAAACATGGCCAATTCTTGTTTGAAATCC
This sequence comes from Alloascoidea africana, assembly GCA_030581615.1. Taxonomy (NCBI): domain Eukaryota; kingdom Fungi; phylum Ascomycota; class Alloascoideomycetes; order Alloascoideales; family Alloascoideaceae; genus Alloascoidea; species Alloascoidea africana. Next base: position 242,412 of record JAKTTT010000033.1, on the reverse strand, counting down.
AATAATTCCAAGTTGTTCTGAATACTCACCAAAATTAGCCTGAAAGTGCCGCAAAAGATGTTCGACCGAATGAAAATCTAGCAAATTTCAGTCATTACAGCAATTTGAACCTATGGATTTGAACCATTCTTGTACCCTCTTCGTGACGTGACCAAGGCTATTATCAAGTTGGAAGTAGGCATTTCCCACCTCTTTGGAAACCCTAATCGTTTCTCCCCCAAAGTAATTAAGAAACCATTTGCTGTCATCGTAATGAGACCTGCAATTAGCCCAAGCCCATCCCAAGACAGGCCAATCCCGATCATGACTAAACAGCCGCCATATCTCAAATTCTGATCCCCACATTCTTAAGCTTCCATTTTCCTTCATTCCCCATTACCATTGGCTTTCATCTTAAATCTACCTGTTAATTATTACTATATCATATCATTCTTATTGACGTCAACTGTTCAGAGTTTATACAAACGCTAATTGCCTTAAAATGAATCTGCATCAATAACGGTTACTTCTGTTTATCTGGGGATATAGTCCACACCACTTGAGACAATATCATGCTCTTTCAATAGATAAACTGATGCCAGTGAATAGATTTGTTTAAATCTGACCGGTGTCCTTTGTTTTCGGGAACTGATCAGCCTTGCTACAAGTTTGAGATGGGGAAGAAAAGGTTGATCTTTTTCCACTTGTTATCTTTCCAATCCTGCACTTCAAATATTAGGCAACATTTGACCCAGAGGCTTGTTATAAGCCTGTTTTATAGGCTACATATCTTGTAGTCAAATTTTTCTATTATATTGAAAAAGATAGACTTCTTCACACAATCAGAGATGCCTTATAGATTGTGATTGACATGATTATATGAGTACTCATAAGATTTAATTATCTACCAAAAGCAGAGGATCTGGAAATTTTGGAAAAAGCTTAGAGATTAATAAATAAGTAATATGATCAAAATCTCTAAAAAAAAATAACGGCTTTGCAACAGGAGCAGAATCGTTAAGCTAACTTCAAAAAAAAAGAAATGCTCCAGGAGGGGATTGAACCCACGACCGTCGCGTTCCTCACACGACCGTGACATCAGCATAGACGTCGTTGAACGGCTATAAGCACGATGCGCTAACCTCTGCGCCACTGGAGCTAATTTTCGTGTTTATAAAAGTGGTGATCATTATTAACAAAATTCGCAGTATATTCAAGAATGGTGTTATAATGAGACTGAAGCCAAAGAGTATAAATGAATCTTTGTTTGTATTTTTAGTTTTCTTCTTTAAGCTACTTAATTTTAATTCTCTGAGCCATAAACTTGAGAGTTCAGAACAGAGGTTCTGTTCCCTCAATTATTTTAAAAATTTCTAGGATTTACTCAACAGGTTAGTAAATACATTTTTTATTGTGAGAGTGTTCTCTTCTAAAACTTAATGAAAAGTTTATGAACACTCACATGCTGAGCATTAAGCAAAGAGGTGTTGTACCCTCAGAAATTCTCAGAATAAACTCCTGTTCTACTACTATTTCTATATTGCAAGTATATATTGTCTTTTGTTTCCCTTATTCTGTACCACCTACCCGTTAAGTTATTTGTGAATTTTTTCTTTAAAATCTACTTCCAAAAACACTTCTTGGTAGTGATGAATATATGTTATGTTTTACTTTATTGCGATAAGAATGACATGATTGCACTCTGTATGCCCCCTCGCACTATATATTTTCCAGCCTCTTGACGTTGATCCCCTCAGTTCTTTAAATCAGGAGTATAGTTGCCAAATCGAAGATGTTATGGACCACTCTAGACCGATCATTTGGGAATTTTGCGTTAACACCGTAAGACTTTCCTTCTAGTTTGGTAATTCTAAGACTCAAGATGTTACATTAAGTAGTCTATATATTGAGTCCTTGTGCTACTCCTGCAATGGCAAGCTATAGAGAGACACCTTTTTGTGTTATTAGATTAGAAGATTGGTCAAACACAGTAATCGATTCACCTAAGCCGCGTAACGGAAGACCATCTTTTATTCTGCTGTTTACAAGTGTCATTTCAAGGGATATCTCATAATCCTAAAGTTGTCATTTGTAAGCTGGAAGTAAAGTTAGGGACTGCATCACCGATTTGTTCCTCTCCATCAGAGGTCGACTTTTGGGTCTCTTCGACAACAGAAAACGCTGCCACAACTAATGTGTAAATCTAACCATCAGATGAGCAGATTAAGATATTAGTTTTGGTAGCGTCAGTGGCATCAAAGAAACTCAAGAGTTCGAATCTTATAATCATCAAGCACTATCCTTCAATATTTCCCCTTTCATCGCCTAGCAGCACGGTATCAAAATATTGTATTCCTTTAAGACTGGTAACATTATCGGTTCATCTATTCTCAGTAGGATTGGTAACGCCATATAGTGGTAGATTTCATGTATACCAATTGTCAATGCCTCCACAATCAGAGAGGACGAGAATGATCTCGGCTAAAGCACTTTCTTCTGCAGAAGATAGCTTCTTCAAATTAGTTAGAGTGTCGGCTTGAGCTTGTAAACCTTTCACTAGGTAGTTACACAATTTACCTGACAGAGTAGATCAAGTTTTAAGTACTTGTCTTTTGACCCCGTTTCATACCGAGATAGCCAGTAAAATATGATATTTGTTATTGTGGGAGAAATGTTTCGTGGACCGAGATATTCGTTTTTAATTAGAAAGATTTGTCGAGACTATCCGAAGGTGTCCGTTCGATGGATTCCCGTTCGGATTCGAAATCTGATATTATCTATCGTTTTTCGGCAGTGCTTTACAAAATTTCCTTTGAAAGGTCAGAAAAAGTTCGTCTATTTCCTTGCATGTCGTGGTAAAAACAAAGCGTATAAAGAGATATTGGTCGTAGTCAGCTGGACCTAGCTTTTTGGGGCACGCTAGATTGAATGTTACTGTGCCAGTAAAATCATGACAAAACCAAGCGCAGAACATTCTGAATCACTGAGTTTAGTCCAGGCACAAGCAGTTAAGAGACGTGGTGGCTTAAAACAGTTTAGGGAAAGTAATTCTATCAATGCCACATGCTTTCATTCTTCTGGTTTCTTTGGTTTCCCAACAAATGGCCCTGTATTCTCTTATTCGAACTGCTATTAGACAAACGTAAGAGGTCTTGAACAGGCATCATTCTGATAGCGCCAACCTGTCCTGTCATAGGTACCAGTGTTTGTAGACAAAAGAATATCACCGTTTTGCACCCAGAAGATATTTAAAACTGTTTCCTGGAGTTAACAAAAGTTTCATCGGGACAAAGACGAGACTACAAACAGGCTACCTGATCCATCGATAAGGTTAACAAAAGACAAAGGGTGGATAGCTCAATTCTCAGGTACACTAAGTAAATTGTGTCCCGACCTGCAGAGCACACCTAACAAGGCTACACATTCGTTGACTGTCTCTGTTTTGTCACTCAACTAGTAATGACGATCATCGATACTATAACGGACTATTTTGCTTCATATTCTTTTGTGACATATATTCGTCTGGTTGCTATAGTTGGAGGTTATGTTCTTCTACGGAAGATAGTTGTGAAGCACCTAGCACAGAAGCAGCTGACGAGACAAGTGGAGGAAGACAAAAGGATCAAAGAGGAGGAGCGACAAAAGGCACTGGTTGAAATACCTGGCTCAAAAGAAAGTGAAGAATCACAGAGTTGGGGATGGGGTAAAAAAACACGAAGACGGGTTCAGGCCCAGCAAAAGGCTGTCGAGAGGATGGTTCGCGTTCAGCAGGACTGGGCAGCAGCAGATGATGACAACGATAAGGACATTGAAGAATTTTTGGAAAAAGAATAAAGGTTTCTCTATAATTTAAAAGCGGCGTTTTTTACTCGTCTTGAAACAGCGGGCGGCTAGCAATCCAAAGACCAAGCCGTTTAGAAGGAAAAGATACTGTTGTTACATGCTTTGTTTATAATTTACTAATTCTTGCATTTATTTTGGATTCCTCATGAAGTTAAATAGAAGGAATATGCTTAGATTAACCCTTTTGCAGTTACTACTTTGATTTGGGAACAAGCGAGAGTTCCTGGTCCTAACTTCATCCTTCTTTTTGGCTCCTTTGCAATCTCTATCATGTGAAACATTGTAGTTATTGATTAGAAAAGCGCACATTCTATAGCAACATCTCTTTTACTGATTTTCGTAAGAAGTCACAGAAAATAGTCTTGATCACTAGTTTCTGGGCAAGAAAGTTGACCGAAATCCCCATGTTCAAGTCTCGCTTTGTTACCCTGCTACACCACGGCCTCCATCTGAGATCTCTATCCAGACTTGGTATCTCAGCACATACCTTCAAAGCCTTCCAAAGGAAATGATCACAAACTTCAAACACCACTTCCCTAGCTCGCTCCTACCTCAGTCTACATTTCCCTTCCTCAATATATTTCTAATAGTATTCTTTTTCTTATTTCTAATACGGCTCACGTTCAGATTCGAAAACATATACGAAACAAACAAGTTTGTTTCCTCCATAACCACAAATCTAATTCTCTATGGACTTTCGGATACCCTCGCCCAAACCATAGCCACCATAAGTGCCAGACGGCAATTGTCATATTCAGCCAACTCTGACGATCTTGACCTCTTGGAAACCCAAAATGGCCGTGGCATCACCTTTGATGACGATGATGACAATGACATTCTGCTTGCATTGCATGAAGAAAGTGACCGTCTCTCTATCTCCAGTGCCACCAGTAATACTAGCCAACACACAGTTCAATCGTCTTCTTTGAATTATTTGAAATGGCAGAATAGTCAGGAAGGATTCAGATTCCATCGTCTGGCAGGTTTCATGGTGTGGGGTATGAGCTTGAGATCAATAACGTTTTTTTGCCTTTCTTATCCTCTAACCTTTGAAAAGGCTTCACTATGGCTCTTATTCAGGTTCCATGGTACGCAATTCTTCATAGCGCGTATGCCAATGCAGAAAACATTTTGCTATCGACAATAGAACGGGTTTTGACTGATCAGCTGTTCTTTTCCCCAATTTCGCTATATTGTTTTTTCACGTATTCAAACTATGTTATTGAAAACGGCGATAAGAATACCCTAAAGGACAAGATAAGAAAAATTTACCTTCAAACACTTGTTGCAAATTATGCACTTTGGCCAGCTGTTCAGTTTATCAACTTTTTGTTCGTTCCTCGAAGATTCCAAATTCCCCTTTCTTCCTCAGGTAAGCACATATATTATATTTCATCAATAAAAGATTTCTAACCATCAATTAGTGAGTGTTTTCTGGAACACCTTTTTATCAATGAAGAATGCAGCGGCGGCAAAATAATAGAAATGATGGTTTCCCCTGGGTTGTTACTTTAGTCAACTCCAAAAGCTGATTATTACATAATTTCGGACCAACTCGTACACTTATTTTTGTTTCTCAGATCAAAGAACTTTCCTTGCTGCTTGGTATAAAGATTAGAGAACAGGAAAAAAGAGGAATGCGATATCGGTTCTACAAAGCTACACTTTTTGTTTTTGGCTCATCTGGTTATTGCTTTCCTGTTGGTGGTTTTTATTGTTGGTTACTATATATGGAAAACTCTAGTGACTTTGCACGCTTTTACTAGTAAACTTTATGGATCTTCCTTTAACTACGCCCTTTTACGACAGCTCAGATATTGTTTATGTTTAGTTAATAGGGTCAATAGAGTACTACATTATTCTGAACTCAGAATTATTTATATTCAACGTCATCTCCTGCTAATAATAACAAAATAAAAGGTGTGGTAGTGGGCTTCAAATCTTATTTTACATGCCAATTTTGCAAAGAATGTGGACGCTTGCATCTCCCAAAGTATCTCAATCTTGATATCCTTCAATCTCATACCAGTTCGTCTCCAACTTCGGGCATTGCAGTTTGAAATTCGTCCCCAGTCCCAGAAGCGAAACCCCAATTTGCCCGATTGAAACGCTTGGAGTTTTCCATTACCTGTTTGCCCATCCGTCGAGTGCGGATCAGATTAAAGATAGAATAGAAAAACATAAAAATGCCGAGTACTATCATGGCGTAAAATAAAGCTGGGCTTTGAGCTTCTGTGTTTTCAGAAGCAGTAAGAGACGTTGAAGCGGAACCCTTGAACTGTTTAAATTCGCTGTTCAAACTGCTAGAGATATCATTAATCGATTGTGCAACTATTCTTGAATTGCTATTGTTGATCGCAATGACTCGCTCTAATCCAAGCTGGGAAACTACGTATCCAAGGCCAGCCCAACATCCATGTTTTGAGGCATTGGAAGAATGAAGCAAGTACAACAAAATGCAGCCCCAAACGTGCCCAAGGACACAACCAGTCAAGTAGAGGACGAACTCAAAAACGGTTCCAACAGGTAGACCTTCTACTATAACCTCGCCATCGTATATACCTGTTGCAAAATCAGGAGCCATCAACGAAAACATTTGACAGTATGATGGTGGTGCTAATTCTTGCGACAAATCTCCATAAGATGGCGGATTCGACAATTCTCTGTCAAGTTCATCACTGTGCTGAGGAGAAGGTTTTGCCATGAGATTATTGAATACTCCATCGTTCTCATTCACAAACTGTAATCTGGTGGCTTTTGTCCTGATATCTTGTATTTGTGTAGGCGCTTTTAATTTCTCAAGTATCTCTAAACTGATGCTCGAATTGTTGCAATTCTGTAAGCTACTGTTTCTCACAGATTGGACTAATTTTGAAGATGAAGCCGAGTCAAAACATGAGTTATCAAAGCACCTTTCTCCCTCAAAATCCTTGTGATAGATGTCATAGCCTGCTACTGATGGTGCTCCACCGTGAAACGATGCATTGAAAAGGCTTTCGCAACTGTCACAAACACAGATAGCCTCGTTGTAATTGTCAGGCTTGAACTCTTTTTCTGGATTACATTGAACATCAAAGTCGGATTCCGGAGTACCACAATCCTCCATATCTGGGTGAATGGTACCAGATGTTTCTAACTTGTAGCTTTGAAATTCTCCAGATTCAAAAGACCACAATACTAGATTTTCATTCCCGCTGGTTGAATCTGAACTTGACATCGGTAGGTACTTTATTCGCAGAGTTTTTCTTGATTATCAGCTATCTCGTGAAAAATGTGATGAGATGGGATGGCACAAGATTTATTAATTACAGATCGAACTCTTGCACTTGTGGGTCCTGCGTATAATCTATCGGCGCCAACCACTGCTGTCCATTGTGAACTCTTGAAACTTTGAGAGGACAAGAAAGAAACAGAATTTCCATTGTTCTCGCTCAATTGGAACAGGAATTTAGAATGTAGAGCGTAACGTTACCCGTACTTTCGGCAGCACTAAGTTAATCCGCAGGCTGAACCCTGCTTAGTCTCCTGCGTATGCTATACTGTATATCCGCAAGTCTTTTCAAGCTTTTCAAGCTCGTCGCAAACACTCTTCATTGCTTCCACCAATCCCAGGTTGAGCGCTTCTTTGAACTTGCACGTAATCCAAAACTTCAAAACAAATAGCACTACTGAAAGTAAACTTATTTTCAAGAAAGTCGCTATTTGACTTTCTTGCGCGCTTGGTTACGGATTATATATCTGTGGCTTGCCATGTTAGACACTGCCAATTGCTAAGCAGTCCAGATCCTTCCTTGGAGTAAAAATGAAAATGCCATTCTTCAGCAAGTGGCATCCCTCCCCAGGATCATCAAGCGGTTTCTTGCAGGTGGTCCCTTTAGATAGCAATAAGTGTAATTGAATGCCCGAAGCGGTATGGCCTTCGTGGGCGCAACAGCAGAATGACTTGACAACAGCACTTACTCAGAGTTGTTAAGCCCTATGAACCACAAGAATCTCTGCCCTTATTAAACCAGATAACCAATACAATCAACTTGAACAGGAACTGAAAATTATAAAGATCTTAATTGTCTACTTGCTATTTGTTGATGAGTTGCAAAAGTGCTTGAGAGCAGTTCCCACCAGAAAAAATAGACAAAGATTATATGGACCTTATTCTAGCCGTTTGTGCAGTTTCCTCGGTCTCCATGAGGGGAAAGCATAAGCTCTGTGTTATTATGGCTAAAGTAGAGGTTGGAAAGTAGGAGAATCGAGACCCGTTGAGAAAAATTGTTGATATGCGTTGAGTTTGTACCAGGCCATTGAAATTTATTCTAGACAACAAATAGGCTCTCGTTATTAGTCTTCGTCATCGCTGTCTACAGCTGATGACGAACCTTCCGTGCTATCATCTGTCGTTTCGGTATCTTCAGTCACTAGTCTTATCGCCATTTGTTCCAGCTCATCCAGATCAAACGTTTCATGTGAAATGTTCAGCACATTAGAATCATTGTTCTCTTTTTCGCCCGAAACGGCGGGCTTTTCCAATTCCAGTTCCACTTTCGGAACTTCAAATTTTATCTCGTTCTTATTAAGACCAGTATATACCTGTCTTATTTCATGTGCTAAGCTTCTGATTGCTGTTTCCGTTGCTCCTCCGTCAATTTGAATCCAATTACAGTAATCTTCAATCCAAATTCTGTTATAAACATAGTAAATATCATGAACACGAAACATTTCTCGTATTTTTAAAAGTGATCTGAGTATTCCACGCCGTCCCAACCTAGTCAAATAATACACATCTTCCCAGCATTTCATTGTCAATTCCCAATTCCGATAAAGGGGATAAATAAAAGACCGTCGCGTGCTTGCAACCATGGCTTCTCGCAGGGCTTGAAATTGCGCATCTAAAGACGCAAATTGAGGAGTCAATTTTCCAATTGTCCAGGCTGACTCAACAGTTGGATCACCCTGTGTTGTCCTGTTATCGTAGCAAAAGCTAAACAGGAGAGATGCCAGATTTAGGTAAATGTTCTTTGGGTTAGAAATAAGAAAAGATTTTAGCGGCAATGACTGTATCTTTTCTTGCTCCTCTTTAGTAAACTCAAGGATATAACTAGGAGTGCCCTTTTGAACAGCTTCTTGGCTTTTCTGCTTCAAAGCTAGTTTTGACTGCCAACTATGAAACTCCTGTGACATGTCCGATTTCCAGTTCAAAATTTCTTTCAGAAAGCAATAGTCATGATCTATGTCGACACCATCATATAGCTCTAAAAAATCATTTGCATAATGATCTTTATTGAATCGTGCATTTTCAATGTCAATTCTTGCATCCGTCAAGGCTTGATAAGAATTTATCGATTCAGGGTCATCTACCTCATTTATATCGTTGCCATTCGATATTGAAACGCCAATTATGCCATTGTATTGGTTGTTAAAGCCGTAAGACTTGTTCATTAATGTCAAACTCTCCACCTTGGGCAATTCTTGGGATATTTCCCAATCAAAGGCTTCTGCTTCTTCAACTTCACTCATTGTCATTATCTTCGAACCACCATCATTCTTTTCATCTTGTAAAAAATCTGATTTGATATCCAAATCCTGTATCAGTGTGGTGTTTCCTTGGAGAACGCCAGTACTATCTCCTCCAATGTCACCTTTCCTGGCCAAAAGTTTTGCAGATAGATCCAAGTCTGGAAAATCTTCACCCTTGGTGACCTTTACTAACTTGATCACAATACACTCACTGGTTAAATCATACCGGCTTTCACTCCTTTCGTCCTCATCAAAGTCTGCTACTCTACCAGGAAGCCGCAATCGAAGGTAGTAAGGTGGAAGCGCGAAGACAAAAAGTTTGCCATCTTCTTCAACAATTATTTCCAAACTTTCAGATTGAAAACGTATATGAGATGCTTTTATATTAACCAAAAGGAACTCCTCATCCTGTGTCAGAGTGAAAAACGGTGTGATCATGTTAACACTTGACGGTTGTCTTTTTTTGTTGGTTTGTTTTTCATCCTGTATAACGCCCAGACGCCTAAAACCTCCAGCTTCTTTTTGAGACCATCAAGGTGTTACAACCTCAAGCACTATCTAGTTTTCACAGATTTTTGCTAGGCAAAGGAGTCGAGATCCTTGTGAGCTTGTATTTATATCATTTAATATTCAGGACAAAGTACGCTTAAACTTCTTTGGTTGTCTTGGAAAATCATTTCTTGCATAATTTGCTGCTGACGTGTATCTTATGTCATCACAACCATCTTTTTTAGTTTTTTTTGCGACTCCAGAATATTTGATTTGATTTCTATGAAACGAGGAAGATGCCTGTTCCCGAAACAACGAAAAGAGTTCCAAGAAGGAGATTTGTAGGCAAAAAGTCGGAAAGCGACCCAAATGCTATTGTGACCGGAAAGGAATCCAAGCTCCTTACTAAGTGTCAGTACATCATCTTTTTTCGGGTAGCAAAGGTCTTACTAACTTGTTCCATATAGCCAACCGAAATCCCAAAAGAAGCAGAATTCTGAACCAAATCCCAGATGAGATTATAAATGACCAAGCACTTAACGAAGCGATAAAACTACTGCCCTCAAACTACAACTTTGAAATCCACAAGACAGTATGGAACATCAAGAAAATACCAAACGCAAAAAGAGTGGCTCTTCAGTTTCCTGAGGGTTTGTTGATATATTCCTTAATTGTTTCAGATATCCTTGAACAATTTTGCTCAATAGAGACTGTTATTATGGGTGATGTTACTTATGGGGCCTGTTGTGTTGACGATTTCACTGCACGGGCCTTAAACTGTGATATTCTGATTCATTATGCACACTCTTGTCTTGTTCCAATTGATGTGACGATGATTAAAGTGCTTTATGTGTTTGTAACTATTGAAATTGACGAGGACCATGTTATTGCCACACTGGAGAGAAATTTCCGGGATAACGAAAGAATAGCAATGTTCAGCACAATTCAGTTCAACCCCAGCATCCATAATATCAAAAAGAAGTTGCAGGAACGGGGTTCGGAGCTTAGTGTCATTGCTCCACAGGCAACGCCACTCTCAAGGGGTGAAGTACTAGGCTGTACATCTGCAAAACTTGATCCCGAACAATTCGACATAATGGTATATCTGGGAGATGGACGGTTTCATTTGGAGAGTGCAATGATTCATAATCCAAATATTCCAGCGTATCGGTACGATCCTTACTCCCGAAAGTTCACAGTCGAAGGCTACGATATATCTGAGTTGGACAGGGTCCGAAAGGAAGCCATTAGCGAAGCCAAATGTGAACGGTCAGAATTACATTCAAATGTAACCAAGCACCGTCGACACTTTGGGGTTATCTTGGGGACTTTAGGACGACAGGGAAACACATTAACAGTTGACAATCTGCTAGAAAAATTTCGCGAACACAATTACAAGGCCACAGTTATACTCTTGTCTGAGATATTCCCAGGTAAGCTGGCACAATTTACCGATATTGATGCCTTTGTCCAAATTGCCTGTCCTCGGCTTTCGATAGATTGGGGATATGCGTTTAATAAGCCATTGCTCACGCCTTATGAAGCAATGGTTTTAATGGAAGAGGACGAGCTATGGGGCAAAGATAGTTATCCAATGGACTATTATTCTACAAATGGTTATGGAAGAGGGAAAAAGCCAGACCACTCGAGCCTCACTCAAAATCCAGATAGAGTCAAAGACTCAAGGCAAACCAGGAATGATGGGAAAAATGACATGGAAACGGAGATATTTTGAAGCATATATATGAAATTTAGCATATGCCAATGAACTAATTGTTTTGTTATTACAGTATACTGTCAGCCCCCAGTAACAGCTTAATCTCTTCAGTAGTTCTTGGAAAGACGAGTCGTATGTCTCCAATAAGGTTTCTGTCTTTCCATTCCTTTGCCTCCTCTTCAGAAGCGTTTGATGACAGAAACGATTCAAGGAGAAGAACAGATTGTTCCAAACGATGGAAATCACGAATTAGTTTCTCGGTACATTCGTTCATGATAAACTCCAAAAGTTTCGGCGAAGATAATGGAAACAAGAAATGGGTCAGCTCGATTGAAACATTTGGAACAGAGTCTGTAATCTTGGTAGTTAGGTCCACCAACGCTTCCGGCCTATAAAGGGCTGACTGTGCCAGGATGTGACGGTCAAGACCCAGTTCTGGCTTACTCGAGTTAGTGTCCTCGTCATCATCAAAAGATTTTGAATTGGTTTCAAGAAAATCAATGTATGGAGATAATCCCGTGTATCTTGAAATCCATAAATTCAGATTATCCACAATTTCGAACTTGGTCATGTCAATGGCTCTATCAATTTCATCTATCTTCACATTTGTAAATGAAAAGTTTTGGAGTTTCATCTTTATCGCATCGTAACAGTTTAACTTGAAAATGTACCCATCACAGTTGTATTCAAAAGATTTAATGTCTTCTTTGTCTCCGTTGGGTTCAACACTGCTTGAAAACACTCTAAATCTGGAAATTCCTTTACCAGCAGTTTTATCATTTTGCCTCTTTAGATATAGAGATTTGTAATGCTGAACAATGTCACTCGCGAGGAGATCGACCAATGAAATCATATCATTTATGAGAGCAGATACAAAATCTTCATGGGCAGAGAGCTCTAAAGTAGAGAAATTAACGGAAGTTTCGTAATAGGTCAACACTTGTTTGAAAATTGCCAAATACTCATTAATGAAATCAGGAACAGCAATCTCAAGTTGAGATCCTCCTGAAATCGAAGAAGATGGTAAAGTAGATTTAGAGTGCAAAATATCGTTCAGAATAGTTTTGTAATTCTCTGTGTCATTCCACAGTTTAAATTTCATGGTTTTGCACTTGTTAAATTGGTTCATAGCACTGGACGATAAGTCAGAAAGAGACTTTACCAGAAATGAAGAATCGGATAATGCAACACCTTTCCTTTTATCCTTCATCATAAACTCATTATAAAAGGTGATCAAGTTGTATATTTGATACAATGTGGGCAGATCATTAATCGCAAATATCGTTTGCTCTGTCTTGTTCTGAAGCGGTTTAATAACAGAAGTGATGCATTTGTCGAGTAAAGATTCTATTGTCTTGTCAATGTCTAACTTCTCCTCTTCTGTGGTGCCTTCTTTGTCACTTTTATTCTCTGCACTGGAGCGCCGCCTTTCAAGCTTCAAATTCATTTCTTCTGAGTTGTCTGATTTAACTAACCATGGCTGATTGCTCAATCCAATCTCAAATCCAAGACTTAAATCCTCAGTGTCAAGGAGACTGGTTATGTTCTCTTTTTCATTCAAAATAGTGGTGTGAACCCAAGCAAGCAAGTCGCCTATGAATCTTAGTGGATCGTAGGATTGTAAATCTAGATGGCTTCCACGACCATTACGGTGACTTCCTGACCTACCAGACCAACCTGATAGTGTTGAAAAAGTCTCAGCAGCAGCACTAACTCTAGATCTCGTTCTAGGTTTTTGTTGTATTCCTGCCTGTGATCCATTCGAATGAGAGGGAGGGAGCATGGGCATATTGTACAGCTCATCTGTAAGTGTTGATAGAAAGCTCTGGTACAGTTTATCCTGCCTCTTCTCGGCCAGTTCATCGATGATCTGATTAAACAAAGTTGGCCTTTCAGAGAGGTAGATTAGACACTTTCTTATCTTCTGATTCACTTTGGCATTTGTAGTCACGAAATTCGAACTGGTTGTAAGATGATAACGAAGATACGTTAGCAGCTTATCGTAAGCAATTGTAAGGTAATAATTCATATTGTTCATGACTTCAAGCCCAATATTTTGATTCTCCATCGTCAACAATATTTGGGAATCTTTGTAGATTTTTTTGGTCTTGTTCAAAGATTTGAAAAACTCGTCATCCATGCTACTGTTATCATTATCAGAAGTGTCCAAATAAGTTCCCACTATCGTATCAACTTCAAACTCTTTCAAAAAATACTTTTCCCTAAATGCATCCCAGCAAAGCTTTTCTAGTTCAATCTTTGAAATTTCATCCTTTATATCCTGAGTTTTGGTCAGAAATTCATTGGTCTGTACAGTTTTCACCGAATTGACCAGATGGCGCATTGAATTGTAACTCTCATTCAGTTTCTCAATATCTGAGCCAATAGGTTTCAAGTCGGACACAAGCTTGCTATAGTGTTTTAATACTCTGGCATTCTGTTTAATAACATCATACTCAAAGTCGGACTTTAATTTGCGTGGGTTGGAAAGTATGGAGTCGTATTTCTCATCCTCATCTTCTTCTTCATCCTCCTCATCCATAAGTATTTCAGAATCCCCATTTTCAATGTTTGCCGGTGTTTTAATGGTGAGTGGTTTTGAAATGACAATTTTAACGTCGCTAATGCTCTGCTTTCGGGTATGGCTGGGTGTTGTATCTTTCCCTGATGCAAACGTGGCTCCAGTTGACTGTGCCATAGCTGATTGCTTCTTTAGCTGAACCAGCTTATAGTCCAAAGCTTCGAGGCCATTTCTTATTATATTATTCTTATCAGTGTACGAGTTGATAAAAATCTCCGAAAGTTTGTTGGATATTAGCGATTGAAGCGTAACCTGTTTGGACTTGTAGGATTTGGTATTTGATGCAGGACCGGTAGCCACCGCAGGAGAGAACGGAGAAAAGATGGCAGGAGTCGAGAGGGAAATATCCAAGGACTGAGACAAGTCCAATGGAGCAGGGACGGTGGATGGCATTATCAACCCAAGGTTCTGACTTGTCTATTTCTTTAACAGTACCTTCATCGGCCTGTCCTTGGGAAACGATGGCGATCTGTTCTGTGACTTACGCATCACGCGTAATCGTTGTCACTGATATGCTTCATGTTGAAGATATAGAGCATGAGCAGAACAATTCCTGGAAACCATTTTATTTAAAGTCATAGCGTTGTTGCGGCGTGTACAAGAATAGGTGATTAATTGAATCACTGTCATTTCCATGTGTGTTAATTGGGTAAAGGCTGTCTCTGTCTTTTTCTGTTTAAAGTCTAGAATACATATTGTTCGGTCTACGTAACGATTTGAATTCCGATTCTTATCACAACATTAGTAGCCTTCACAATTGAATAAAAGATTTTTCCATCTTAACCTTGGCTTGTTCGTAACAGCGTGGAAAGCCGTGACCAATGCCATGCATTTACCTCTTAGTCGGACGATAAAGCTTGCTCGAAATAGCTAGGAAGGTCATGACGATAAACTCAAAAAGAGAGAAATACACAAAAAAAGGTGAAGTCAATAAATTCGAAGATAGACTCTAATTACACAAATCAAGTAAAATTCAATCATAGCATCAGTGACCTCCAAGTGAGTGGCCATCTATCTGAGTTATGTATTCCCCATGATGCTCGTCCTCTGGAACATCGACCAGTTTGATCTTGCCATCGGCCACATTGTAAACCGCGCCATAAACTTTGATATCCCCCCTTCCCAAAGCTTCCACCACGCTTTCATGTCGCATGACATTGTGCACCTGGCTGATGACGTTAAGCTCGACTAGCTTGTTGCATTTTTCAACGGGGTCGGCAATTGCATCCAAAATGGCCATATTTCGGGCCTTGACATCCTTGATATTCCGAATCCAGTGGTCCATTACTCCACCGATTCTTCTAGTGGCCAGGGCAGCCCAGACCCCACCGCAGTCTGTGTGTCCGCAAACAACAATCTTGCTGACTTTTAGAACGTCAACAGCAAACTGTACCACAGATAAGGAAGATAAATCGCCAAAGGGCACCAGGTTGGCAATATTTCTGTGAACAAAAACCTCTCCTGGCAACAAGTCGAGAGATGTATCTCCAGCACGTGAATCTGAACATCCAATCCAAAGGGTATGGGGCGATTGTCCATGGGCATTTGTAGGAAACAAGGTGGGGTATTCTTGTACCGTACGGTCAGCCCATTGATGGTTGTGGTTGAGCAGGTCTGAAATAGAACAAGAGTGGTTCAGCTTGAACAAGGGCGTTTTGGATGGAGCGTGCTGTTCTTGTTGTGTTTCAGCAGCATGTGGAGCAGTCATGGTGGATGGTGTAGTGGGATTTTCTGCAGATGGAGATGACATTTCGGAATTTATGGGAACCACTTTCTTTTTATATGTTTTGGCTAGATGTTTGAGATTAGTATCAGACGGTAGAGATGAGGAGGAGCAGGATCGACGACAGCCAGAAGGAGATGCAGCTGGATTGGAGGATAAAGTGGGTTTTGGAATTGAAAAATAAGAATAGGCAGATCGCAAGGCTTTTCCCAGACCAGGAGAATGGCAAAATGTTCCTAGCTTCAATGCGAATGCGAATCGGCCTTAATCAGTCAGCTAATATGCGAATAGAGGAAAACAACGTAGTGCTTTGCCCAAGAAAAGCGTGATGATAATAAGCTTTGGACCGATAAGGGGACGACGAACGAAATGATAATTAAAAAGATGATAAGGAAATGAAAGAGGAAATCTTCAACACAAACAGAGGAACGTGCGCAACTGTAATTGCAGAATAGTAGACGATAGAGAAAAAAAACGATGCTATTTTCCTGGCAAATCTGTAGATTTGCGCGGGGCTATAGAGAATGGAAGATCAGAAAGATCCAGAGATTCGATGCTTTTGGGTCCGTATATCCTCTGTAGGTATATACGATAAAATAGAAAAGATGCTTATAAACAACCAGTAATCTGGCAAAGAAAAAGTGGTATTTAGGCGCTAACGAGTATCGAAAGTAGGTAGGAGAAGAAAATAAAGGAGGGCAGGAAAGAGTTGGGAAAATGACACATAGGTCTCCGCCAGGTTTTCAGCGCCCAGATGCGAGCCGCCGCTGCCTCAAAATGAAAAAATAATACTGGTTCAGGGCCATTGCCTAAAGTGCCCAAATAGGCAAGCCCTCAACAATTTTTCGTTCGGCTGTCAGCCAATGGCCGGGCAAGGATAGCTTTGTTTCCTTATTTCCCCGACGCCACAAGGTTTTTCGATTTGTCCAGATGTTGGAGTCTACGGATCGTTCTTTGCTTCTCTGGTGCTAAAACTACTGCTGGAAGCGTGTATTGCTACATGAAGAAGAGAAAATGAAAAGTGGCTACTCGAAGTCTCTGTTTCTGAACTTGCGTGTCCTCTAAGGGACAGATCACTATATACAGTTTACGACTCTGCTATCAACAAGGAACATAGACATATGAATCCTTCATCGTTCAATTTGCGCTCTGTCCATGTTGATAATCTGGGCGTAAAAGCGGAATAAATGAGCTAATCCTTCACTTCACATAGTTTATAACCCCATCTTTTTTTTTCTTGGTTGTTATAATTTTGAAACTATGGAACTTTCTCTGCGGAGGGGCCAGAATAGCCTAAACTCTATTAGAAAATATGCGCTTAGAAGGGGCAGATCCTTCAACTTCGTCTTTTTGCCGACTCATCGCCGACAAAAATGTGTTTGTGTCGGAAGAACTAATAGCTGTGGCATAAGCTTAATGTTTTGTACTATCTGCCCGGGTTTACCAGGAAAATTATTTGAATACGTAATCATGTCTCCCCCACGGTTGTGGAAATGCTTGTTTGTGACTTTTTGGCCAAGAAATTTAATTGATTTCTCGCCCTATGGGTTTTGGGTATTTTCTGGAACAAAATGCACACAGCTAGAGTTTAGAGTTTAGCAAAAATAGCATTAGCTCCAAGCGCTTAGCTACCTTCTCTATATTATTGGCTGGTTGATCATCGACCCGCGGGCGTATGTTAAAGCGCTTAGTCGACGCGCTTGCAAATACTTCATGGAAGACACTCCAAAAGCAGATTTTGATTTAATTTTAATGTCATGGCTTTGTTGGGAGAATCTCATATTTTACGAATCATCTTGGCAAGTTTAGGACGCTTACCCACGGTATGTCGGCCTGGACACTACAAGAAGGAAACAAGTTGGCTTGATCTTTTGCCAATTGGGAAAAGTAGAACACAGCAGTGTGCTTTTGGGAAGAGCTTCCCCTTCAAAGTAGAATTTTTGATTAATGACTTTTTAATGTTTGTGCTTTCCAAGATACTAGTGTTGACCTCTTCGAATCTGCTTTAAGATGGTGCTGCAGAAAAAACTCGAACAAAAAATCGTCTTGAACACTGCTCCGTCATTTATGGGTAACACATTGGTAATTGGGCACAAAATAGCGCAGATCTGGATGTCCATTCTAGATGATTCGTAAATGTGTGATGAAAGAGCTTCTATACGGTTGTTCCGAGGGATATAAAGTGGCGCTAAGTGGATTGTTTCCAAGCTCTCCACTAGAGCCGAGATATTTATCAATCAATTCAATTAGTAGGCGTGAATCATATGCTTGCTAAAGCAATTGGTCGAATGCATATTCAGGGAGACCAGGCAGTGGCAAGATTACTTTACGTGATAATAAAAGAGTAGCAGTCTAGCTCAATCTGGTGGTTTCTTCGCATGCGAGTCATATCCGAGCGATTTATTGATGACATTGACCTGCCAAAGAGAGGCTGGTTATGATTCTCAAATAAGCATTCTACGTTTGAGACATTGTTTCAGACAATATCTCAGAGGGATTCTTGTGCGACAAGTGTAACGCAATTGCTTCTGCAAGTGATTTTCAGAGATGAGCTCTGCTTTTTTGGGGCAAGCAGTGTTTAAATTTTTTCTAGAAAAGGAAGTGCCTCTGTATTTTACAATCAAGACGCTCAGTCGCAAATTTCATTTATCATTCTAAAAGGCAGTAGAATCTTTCTTGTACATCAGGTAAGTTTGTGCTCTCACTTTCAAAAAAGCAGCGTTAATAAAAATTTCAATGGAACAATGACTGGAAGGTGTTTAGTTACTGGTCTTGCATATTCAGAATCCCCACATCCCGTTAACAATAGATTATTAGCATCTTCTTTGCAGAAATAGTGATGCTTTTTTGTAGTATCAAAGATGAAGCCTTTTTTGACTAGTTGTTTCGACGGAAGTAAAAACCCCCTTTTATATTTATGGAGGGTTGGTCAATGTCTCTGTTTGTTCAAGAGATATTAGAAGTTTTGTTATGTCACTACGACCTGAACAGACTATGATGGGAGGATGGTTGAACGTATAGCACTATTCTCCGAGGAGCTCAGAAATGATTAGAATTAGCATTCGAGGGAGCCACTGATGTAGAAGGCAGGCAAGTGCAAGAACTCTAATCTTGTAACAAGGAAAGGTGTTCAATAAAGGGCCTTGCTGCTCTGTTTAAAGAATCTTCAAAGAAGGCATTACACAAGTGCAGCTCTTCTGGGTACACTATGTGAAGAAGGCTGTGGTAACTGTGAAAGGAAAACGGGGGTAGCAGATGAGATCATGAAGAGTGCTCGAATATAGAAGTTGTTGAAAAGCTTTTACTGTTGTTTCTCAAAGGAAGATACTAAGCAGGGCTATGGGTTTGATCTCTTTGCTTAATAGGCGATAAAGATGATCTTGCCAGAAAAAGAGGTTTTCCTCGGAGTTTGTGTATCACTATTACATTTTGGATGAGACAGAGCTTGATGGCTTTAGAACATAGTCTTGAAAATAAGCGCATGATACTTCGATTACAGTCCAACTGAAAATCATTACCAATGTGACTGTTCCGTTCTAGTAATGATAAGCCTTCGATAAACAAAACATTTGCTTGCAATGTCTTACTTTTGAAAGCAGGGCGGTTCACTGCAAATGTTTCGACTATTGACATTCATTCTTCAAAACAGGTGTTGTGTTTCTTCTTTGAAGTTCCTACTCATGTTTTACTAGGAAAATGAAACTTACAAGTGTAAAGAAACACACAGTTTAAATGTGTCTAGTGCTTCCCATGGATAGGATTTACAGTCTGGCTTTCTCTGAAACAATTTACTTCTGGAATACGGCATGATTGTGTATACAATACAAATGAATGAATTAGCAACTATTCTACCTCTTTTTCTTATTAACTAACTTTTTTTTCTGTGATTTCTTCATTTTATGCTTTCTCTTTTCTCTTGCGTCTTCTTTTGTGGCTTTCTTTCTTTCGCGCTTTGCTTCTTTGTCTTCAAATTTTTTGTGCTTATGCTTAGCATCTTCATCCTCTTGCGAAGTTTCATCTTCATCTTCACTGTTTCCATCATCCTCTCCCTCATCTTCACTCTCCTGGTCTTGAGTTTCCCCATCTTCTGCACCTTCGTTTTTATGAGAGAGCAACGATCTGTAGAGCAGATCATTTCCTTTGCCCTCGTTTAACAGTTCAATGTCATGCTCGTAGTCCACTACCTCATCAAGAGTCTGTGGGATATATACGGAACGGAAGACTATATCGTCAAGCTCTTCTGCATTTTCCTCTGTTTCATCCCTATTGTCATGATCAATAGTGATCTTTTCCAACTTTTCAGCAATTTCATCCATTGTCTCCTCCTTAGACTTTGTTCTTGATTCAGAGTATGTGATGAATTTGAAAATTGTACGCTCCCCAAGGACAGCTACACCTTGCCGTCTGAAATAGTCGTTCACGTTTTTAATATCCATTCTCAAAAACTCTAGAGACCTTGGATGATCATGTTCAACGGATTGAGAAACGTCGATTATGTATAGCTCACCGTCATGGTAAACTGTATTGTATTCGCTTAAATCAGCATGCACTAAGCGACATTGTTGGTACAAAACTCTCATATATGTCAGTAGCCTGTTGTAAACCTGAGGATACTCATCTTCCCTCAAATCAGCATTCTTCAGCTTTGGAGCCGGTGCCTCGCTGGTACCTAGGAACTCCATAACTAGAACATTTGAGCGTACTTCAAGTGGCTGGGGACAAGGAATTCCCGATTGGTGTATCCGTTTCAGATTTCTCATCTCTTTTTCTGCCCATACTTTTACCATTTTTCGTGGGTTGTGCCTGCTATAGCCATTTCTGAATCTAAACTCGCCACTAACGTATCGATCACGGTCTTTAAACACCAAAATGGAAGTTTTGTAGATTTTGACTGCCAAGTCCTTAAACAGGAGCTCTTCAGAACTGGATAGCGCATGGTAGACATTGGCCTCTTTACCAGTCGATATGCAGCCATTGATCTCATCCATCACACCCCTATTGATCATCTTAACCAATATTCTCAATGTTCGGGGATCCAAAACCTGTTCAACAGTAGCCCTGTTTGCTTTATCAACCTTTGTTTTTCCCTTTGAGAGATTCATCTCATCGACCTTAATCTTGGAAGAAAACTTTTCAAGTATCGAATGCCTCTCATCTTTACCAGTATCATCCTCTACGCTCTTCTGTGAGCTCGAGGACTTGCGCTTAGGAAAAGAGTCATCAAAGTCGCTGTCTGAATCAGAATCGCTTGATGCCAGATAGCTTTCAAAGCTTTTCTCGTTGGGGTTTAAATCCAAGCTCATGTCAAAGATTTTTGAGTAAGTACCTTAATGGCTCTTACCGTTTTGGAATTTTTTTTGCACACGCTTCTTGTTGATAACATCCATACACCCACATCTCCTATAACTGGCTTGGTGGGGAAACACTTTCACTGGGGATACGAATCCTGGTACGAAAGAGCGAAACAGAACGTTAAAGCGAGAGTTGTGGAGATCAAAATAATAGTTTTATACAGAATCATGGATCAATGCTCTAATTAGCGAGAGCCCGATTTTCGCCCTGGACTTTGCCGGAGCAAATGGCTATCGAGGAATCTTACTGGCAGATCCACGTTTTGAGAGTTGGGACATATTTTTTTGTTACCTATGCAAAAACAGCTTTGGGATTGGAAGATCTTCAGGGGACTTGTTTCGTAGTAGAGTGTCAGCGTGACTGTATAAGCTGAATATGCTGATCTGAGTGAGAAGGACAGAACGGAATCATCCATTTTGTCAAGGCTGACGGCAATATGTCCCCAGCATGTGAGATCATAGAGCGACCCAAAGATTTTGTGGCTACTTGAAGTTGAGCTTGATTCAGGTGAAAAACTAGAGAACATTCAGCAGAGACACGGGTGGCAGAAGCTGCTCTCCTAAGCTATCTAACATCATCATAGGATCGGAGAGGAAGGGGCTGCTATATTGTGCTACACAGCTCATAGCTGCTCACTCGCTAGCCGTCACTGTCACATTCCAAAGGCACCTGTTTTTTATTTCTTTCAAAAACCTTAAGGCCTCACAGCGCTTAAATACATATTTCCGTATCGCGTAGTCCTTGTCCCGCGGTCACTTTCCATCTGTATCCAGCATTATCATCTAGCTTTGGGTATTCCTGGCAACGAGCTGGGGGAGAGCAGCGTGCAAAAAGAAATAAACCCGGAAGGGTACATGTGATCTCAAGTGATGTCATCCAGAGGCTTTACCCCACAAAACCAGAACAAGTCACAAGCGGCAGCCCGAGAGACGTGTCTCTAACCCTAATCCCATCGCGTGCTCCATGCCCACGGTCA
Organism: Alloascoidea africana; assembly: GCA_030581615.1. Lineage (NCBI taxonomy): Eukaryota > Fungi > Ascomycota > Alloascoideomycetes > Alloascoideales > Alloascoideaceae > Alloascoidea > Alloascoidea africana. Next base: position 220,241 of record JAKTTT010000033.1, on the reverse strand, counting down.
TGTCTCCCACCAGCCAGCGCAGTCAGACGGGACTGAGCTCGAGGATCGTCGTTCAAACTCGAGCTGATCCAGGCAGTGCGTATCGCCCCCAGAATACGAGGGAAAGGACACTTGAAGTGTGTTTGTGGGAAGGGCTTCAGGCTCAGATATAGACTCGCTCGTGGAGAAAGGTTTTTTTTTTGGCCGGTGGTCGCATCGTGCGCGCGGTCATGGAGAAACTCAACGCACCTCAAAAAAAGAATCTGTGACTGTGATCCTGAAGTACCTTATAAATGCCCATGATCTCTGTCACAAAATTTTTTTTTTTGCTTTCTTTGATCTTCTTTCCATCTTCTACTATTCTCCGATACTGACTCGGTCTCTAACAAAACTAAATAGTACATTTTCCTTTGCCCTATAAACCACACTAATGATACTCCACCCTTGGCGCTTGTTTCCGCTGTTAATTGCATGCTTTCTAACTGTCTGCTTGCTCCAGACGAGAGCAGAGGCTTTTCCTATCCAGGTCCTTGGACTGTCTTCAAGAGAGATATTGGATCGCATAAATAATCAGGCACAGCTGCTTCTTCAATATGGTGCTTCCCCACAAACCGAAACTGCATCACAATCCGAAGCCGCTCTGGCAGATCAAGACACTGACCCCGAAGGATGGACTCCGCCCATTTCCCTAATTCCGAAGGAAGAGTTTGAGAAATGGCTCAGCCAACAAACAAAAAAATCATTTCAAAATATCCTCGAGAACATCGCTGGCATTGGGAGTAACGTCCCAGATGGCTTGCCCGGAACTGTTATTGCGAGCCCTTCTAAGCACTACCCTAATTATTACTACCAGTGGGTTCGAGACGCTGCTATAACAATGAAGTCGGTTGTTCTCAAATTTGATGAGCTAAACGGCGACTGTGACACACTGAAAACTGTCATCGAAAACTACCTAAACACTTCTGCCTATATCCAGCATGTTTCGAACCCGAGTGGGTCGTTCGACAAGGACTTGTCTGGACTGGGGGAACCTAAATTCATGGTTGATGGTAAACCTTTCACTGATCACTGGGGTCGACCACAGAGGGATGGTCCACCACTACGGGCAATCACTGCAATCACATATATCAACACTTTGGTTAAGCATGAAAGGGCCCAGAAAGAGGACTTTGAGGACCTTTATTTTACTCTGATAAAGCCAGATCTGGAGTACACCGCGCGTTATTGGGGTTCCAACGGCTTTGATCTGTGGGAAGAAGTCGATGGCATTCACTTTTTCACTGCAATGGTACAACTCAAAGCTTTGATTCTCGGCAAGAAGATCGCTCTCACTTTTAATGATGAGCATGCAGCAAAGTATTACTATGAGCAAGAACAGCTTCTGCGAGAATATGTCTCACATAAATTTTGGAGCGAGAATATGCTTCACCTAGTTGAAACGCCAGGATTTTCCCATCGTGGTGGTCTCGATGCTGCTTTGTTCTTAGGAGTGATACACGCTGTGGACGAATCATCTTGGAATGGGGAAGAACTCGAGGATATTGTGTACAAACCATACTCCCCTGAAGTGATTTCATCCTTGCACTCTTTCATCACTGACATGAGATGGAGATATCCAATTAACGTGCAAAGATTGAACTCTTTTGCTCGAAACGGATGGATTAAGCCGAATCTCATTGGAGTTGGTATTGGAAGGTACCCAGAAGATGTGTACAATGGATACGGCACTTCAATGGGTAACCCATGGTTCCTGTGCACTTCTACAGTTGCACATTCGCTTTATCTAATTGCAGACTATTTGGCCACCAGAGACAAAGATTTTATGCTTGAGTTGGACGAAAAGACAGAACCTTTCTTTACATCTATCATTGATATAATGCATAGCGACCATGGTTCCGACCTTAACAACTGCGACTTTAAAAAGGATCAGTTTATGTCAATCCGTGCATATTCGTCTCTCTACAACGCCACTATTGATGGTCTCCTAAGCTTTGGTGATTCATTCTTGGATGTTCTTAGGGAACATCAGGATTACTATGGAAGCATGAGCGAACAATTTGACCGGGACTCTGGTTACATGAAAGGAGCAACTGACTTGACATGGAGCTATGGCTCATTCTGGAGTGCTGTTCGGCAAAGAACAACTCTCCGTTCCAGATATCCTTGAAGAAAAAAACCAAAGAATCTGATTTCATTGTATTGTTTCAACCACTTTATGTCTATATTATTTCACTTTCCAGTTGCAGTTGGTTTTCTTCTTTGTTAGATGTATTTGACGACTTTTCGGGGCTCTACACTGTTTCGTCAACGATTTCCTTAAATATGATGCATATTATAGAATTGTAAATGATGATGATGACGCTGATTTTTGTTTGTTCAACGGGCATTTATATACAATAAAACACACAAAAAATATATAGATAATGTGATTTGTGTTGCTTTTGGACCAAACCAAGCCTTCCAATGGCATGCCTAATTTTCAGGAACTTCCAGTCCAACTCGTCTCGCTGTGAGTTTGACCATTTCTTCCTGGTCATATTTGTTTCCTGAGTTGTACCTGTCGAGAAGGACCTGGTAAGTGTTTTGGGATTTTAAGAATTGTAAAACCTCGTTTGCCTGTGCAGCATCCAGATCTAAAAACTTTCTCAAGTTCTGAGATTCGTATTTGGGGGCTTTGAATTCTGGGAACTTATCTTCTCCCACCTGTTGGCTAGTAGCACCCTTGTCTTGGTTGTTCGCAGCCAATAGCGTTTTCTGTAACTGCTTATACTTCATCAGAGAATTGTGTTTCTTCAAATCAATCTCATAGTGGATCTTGTGTGCTTGCGTAAGCTGGTGTGACAGCTCCTTGTATATCTGTTTGTATAACGACTTGGCCTGTGACATTGTGCCTGCCTATTCTCTTGCCCAAATCCACGCAGAAAATTGAAGGACGCCATGGACGAGGATGTATGGGTGTACCCGAACGGAAATCGGAATAGGTTTACGGGTGTATGAATCCCGAATTCGGCAAGATGCACGGAGAATTACCATGTTTGGCAATTTCGTGTTTCGGAGTATAGAGAAATATTAGACCAAGAGATAGATAGATACCGGTGAAAAGTTTGTGTGAGGTCAGAAAAAAACAATTGCTGCCTTTTCTTCTTGCTCTTTAAAGCTTATTTCTTTTTCTCTTTTACCAACTTCTAGTTTCCTCAACTCCCGATTCCCTCTCACCACAAGATAGAGCGATTTCACTCCAACCCTACTACATTAAGGCCCTGACGATGTTTAGAACTGCCGTTTCCAAAGTATGCACTTTATTCTAATCTGTCACTCTAACTATATCTGCTGCTGTTGTCAATTGAGACAAGAAGGACAACAGGCTAACCTTTGATTGTGATAGTCCATCCGCGCTCCTCTGTTTGCAGCCACAAGCAGACGCTCTCTTGCTTCTTTGGCCTCCTCTGAGGTTTTCGAGCCTAAGAAGTATGGTGGACGGTATACTGTCACTTTAATCCCTGGTATGTTTGTATCTTTTTCGTAGAGCTATTTTCTCTACGTCCTTGTTCTCGTCAATCCTCAAATTTCGTCGTAAACCCATTTTTTCGCATTAGCGCCTTTTTTTCTTTTTTCTATTTTAGTTGCCCCGGTTCACGGCCTTCAAGGTTACAAAAGAGGCGGAAAGAACAAAGTGCGTGGCTCGGAGGAACAAGAAAAAAAAAAGGAGAGGGGGAGGGGGGTCTAGTATTTAATTGCTTGTCTTCTCTCTCCTTTCGGCGCTTAAGGATCCCCGGCGTTCTTGAAATTGATCCGGGAAAGAAGAAATGTGCAGCGAATGTTCACATTGAGGTTGACTGCAATACAAGTTGTAGGGATTACGTCTCTAACAGCAAAAAATCAATTTTTTATCTAGGCGACGGTATCGGTGCTGAAATTACAGACTCTGTGAAGACAATCTTCAAGGCAGAGAACGTGCCTATCGACTTTGAGCAGATCGAGGTCAGCGGTCTCAAAGGAAGCTCGGACGAGCTGGTTCAGGAGGCAATTCTCTCCTTGAAGAGAAACAAGGTTGGTCTGAAGGGTATTCTCTACACTCCAGTCGAGAGGACAGGACATGTATCCTTCAACGTCGCTCTCCGTAAGCAGTTGGACATCTTTGCCAGTCTTGTCCTTATCAAAAACATTCCCGGAATCAAGACTAGAATAGATGGAATCGATATGGCTTTGATCAGGGAGAACACTGAGGGTGAGTACTCAGGACTCGAGCACCAGTCCGTGAAGGGAGTCGTGGAGTCTCTCAAGATCATCACAAAGTACAAGTCTGAGAGAATTGCCCGCTTTGCATTCGACTTTGCCGAGCAGAATGGACGGAAGAAGGTGACTGCAATCCACAAGGCAAACATTATGAAGCTTGCCGATGGTCTTTTCAGGCAAACCGTGAAGGAGGTTGGTGCTGACTACCCAGACATTGAGGTCAACGACATGATTGTCGATAATGCGTCTATGCAGGCAGTTTCATGGCCTCAGCAATTCGATGTTCTCGTCACCCCGAATCTGTATGGCACCATCCTAACCAACATCGGAACTGCTCTCGTTGGTGGACCCGGTCTGGTTCCTGGTGTCAACATCGGTCGTGAACATGCTGTATTCGAGCCTGGTTGTCGTCACGTTGGTCTCGACATCGAGGGCCGCAATGAGGCAAACCCAACTGCCATGATCCTCAGTGCCTCCATGATGTTGAGACACTTGAATCTTGATGACCATGCCGACCGTATCTCCAAGGCCACCTATAAGGTCCTTGCAGATCAAAAAGTAAGGACAAAGGACTTGGGTGGTAATGCCTCCACATCAGAATTCACAAAGGCTGTTTTGAGCGAGATGGAGAATATCTAAGCTTGCTTGACCAAGAAAAGGCTATCCTAAGAGCTCCGTTTTTATCCTATTTTTTTTTTTCCTTTCAACGTATATGCCTTACTTGCGAAGTCTTTGATAATTTATTTGTATGCTCTATTGCATCTACTTATTTATTCCCCTATTGTTGCTGTTTTTAGCCCCATGCTTTTCAATAACGTTTTAAGTAGAACTTGAATTGCAGCATTGAGATTTTATTATGTATTCAAAAGTATAGAATAGCTTGGCGGCGTAGAAATAAGACTTACGGTTTCTCAGCTTGGAGAAATCATACTTTTATTCATTTTGAGTAATCTACATGATCGCAGTACAACTTGCAGATATTGAAAAAGTGTAGAAGGATCATAAACTTTGAAAAAGCTTGCTGTGAAGTGCAAGCTCATGTTTAAATGACAAGCTTTTCAATCACATGCGTTGTTAAATCGTGGTCAAGTTTAGTATTTTCAATAATTACACTCGCAGGATCAGCTTTTCCATCAATTTTCACCAATATTGTAGGCGTCAGTTCTTTTGTACCAATTAGTGGTTTAGCGTTGGAGAGAGTATGCTCCTTTTTGATACTGGTTTTGCTCTTTGCCTTTCGTAGTAGCTGAAACAGATAGACCCGATTGTGGTGGAACTCCTCATATTCAGGGAACTCTTTGATCTACAAAGTTGTTTAATATGCTATCTCCATCAGAAAACATTTGTAACATGGTCAGACATACCTCTAAAACCGTAAAGTGCTTTTTTATGGCCTGTCATTTAAATTCGAGGTTAATCATTCAAGATTCTGCCGCATTCGTTCTGGTTGAGGAAACTCACCTTGAAAAATCTTGCATCTGCCTATGTAGTTGAGAAGTGTTAGAATAATTACCAAAAACAACACGTAAAATTCACGATTTAAAACATACCTTTCTCCTCTTCTTGTACGACATTAGCACATACGTATCCTCATCACACAGATCAAGTAATGTCTTTTCCAAAAGTGGGAAAGCGGCTTCGTTGTAAACGCAATCCGCAGCCAATATGCAATCGACCTTCTCATTCTTTAGGTAATCCGGAATTTCATCGCCCCTAAATAGATATGATAGAAGGTTTGCCCCAAAGTTGAAGCAGTCTTAGGATTAGACTTGTGTGCTTATAACTTGGTTTCCGTGTTGCTTTGCTTCGGAAGGTGTGATTAAACTTGAAATCTTTTTCAGCCAAAAGTTTCATTTTTGATCATAAATGTGAACAACAATTCAGAGAGGATCAAAAAGTACATCTGGCAGAGAAGAGAGGAAAGAAAACCAAAACCGAAGCAGGGTCAAGAGAATTTCCAATGGGGAGGAGGCAAAGTAGTAATTACCAATTAAGAACCTGAGGAAAGACCCGATCCGTGAGATTGTTAAGACTCGTGTTTTCAACCATCAGCGGCATCATGTTTCTAGAGAATGCTGTTAGTCTGTGTTTAGTTTTAAATGGCTCAGGGTTTCCCGAAACTCACTCTTGATCGGTGATCCAAATCTTCATATCCTCATTCCCCTTTTTTCGTTCGTTTGAACCCAAAGCCAATCTTCAAACATAAATTGTTAGATTCAGTCCATTTATCCATGCACTTGTCTCTCTTTTCAAAGCTTCTTTTATCCATTCACCGATAAGTACCCGACTAATCCTGTTCCACTTCCAAGTTCAACAACACGACTCCGCCCTGAAAGCCCGAATCTAATCAGATATCGAGATAGTAAGTCACCAGCTGGCCAAAGCTTGCCACCACATCCGGCTTTCCCACCATCCTCAGCAATTTTCAAGGGCTGGGCCTCGGGGAGTAAAGAGCCAAACGTTAGATATGACTCGCCGAGATTCTGGATCTCTGGGATCGCTACCAAGTCATCGGAAAATTGACACAGGAATCCGTTATCAGATGTGATCGAAGATGTGTCTGACATTATAAGGATACAGTTTGAAATAGAAAAGGAGGATGGAAAAAAAGAGGTCAAAAGAGTTAGACAAAATCCTCTCAACGACTCAATTTTGTCGAGTCGTGGGGGGTAACCCATGCAAGATAATCCAAAGTGGAAGTCTAGGCATGCATCTTGATAAGGCAATTTTTATCTATTACATCTTGAAGAAAAACAAAAAAAACTTGGAAGAAAGCACAATTTTCTGGAAAAATGGGTGGTTAAGGATCAAGGATAATCTTAGTTGTTAACAAAGACTAAGCGCTGTAAGAAAACTTTTGGTTTTCGGCGATACGATCGCCAAAGCATACAACTTTCTATTCAACTTAATGATTGATAATGAAAAACACAAAACGAACACAAAGTTTTGAAACATGCACTTTTTCCCCAGATATCGCATGGAGTAAAAGCGATCAAAATGATCAAATGATGCTCCAATTGAACAGTAGTAGCAGTTCAAGCCAATCCATGGAAGATGATACTAGTTCTTTACAGAACGGAATATATAGATTTAACCACTATCAATTGATTAATGACAACTTTGTAATGGAATGTCGGGTACCACAAAAACTACTTGATCAGTATAAGGGAAAAAGAATCCTTCAGCACAACGGTTGGGATTCAAATTTGGAAATAGGTGCAGAATGTCGACTCCTGAAGTACACAGCGGCAACCTGTGACCCAGCTGACTTTATAAGGGAGGGTTTGACTTTGCGACAGACATGTTACAATATCCCCAGAAAAACAGAAATGCTTGTTCTGATCACAATGTACAACGAGGATGATCGACTGCTGGGTAGAACTCTGAAAGGTGTTTTTAGAAATATACGGCGCTTGGAGATGATGAAGCCAGAGTTGAATCAAGGCGGAACATGGAGCAGAGGTTCCTGGGAAAAGATCTCGGTTTGTATAGTTTGTGATGGTCGAGACAATATGCATAAAGGATCAATGGCCTTGCTCTCGTCTTTAGGCGTTTATCAAGATAGAATTGCCCGAAAAGTGGTGAACAAAAAACGAGTTACAGCACACATCTATGAGTACACAACGATGCTTGGAATTTCAAAAAGAGAATCAGATGAAGGTGTACATATCACTATGAAAAAAAGCATTCCGGTACAGCTGATCTTTTGTCTCAAGGAGAAAAACGAAAAAAAGATAAATTCCCATAGATGGTGTTTCCAAGCATTTGCACCCATTCTGAAACCTGAGGTGGTCGTCTTGTTGGATGCGGGAACAAAGCCTGGTCCCAATTCGCTCTACCGATTATGGACAGAGCTTGATCAGAATCCGCAAATTGGAGGAGTGTGTGGCGAAATAAAACCGATGCTTGGTCGAAAGTTTAGGCATTTGTTGAACCCTCTTGTTGCAGCTCAGAACTTTGAATACAAAATGTCAAATATTTTGGATAAGCCGCTAGAGTCCGTTTTTGGGTACATTGGCGTACTTCCAGGTGCTTTCTCTGCTTATCGTTACAGAGCTATCCTTAATAATGTGAACGGAATTGGACCACTGGAAAAGTATTTCAGAGGCGAAAGAACACGGAATCATGGGGGATCCGAACGAGTTGTCGCTGATATACAAGAGATAGGAATCTTTGAAACAAATAGATATCTTGCAGAGGATCGGCTTTTGTGTTTTGAAGTTGTAGCGAAAAAGGGTTCCAATTGGATATTGAAGTATTGCAGTGGGGCAACTGCAGAAACAGATGTTCCTTCAAGCCTTCCTGAATTCATTCTTCAAAGGAGAAGATGGATCAACGGTTCTTTCTTTGCAGGCTTCTATTCATTGACTCATATCGTGAAACTTTTCAGAACCGCTCATTCCAAATGGAGAATTATTGGATTTTGTATTCAGTTTTGTTACCAAGCGGTAAATCTCATCATGTCTTGGTTTTCAATTGGGATTTTCTATTTAATTTTCAACATTCTTGCGTTTAGTTTGGCTAACCAAAACATGTCACCTCTTGGAATGGTCACTGCAACTGCACTTGGTGGAGTGCTTAACTGGATCTACATTTGTTGTTTGATATGCACTTTTATCCTTTCATTTGGGAATAGACCAAAAGGTACCTCCAAATTCTATTTTTGTATTTCCCTGGCATTTTCACTTGTCATGTGTTATTCTGTCTTTGCAATCGTTTTTTTATCCATAGAATCGTTTAAACGCTTGAAACATGTGAAAATGATACTGAAAGATGAAATGCTCCGAGATATGATCTTACCTGCTTTTGTGACTTATTCAAGCTATATTCTGAGTTCTTTGCTATACTTACAGCCCTGGCATTTGATAACGAGCTCAATCCAGTATCTGCTTTTATACCCTACATTCATCAATGTTTTAAACATTTATGCATTTTGCAATCTTGATGATATGTCATGGGGGACAAAAGGAGAAGATGGCGGAGAGAAAAAAATGGAAGATGGCGCTAGGATTGGCAAGAATGGCAAAGAGGTTCACGTTTTGGATGAACCTGCTATAATTGATCAGATTTACATGGAACAATTGGCAGTACTCCAAGGTTTACCATTTCCCTCAATGGCTATAGAATCGAAATTATCCATAGAGGATCAAACAAATGACCATAATGCATTTATTCGAACAAAGTTTGTTCTAATCTGGTTGTTTTCGAATTTTGCGCTTGTGGCACTTGTGAAAGCGATTGGACTCAAGCATGTAAGCAATATGGCTTCTGTTGTTGCGTTTATGGAAAAATCACAACAGATATTCATCACTGTTAGTTTATGGACATTGGTTTCGCTTTCCTTTATCAGGTTTACAGGGTCTTGCGTATATAGGATTATGGGAATCATTAAAAAGATTGCTGCAAAATGGGCATAATTACAAAAAGTATATAAATAGCATTTTTTTAATAATCATCGTCATCTTCTTCAACCCAATCTTCCCACCGTCCTTTAGTTATAGGAAAAAACGTTTTTGCTTTTTTAGTTCCAACCTCTTCTGCCGGTTTAGAGGAAATCTTGCCATCTACTTGTAGCAGAATTGGAGGCCTAATAGCATCATCTGTTGTAATTTTACAGAGTGTGACGTTAAATGCCAACGAACGATGTCTGACGATGTGATTAAGTGGTTTGAGGAGCGAACTCATAGCAGCATACTCCAGGTTTGATGTAGGCACAAGCAGAAACTCAGAGTCATTGAGATATTTAACCCCAAAACCAGTATTAGAGGATGATGATGCAGCAGGCTTCAAAGTCGGTTCAAATGCAGTTTCCAAATCTTGTGTTGTCAGGCCATGCTTGCAGTCCTGAATCAGAAAAGCATTGAATGGCGAGTCCAAGTATGCAGTGGAAGTAGTGTGCAAATCTAAGGTTGAATCTTGTTGTGGAACTGAAGCTAAACTTTGAAAATCACTAGACTGTTTCTCGATAGGTTTAGATTTGACGAGGAGGGCCTGAGCTTTAATGGCCTCTTCTATGCGCATCCCAGGCACTTTTGCCAATCCTGAATCATAAACGACAACGCTTCTATTGGGTTCCACGTCCTGTGCCTCTGATCTCAAACCTAGAACCTCACACATCATATGAATAAATTGTCGTTGGGGGCTTCGCATTGGCTTGAAACGTATAACAGCGTTGCTTTTAGCTTTTCCGGTATCATTATTACTGTTGTTACAACTGTTTGTAAAGTCCCATAGCTGCGATTCAATCTGTTTACACCAAGTTGGGTTTTTCATGTAGAAAGACAACATGAGGTTGCTGTACAAAGAAATTGCAGTTGGATCAAGCATTGTATCTCCCTCATCCCCACCAGCTGATTCGCTGCCTGTCGGGATTAGTGGTAGAGGATTCCGTGAGGGAATTGGAATTGGCGCGTTATGGTCGTCGGATCCCAGTTGTAAAGCCTGAAGTAGTCTTCTATTCCTACCGAGTCTTGCGCATTCTCCATTACAGGGCAAGACCTGACCAACACAGGAAGTTGGCGATGAAGAAGAGTAACCACATGCTTTTTTCAATTGAACGTTTCCACATTCGCAACTCAACTTTACCAGCACCCGACATCGTTTCGAATCATCACACTTGAAAGGAGAATGACATAAATCCAGACATGGATGCCCACACCCTGTGCGCTTCTTGCCACACTTGGCTGTACACTTTGAGGGACACTGACCTGGAGGGTGACAGATTTGCTTGCACAGATGTGTACCACAGGACAGATGTTTCCCACACGGTTGACCACATGAGATGAGTTCAGAGGGCTGGGAACAAGGCGCTACCATATCTTGCTTCTTGCCGCAGGCGCAACTTTTGGTAGTTAAAATTCCACAAGGAGGACATTTCACGCTATCGTCATGACACAGATGATAAACTTGTTTATGTCCACATTCCAAAGTTCTTGTGCATGGATACTTGCAAGGGGGCAATTTGACATCACATCTTACGGGTCCAGGAATAACGGTCTTGCCACAAGGGCAGCTCAAATCGTGGAAGTTCAGTTCCAAACAAGGGTCACAAGGACCCATATGACACATCATTTGACACCTGTGGATCCCACACTTTAGCAGTTTATCGCACACTTTAGTACAGACATGAACGGCTTCCACATCTGCTGTAGCGTTGCTGTTATTTGGCGAGGACCTGAGTCTACTGTTTTTGCGTCGTTCTTTTTCCCGAGCACTTGCAGCTTGTTCAAATTCGCAACATATCTGACCACAACGATGTTTACGACATGAGAGAAATGCATCACATCGGTGTTTACATCTAGGCACACCGCCAGCTTGGGCAAATAGACAGGAGACGAGGTATGTTGAGAACCCGCATCTACATCTCCGTTTTATAATCTCGTGGCATGGTTCACAGGCGCCCTCGTGACAGTAATGAGGGCAATTATGTCCACAGGGTAGTTGTTTCCCACAGATTTGTTTACATGTTGGAATTGGGTCTGTACATTTTGTTCTGTTATGTCCGCTTAGTAAAGTCTCGATTCTGGACTTGCCACAGGGACAAAACTTGATTGCATCTGGACTTTTCGGACACTTGTGAGGGCTTGAAGATGGTGTATCTTGGTGACATTTTAGATTACATCTGTGTATTCCACAATCCAGTAAAGCATCACAGGTTTCTTCACACGAATAACAACCAACAGATCCCTGTGAAGAAGAGATTGGGATTGGCTTTCTATCATGGCATTTCATCATTTTGGAATGCCGTCCACAGTAACATTTTTCCTCGGATTCGATAGTACAGGGTCCACAGAGGCCATCATGACATCGTTTCCCGCATACATGTTTCCCACAGGGCATGATTTCATCACATATCCGATTACACTGCCAACCGCCATAAGGTGCAACGCTACATGCCCACTGCTCTTTTGCAAACCCGCACCGACAGGGCAGAAAAGGACTAAGAGCCGTACAAGCAGCATGGGGGCCCGGATGGCATTGTAATGGGCATCCATGGACACAGGATTTGAGAGGAACGTTACAGGTATTGCCACAACTATGGGGATTGAACACATTGGGGGAAGGGTGTGCAATCTTCCCACACCAGCATCTGTACTGGGAAGGAATTTTGGAGGTTGTGCCGTTGCAAGAAGGGCATTTCCACTGTTTAGTATCATGAGCTGTAGAAGAACCTTTTTTCGCCCAACCCCTAATACAACTCAAATGGTAGACTCTGTAGCATAGTCTACAACTCCAAACGTGAGAATTTGAATCCACTTCACAAGTACAGACAAGACAAATGTATGTGCCATCTGCAATTTCCCTGGTGATGATATCTCCTAGGTCTTCATCAGCAATAGAGTGTTCTTCATTCTCATCAGAACTAGTTTCATCATCGTCTGTGGTGTCGTCATCTGTGGTGTCCATATCGTTATTCACATATTGGTTGATGTATAGACTAGAATCATGTATCTGGTGAACAAGTTCAGTCTCCGTTTCCGTTATTGTGTCGATACCAGGCATATGGATAGTAGTAATAATAGCTTTTTAAAAGTATTAAAGAGGGAATAAAAGATAATGGATATTCAGATGTCTTCCTGGCCCATTTATATACCTCTATTTCCACTTTTAGTTTCTTAGCCGTTGCTACTCATAATGATGCTCAAATCTTTTCAAAAATGGCAACGACCCAGATTAGAAGGGTGTATGGGTGATTTTAGTTTTAGTTGTCATGTTTGGGTGGTTCTCTTCAGCTCCCAACTCTGGCCCATCAGCCAATACTAGTGCCTGAGATCCGAAAACTGAATCAAACGATCAAATAGAGCTGGAGTCTGGTCATTGCGTATCACTGGCCGAGATTAGCTGGTCTCATTGTGAAAGTGCCTCTATCTATGCGTGTAGGTAAGTGCTGACTAACGAAGGGCTGAGAAGGTTTGGGAAATAGTGGTTACCCGGTTCGATATCTGATATCTCGGCGCTTAATTCACAAAAAACCACAAACACAAACACAAAAACTACAAAATGATTGGAAAAGGCAAATGCCTCTTTTCTATTGAAGCCATATGACCAAGTTGTGAAGAACTATCTAATGATTTAATTGCTACCAAAGAAGTGTTTCCTAACGCGGAATACTTATTCTGTGCTCCATGAATTTGTATGCATTATTTTCCATGCTTTTTACACAAAGTCTTTTTGATTGATTACCCTATCCACCGCACAGGTACAACTTTGCAAGGGTTTTTGTGATTAGAGTAGTCACCAGATTTCAATCTTAAATCATCATTTCTTGATCGAATTGCCATTCTTTTTGATCAATGCTGTGCTAAAAGGATGGGATTATGTCCAAGTTCTTCAATGGTTCGTAAAGTGTTGTTTTAAGCAATGACAGAGCAAATAAACAAAACGGAGTGTCTGAGCTTACATAAAACGTTCGGTTAATTTGCTCATGGATAAATCACGAGCTAATTAGTTGTGGAGATAACACGGATGTTTGGTCTAGTCTTTCTCCCTTCTCCCTTCTCGATAACTTTATTGATATCTAAGTGTTATAATGAGATGGCTTATCACTCACAAGGACTGTCTTACTACTTTTGGTATGCAAGCCAACCACTCTCTGAGACCAAGCCAACCTCTTGCCAACCACCTTAATTGTAGCTACATAGCTCTATCTACATAAGAGGAGTCTCTATTTCATTTCTAATAGATTAAGCTTTTTACAGACTACTTTCACGGACCAAACTCCTAACGACTAGATTCTGTCATCCAGCGTAGAGTGTTTTATAAATTATTTTTGTTCCAAAATTGCAAGAAATCGCCTTTGAACCGCACTCTACGCTTTTTGTCACTACCATCTTTTTCTTGCCAGGGCATTTCTATTTTCACTATAAGAATATGTTTTTCTATTACTACGAAAGGTATGAAAAGTAGCTCTACTTTTGTCCATAGATGTTTCGTAGTAATAGAAAAACATATTCTTATAGTGAAAATAGAAATGCCCTGGCAAGAAAAAGATGGTAGTGACAAAAAGCGTAGAGTGCGGTTCAAAGGTTAGGAATTTCTTGCAATTTTGGAACAAAAATAATTTATAAAACACTCTACACAGGTCGGAATCAAGCCGAATTTGCGAAATATCTTTTCCACACCGCACAGCTAAGCCCGACAATTCACCTTCAAACACGTCAAATACCACAACTGTTATGGAACGGGGAAATGCCTTGCCTACCAAACACGGTCGAGGATGGTGAAGGAAGAATTAAGAACGCTATACAAGCTAACTGGACAGTCAAGTACCAGATCAAAAAGGAAGACCGCCAATTGAGTATTCTAAAAAGGAATCAAACAGACGCCAAGAGAAGCACACACTTCGTGACAAGTGAAACAGAGACGCGAGAGGAGGAAGGTGGATGGATAGACCACATGAACACCCATCATGACAAAACTAACCATGTCAAGATTATCAAGTACCCTGACAAAGACAGGAAAGGTACCAATTGGTGTAAGACAAGGTTAGGTCAACAGAGTGTCAACAACACATCCATCAGACCTCTCTGTCTTGCTTCGTCATATTAGCGGAGCGGTAGAGCTACTCATATCAGACTTGGCACATCCTAGTACTTGCACTGAGACACGTTCTTCTTGCTCTTAATATAATCTTTCTGTTAATGTTGTACATATCTCTTAATTTATTTATTCTTTTCTCTTTTAATTTTGTAGCGCGTAGTTTACCCAAACCGAAGAGTTTCATTTTTGTTGCCACATGTCTATAGCTACTGTTGGATTGACATAGATGCAGCAATACCTTCTAGCTGGGCAAAAACCCAAAAGCCATGAAAATGACTTTCATTTGGGCGACAGATCAGTATACTTTGCATGGTGGTTCGTTTCTAACGATTTCTTCTTTAGTTCAGATGGAAATTTAAACACTACTCGGAAGCCGAGTTGATATGAGTTTCCATTGCCTTTCGACCATTTAAAGATCCTTTAACCAGGAACAAACGAGCTTTGTAAAGCTTTATAGGACACACACACACTCTCTCTCTTTCCTGTAATAATCATCTAAATGTTCCCTGATGAGATGATGATCAACATTGGTTAAATGTTTTCTTTCAAAATAACAGCAACTTGTTGATTTACCTGAAACAACATCTTCAATGATTTGAGAGCCTGGATGATTCAAACGTTAAGCTCCAACCCACACACTTGCATTTTTTCCCAGGCGCGCGATGATCAAAGGAGATCACGTTACCCCAACATCAGAAACCGGCCGGTGGGTGGCTGGGTAAACCAAAACCAAATTGAGAACTTTCAAATTTTCAAATTTTCAGATAAGTTAGTTAAAACAATGGAATAAAAACTACAAAAGGTTATGATGATCGTTTCCAAACTTTATCATTTCAATTCGTATTTAGAAAAAACTATAGATGCGTTTTTCAAAAGGATGATTTTCATTTTTTTTGCTCGATCCACGAGCAAGAGCAACTAGTAAACTTTCTCTATCAACAACACTAACTAACTTTCTAATTCTTCTTGACGAAAAGGTCGAGGTATTCAGAGACGCTCAAGTCACCTACTTTTTCATCGGATTTGTTAAGAATGGAATCAACCTGGGCTTGGTCGAATCTTCCCTTCAAGTGTCTTTCGAATTTCTCAAGGAGAACGGGGATACCTTCTTGTCTTCTGTTCTTGTGACCGATGGGGTAGTTAACCTCAACCTCATCGAGAACAGTTCCGTCTTCCAAAGTGATTTCGATGGCATTACCAATGTAACGCTTGGAAGGCTCGTGGTATTCTGTGGTGAATCTTTCGTCCTCAACACAGGTCATCTTCTCTCGGAGAGCATCGACCTGGGGGTCGGAGGCAATGTCGTCTGCGTAATCGGTTGCGGTCAAACGGCCGTGGATCAAGGGGATGGCAACCATGTACTGGATACAGTGATCACGGTCGGCGTAGTTGTAAAGAGGACCCTTCTTGTCGATGATGCGCATGGCAGCGTTCTGGGTTCTGATGCGGATGCTCTTGATCTGGTCAACACCCACGTTCTTCTCCTTCAATTGGTGGTGGAGGGTGAGAGCGGCCTCGACGGCGGTCTGGGCGTGGAACTCAGCGGGGAAAGAGATCTTGAAGAGAACGTTCTCCATGACGTAGGAGCCATAAGGACGCTGGAACTTGAACTCTTGACCCTTGAAGAGAACATCGTAGAAACCCCAGGTCTTGGCGGTCAGAATTGAGGGCATGCCACCTTGGCCACGCTTGACGAGATAGGCCAAGTTGACGGCTCTGGCAACGGCATCACCAGCGGCCCATGACTTTCTGCTCATGGTGTTGGGTGCGTGTCTGTAAGTACGAAGAGACTGACCATCGACAAAGGCCTGGGAGATGGCGTCGACAGTCTGTTCCTGGGTCAGGCCAAGGAGTTTTGAGACAACGGCGGTGGAGGCGACCTTGACAAGCAAGACGTGATCGAGACCAACGGCATTGAAGGAGTTTTCCAATGCCAAAACACCCTGGATTTCGTGAGCCTTGATCAAGGACTCGAGAACATCACGGACGGTGAAATTTTTCACACCTGCACGGGTCAAGTAGTCAGTGACAGCGAGAATTGAGCCCAAATTGTCGGAAGGATGACCCCATTCAGCGGCGAGCCAGCAGTCGTTAAAGTCGAGCCAACGGATGGTTGCGGTGTTGTTGAAAGCGGCGGTGACTGGGTCCAGGACGTAGTCAGTACCGGGGACTCTAGCACCGTTGGGGACAGAAGTGCCAGGGACAATTGGTCCGAGGAGTTGTTCACACTGGGGGTGCTTCAGGGCCTCGAGACCGCACCCGAGAGAGTCGAGGAAGCAGAGACGGGCGGTCTCGAAAGCGAGAGGCGAGTCGATCTTGTAGTTGTGGACGTAGTCCGCAATGTCGGCAATGACCTTGTCGGACTGGGGACGAACGTTGTCGGTGTTGATGGTAGCCATTGAGCGCAGGAAAGGGGTGGAAACAGGAGCTTTAAAGGCAGAGATTGGTTTTGTAAACGCTGCGGCACGGGAGATTGATCTAAGAGGAGATGCTGCGGAGGATGAGAAGAAGGAGCGCATTATAACTAACAGAGCAACAGAGCAACACACTACTTGAGGACGAGGGGGAGGAGGCCTGGAGGAACGCTTCTTTCTGGTCTGGGGTAAAGGAACTGGACGAAATAAGGCGGTTCAGGGGCAGTTAAATACCCCGGATTGGCCCAAAGGACCAGTTTCAACGTCCAGCTCCAAAGCCGATACGGAAAACAGATGTTGGATTCCAGCCCTAGCGCCCAGCGGCCGAAAAAGCTGTTCTGGAGCTTCTTGCTGGTCGCCGGCTGGGAGCCCAGGAGCCGCCCAGCTCGGCCAGGTGGGGTAGGCCCCTCCCCGCCCGCACTCCGACCGCGGACACCCACACACCTACAACGAGCACAGACAGGTTTGTTCGCTATACACCCTTGCTACCTATTACCCGCACGGCGCGGCGGCCCTCGTGGCCCAGCACACCCGTACGCCCAGCACTACCACTGCCACTGCCAGCGCTGCTGCCACTGCCACTGCCGCCAGCCATCGCCGCCGCCAGGTTCACCACGCCGCCCGTCAGATACCCGCGCCGGCCCGCAAGCACCGCGCCGGCCCGCACCCGCTCGTTGGCCAGTCGCCACCGCAGCTCGCCGCGCATCGCAGCCGCGTCCCCACGTGACAGCGCACGTGCCTCGTTGCGGCGGCGCTTCTTCCGCAGCTTGTCGTCCTCGCCCAGCACCGCGGCCAGCTCGGACTCGTCCTCGCCGTCCAGCCCCAGATCGCGGGCGGCCTCAGACAGCCAGTTGCGGTCTTTGTTTTCGCTCTGCGTTGCCGCCGTCGAGTCCGCCAGCCGCTGGGCGATTTCCACCCGCGGCCGCACCTGCTTCAGCACGTCGTGGTCCATGGGCAGCATCTTCATCTTGGCCCCGCCTGCCAGCAGCTTTCGTAGCTTTTGTAGTGGGCCTGCTGCCTCCTGGGGGGAACACAGCACCAAACTGACTCCTTCTTTGCCTGCCCGGGCTGTTCTTCCAGACCGGTGTATATACATGTCTGCGCTTCTTGCCAGGTGATAGTGGATAACATGGTCCACATCCGCAATGTCCAACCCACGAGCGGCAACGTCAGTGGCTACCAAAACGCTGCTCTTGCCAGAGTCCATACTGGCTTTGAACCGCTCTAAAGACCGTAACCGTTGCTTTTGAATCATGTTTGAGTGGATCGCAAAGCTCGTTACCTGTAACTCCCCAAGCATAGAAGCGATTCTCTTGACGCTCTGGATCGAATTCGCAAACACAAGAGTTCGTCCAGGGTACATCAACAGAAAGTAATATAGACTCAAGTCTTTTTCAACGGGTCCCTTGCATTCCACAATTGCCTCCACAATCTCAGCCGCTAGTTTCCCAACTGGATTTGCATCGATAAATTGAACCTTTCTTGAAAACCCAAGCTTGGACCGCAACAATTGAACCATCTCCTCGTTTGTTGCAAGGTCTGTTCCCTTCCCTTCTGTTCTCCCATGATGATTCTTATCCAAATTGAACAAAAGACTTTTCTGAAACGTTGCTGAAAATACAAGTGTTTGAAATCTCTGTTTTCCTTCATCCAGATTCTTCACCTTGTTCTTACCCCTATTCTTATTCTTATTCTTATGCTTCCTGTTCTTTTTATCAGAATCCATCTCTGTATCCTCGTCATCAAACCTTTCATTCCCATCACCACGGCTCTTCAACAACTTTAAAATCCTTTCCAATTCTGCAAAATGTCCATCCTGTAACAATCTATCGGCCTCATCAAACACCAGAAACTGCACTTTTCGAAGCTCCGTTAAAACTGTATCCACTTTCTCCATAATCTCAAGGAGTCGTCCTGGAGTCGCAACAATTATCCCAGGTTGGTACTTGGTAAGTAACCGCTCTTGCTTCTGGATAGATAACCCACCGGTAATGCTGATGATGCAATTCGCACCGAGTGGACTGTACTTGCTTACCTGGTTCAGATGCTTTGTTACTTGGTGTGCGAGCTCTCGTGTTGGCGTAAACACAAGCGCCATAGGTGCTCTTCTTTTCTTACTCTTATTCTCATCGTCCTTTTCATCATCATCGTTTTCCTCCACCTCCTCTTCTTCTTCTTCGTCTTCTTCCTCATTCTGCTGCTGCAACATCCTGTCAAGAATAGGCAACCCATAGACCAAAGTTTTACCGCTTCCTGTAGATGCCTTACCAATAACGTCCAACCCAGATACAATCTCCGGGATACATTTTTTCTGAATTTCAGATGGTTTTGTAAAACCCAACTCTTTCAACCCTTGTAACAAATACGGTGATAATGAAATCGTCTCTGTATCCCCATCAATCTCAATCTCACTGTCTGTGTCATCTTCATCAAGTATTGTGCTTAAAGATTGCTTTCGAAATGTCCACTTGGGGAGAGAAACCTCGGAAATGGAAGATAGCAATTGGAATGGATTTTTGTTGTCCTTTGGAGTATGGATCAGTTCATCGTCTGCTTCCTTCTTGTTGGGTTTCTTGGACTTTTTCTTTTTCTTGGAAATCTCTGCTTTCTCAACACGCTTCTTTCTTTCTTTTTCTTCGACATCACCTTCCAAGATCCCATCCTTAGACTCCTCCATATCAGCATCCATCTCTGTTTCCTCTTCCTCTTCCTCTTCCTCTTCATCCTGCTCTTGAACCTTGATGAAATTTACCTTCCCGTTGACAATCTCCACATCCACACCATCAATCTCCTCCAACCCGTAGAATCCATACGCATCGTCCAAATTCTCAGCATCTACTTTTTTCCATGATAAGCTGCTTGCCGCTACAACTTTACCCTTTGGTGTAGCAGCCGATTTTGTCACTTTTGCATTCCCAGTTTTAGGTCTTGTGCTTTTCACTTTACTCTTGCCGGTTTTGTCGCGAGATGTAAATTCTTTCTTGCCCTTTGCCCTTTTATGAAATGGCTTTTTTTTACCCTTGTGTGATCCAGACATTTTTTTCTTCTCACCACACGCACTGGAGTCTATAATTTCACGGTTTCTGGTGAAGAGTATACAATCTTTAATTTTTTTTTTCTTCATCTCTCATCTCTTCTCATCCATACACCCACCATCACCCCCAACATGAAAAAAACTAAAATCCAAGAAACGCAAAGCACTAGAGTAGAAGTAGGGGACTTGGAGAATGGGCAAGACCACTAAGGGAAAGCGGAAACCAAAGTCTGGTCTTTTGTTGTCAAGACCACAGACTATAACTCAGAAACAACACAACTCGATACAACACCGTAACATACCCAAATCACTAAAACCGGAGAAAACTAGAAGGATTATTCGTCGGTTTCACGTCTTACTCAAACAAAAGGCGAAACTAGAGCTTGCTTTACAAAACGAATCCCAAACCCAAACCTCTGATAAAGTTGCAATCCAAAGGGAATTGGACTCGGTAATCGAGGAAATTAACCAAAATGGCGGATTGGAAGTGTATCAATCAGCTTCTGTCCAAGGTCAGACCAAACAGAGGGGGGGTGATTCTTCCAAAATGTTGGTGACTTGGTTAAAAGAGTTATATGGGGAATGGTGCAAGTCCAGGTCAAGCCTCAAAGAAACCAAAAAAATGAAACCGAGAGCGAGAGCGCTAGAAATTGGATGTCTCTCTACGCAAAACGAAATTTCAAAATGTGGGTTCTACAATATGACAAGAATAGATTTACATTCTCAAGAACCGGGTATCCAAGAACAGGATTTTATGAAAATGGATGTGCCGATTGAAACCCAAGACCATTTTGATTTGGTTTCTTGTTCTCTCGTCATCAACTTTGTCCCTGGTGTTGCTGAGCGTGGAGAAATGTTGAAAAGAATAGCAATGTTTCTGAAGGCATCTACAATAGATACAGATATGCCTCCACCATTGCTTTTCCTCGTGTTGCCTCTCCCCTGTCTTGCGAACTCTCGATACTTTAACGATACGAAACTGGCTGCGATAATGAAGATTCTCGGGTTTACTTTGGTGCGTACCCATCGTGCAAGAAAACTTCAATATTGGTTATGGCAAAAAATTCAAAATGTGGAATTCCAAAATGTAAGAACATGGAGGAAACGAATCGAAAGCTTCAATAATGAAGAAAACGTTTGTAAAAAAGAGATTTTGGATGATGGGAAGGATCGAAACAACTTTTGCATTCTTTTGAAATGAATGAATTTTGGATGAAACATCTGAGTTAAACCGAACTACACACACAACATTGGCCAATCGGGCCTTTCTTCTGTGCTTATCTGGATCAAGGGTTGAACTGACGAATTGGATCTCCAAATTGGCATCATTGCAGAACGTGAATGAACAACAGGGCATGATGCTGGTGAAGATCAGACATATGATGATGATATTGAGTCACAAGTGTGACAAGATCTCGCCTTTGGATAGGGATTGATGACCGTTAAAACGTTCTTGAATGTTCTTTATGATTGTTCATACTGAGGTATCCATAAACCAACGTTATTGGATTTAGGGGTCAAAAAAAGATCGTAGATCAGCAGACCACAAATGGCATGGCGATTCTATCTTTACTACCCGTCTGCATTAGACTAGACTAGACCAGACCAGGGCTCGGCTGATCTGGATATGTATACTTGGTCAAAAATATGCATACTTTTCAATCCTCTGTTTTTTGTTGGTATTGTGCTGGTACTGGTACTGGTGCTGGTGTCCAGGATGAGAAGATGGTTGTCACGTTAGACCCATGATAAACTAGTGCGTAGCCGTTATTACCTTGGCACATCTCCGAAACCAATGGCTGTTGTTGTGTGTACAAAAAAAAAGAAGGTTGGCATCACCAGATCTGACATCTGGAAATGGAAAGATTGACAAGCCATGTGTTGTAGACATCTCTTGACAATTTTACATCACTTAAACTAGTAAACTCACAGGGCTGTCTGAGTCATTTTAACCATAAAAATAATACCAAACAATAGTAATTTTTAAATTAGCTTCTTGCCAAAGATTGCAAGATGAACCGTTTTTTTTTATTCTTACATTTTCCGGTCTGTTCTTTCTATTTGGCTATCATCATCTGGTGATTAATCAATTGCAACGTTGAGTCCACTCATATCATCCTTTTCCCTTTCTTTCTTTTTTTCCTTTTATGTCTGACTTGATTGGAATAGTGTTATGGAAAAATGTCTCAAATGTTGTAGGTGTAGCACATGAGATGAATCAAAATCATTATTTATACCTGCTCCAATCCCATATTTTTTCCATTAACCATCATCAATTCATATTTTCACTAAGATTAATTCTTACGATCATATACATTGTACCCAGGATCTTCTGATTCAAGTATCAAAAATATCAAAAACCCGAACTGAATACAAAAACAAGTTCAAAGGCCTTGTCAAAAATGTCACTACCCATGATAATAAGATCTCAGCTCCAACCAGCTCCAATTTTCACAATAATCCGTGTTCTTGCTCTTCAAACAAGATCATCATCTCTTGCAATTGTAGGACCTTGCACTCGAAAAATGCATTTCTTACAAAGATCACAAGTCCCTACAACTATTACTGCAGTTTCTCCCAATGGTCTTTCCAAGTCTTTTTTCTTCCGCTTTGGTAGTAATAATAACCTGGAACAAAATTACCAACATGGACAAGAACAGGGGGAAAGAAAAGAATGCTTTGAAAACTTTGCTATCTCATCGATAGCTTGGCTCTTGTTAACGATGGGTTTGGCCTCAAGTCCTCAATTTAAAAATGTTCAAGATAGATTTTTGCCTGATCAGTTTTATTACTAAACTTCAAAAAAAAGAAAGGTGCCTTTTGTGTTTTTGATTTTGATTTTTCAACTTTTGGAATTTTAATAGAGTTTATACTTAGTTCAATCATAGAGAATATAATTTATAGAATGGCTTTCCTTTTTATTTACATTGTGTCCATGATTAATGTGCTTTTCTGGGTCCTTTAGACTGACTTTAAACAACAGTAGAGGTTCAGAAAAGAGGTGGTGGTTAAAGCACCGCACATTAAACAAACAACAGAAAAGTTGATTTCAATCTTTTCTAGCAATTTTGGATCTTAACCAGAATACTTCAATCCGTACCTGCTTCATCTTGTTCGTCATCGTCTCATCCTTGCATACCCCGGGTAACATATCTGTCACGTGAACCTGATATCAACACAAATCGCTTCCCTCTCGGTTCTCGCACTCAATTTGTACTTTATTTTGTGCTATTACTGCTAATATTACAACGAACTAGAGAAGGGATGAGTTCAGTTGTCCGTATGTATTCCAATTTTTTGTTGTCTTTGCATTTGAAAAGAGGTTCTGTTGAGTTTGAAGATTACAAGTGCTTTTAAAGTCTAACACAGCTTGATTTTATCATCATATAGGAAAATCCGGAGCACGATTCGCGCCCAAATTAACACAAAGGCGCAAGTCTACGCCTAGACCGACTAAAGTTTCTCAAGATGAGGCTAAATCCCCTATTGCTGTTGTTGACAATACGGATTCTGTTACGCAACCGACAAATACAAACGAGCCCAGTAGTCTACACGACAAAGTTCACTTGGAGAAACCTGACGAGAATATACAGCTAAGTGAAGGTTCGACCCAAAACGATAAAGAAAAAGAGCAAGAACAAGAGTTTGATCTAGATACACAACATGAGCTAGAGAAAGAGCAACAGGTAGAGACAAAGCAACAACCAGAGAAAGAGAGGGAGAAGGAGCAAGAGAAAGAACTAAAGCCAGAGGAAGAAACGGGCAATGACGAACCAGTACCCATTCCTATACAACAAAACGAGAAATTAACACGCGTAAAAACCAAGTTAGAAACAAACAATACGAAAAAATACGAACTTGACAACCAAGAAGACGATGATTATGAAGATGAAGATGAGGAGGAACAGCCAGTATTTTCTTTCCGTCTTACTGAAGGTGAAGAAGAAGATGACAAAGACAAGGGGAAAGATGAAAGCAAAGTTCAGAAGGAGATTGAAGAAATTACGGAGGAGATAGAGAAAGAAGATGACAAACAGGAAAATGACAATGAAAGAGAGGAACAGACAATTGAGGATGACAGTGATCAAGTTATAGCAAACATCGAAAAAGAACTGGAAAGCGATGATGAAGATGAAGACAATGGAGATACTACGAAACCGGAAATCACGCGATCCAGACGATTTGGATTCATGCCTATCAACGTACGGCAACTAAGGTCACACATGAAGAAAATAGAAGACGAAGGAAAAGAGAACCAGACTGAGAGAAGATCAAGGAGGAAAGTCCCGCCCAAGAAAGCAAATGCACACAAAACCAAGCGAAAGTCTCGGAGGCTAAAGGAAAAACGAAAAGAATCTCCTGAGAGGAAGAAATGGGATGTATCTGATTTGGATATTAGTTTGAGCGATTCAGACGCTGAACCCCAATTTGAAATGCCCGATGAACCGGAAACAGAGGAGGAGGAGCCAACGGAGAAGGTCAAGGTTTCGAGAAGAAAAGTAACAAAGGCAACCAAGGCTACAAAAACCAAGGCTACAAAAACCAAGGCAAAAGGAAAGCAAGCAGCTAAGGACAAGCCCAAAAGGAAAACGCGAAAAGTGAAAGCTTCAGAAGATGGCGACGAGGATGAAGCCAGTATATCTCGGAAAAGGATCAAAAAGACAAAGACAAAGACAAAGACAGCAGCCGAGGATAAACCTAAAAAAAGGATTCGAAAGGTAAAGACTCCTGACAGTAGTGAAGAAGAGGAGGATTCTATTGTGATTGATGGACCGACAATCCTTGTGCCCAAGATAGATCGCAAAACCAAACGACTAAAAATGGTAAAGAGGCCTGCACCTGTTGAGAAAGCGGAAGAGAATGATGAAGGAAACGCAAAGGAAGACGGGAATCCTACCAAGAAACCAAAGTATGTTTCAACTGAGGTTATTATCGTGGATAACATGAAGCAAGTCCCAATTTCTATGCTTCAGCAAGATCCAGAGGCGCTGGAAGAGATCGTGATCAATGAGAATTCCATGACTATCGCGGAGCTTTGTGCACAGTCGGTTCCCTTTGGTCAAACGTCCGACAAGATTACGCTTGTCAGAGAGGCAAAGAAGAAAATTAGACAGAATATGGCGGCCAAGAAGCGACAAAAAGTTGAGGTTTTGCGCAAGTTTAGAGACCGGATGACAGGCGTCGAGCTTACAAAGGAGGAAAACGACAAATTGGATGCTGAAATGAAGCAGCTCTCGGACACTGTTTACGTGAACTACGGCGAGTCCGTTGTGGAGAATGACGACGAGGAACGGAAGAAAGAGTTGAAGGAAGAAGAGGCCAAGCTAGAAGCCGCTGTTTTACAAGGAGACGACGGTGCTGGCCCGTCTGCGACTCTTCAGCTCCAAGTGGACGAGCATGGCAATCTCATAGTTCAGCAAGATTCGCTTGTAGTAGACAGACATGCAAACACAATTCTCGGGAATGATAATAGGGAGCGAGAAGTTCAGAACCCGTTTGAACGGCCTATTAATTCTGGAACATATGCGAGGAAAAAGGGTAAAGTAGACAAATGGGAACCAGATGAAAACATTCGTTTTTTCAAAGCTCTTTCCATGTGGGGCACGGACTTTGGCATAATTTCAAAACTGTTCCCATACCGAACGCGGGCACTCATCAAGAACAAATTCCGGTTAGAAGAGCGGAAGCACCCACATATCGTGGAGCTCGCGCTGTCGAGGAAAATGGGGGCTACGCTAGACGATATCTCGACGGCAATGGGCAAGCCTTTGAAAACGATAGATGAAATTGAGAAAGAGTTGGAAGATGTGAGACAGAGACACGCAGAGGACATGGAGAAGGAGAAGGAATCGATTGAGAAAGCCAAGAAGGAGGACAAGGAGATCCAGGCTAGACGAGAGCGGGAGCGTCTATCAGGCGGAAATGTCAGGATGAGTCGGTCGCAAAAACTGAAAGAGCTGAGGAGGAACGAAACGGTGGTGGGAGGTATTGATGAGATTAAGCGGGAGCGACTGAGGATCGCTTCAGAGCTTGAAGTTGGCTAGTTGGTCAATTATCCCAATTAATCAAGCAAACATTGTTCAGGTGCTCTGTTTCAAATATTCCCACACATGATGTATTTGTATTTTCTTTGCTAGTTTTACTATGGACCACTTTAAAGTAACTATAATGACTTTTTTCTGTTATACGGCAAGTTAGTGTAATATAGCGATTCTTGATGAGGAATCTATTCTTAAGTAGTATGAGAGCTCTCTCTCCATAGAGATTTTCTTTCCATAGCATTGCTTATTATAAAAGCCTTTGTAAATTATGCTCAGTAACTTAAGAATAAACCCATTGAGGCCATTCTGGGTATAGTCTCTTTAGTTCTTTCTTCTTTGAGACGATTTCTACATTGTCAATCAATGCCAGAGGACGTTTTGCACCACTTGGAGCTTCGAAAACTGATGCACTCTCTGCCTGCGCTGACGTTGACTATGTAGAATCGCATATGCATCTGTGTAAATATTAATCACTATAAACTCTGTACAGAACAACAATTCTATAATAAAAGACGTTATCATTCATTTCAAATATATATACGACAAAATACACTCTTCTTGATACAAGACAGTTTCAGAGTTTATCACCAGTAACACCATATAAAGATTTGTAGGATGCATACGCTCCTAGCTACAAGATGAATTTACTGGAACAAGTCTAAGTGCCAGCTAAAATGTCAAACCAAAGGGGTATAAGACGAGGTAATTAATCATACCTCGCTCTCAGCCTCTCAAGCGCGGTCACCAGATTACAAGCGAGAAGGGAGAACTAGAGATCAGTGAACACCTCCCATCCGTACCCAACAGCGATGTCGAGAATGGAGATACCGCTGGGGCATTGTCACAGTACACTGGCGAAGCCAATTAATCGATAAACCGACAGTTTCTCGAAGTAATAAAAAATGTTAATCAATTGCTCCGCTACATGAATGCTTCGATATTCAACCATAGTAACGTGCTCAAGGGCGAGTCCACAAGCGCTGAGGATAGCTTCTTTTATGTAGGTGCGGAGCATCTTCTGAAAGTTTTACTGTCTAATCTTTAGAATTGCACAAAGCGTAATCAGATATAAAAACCTTTCGACGTATCTGCGCCAACTTATAGGAATCTATATACGCTGAAAGCTTTTGATAACTGGTTTGGCATACAACAATTCTACAGATTAGACAGTAAAAAACAAACATCAAAAGATACTCCGCAACACAACTTTTATCAATTGCACTTGTCCAATAGTAGCTCAACTTGCTGTAATTAGCATTAGTATACTCATATGAATGTTCCTCAGAAGCTCTAACAGCTTTCATGGAATTATTCACATTAGTGAACCATGGGCTTCCGGTCTTGGTCTGGAAGGAGAAGCAAGTACATTAGTCTGTTGATAACCAGAATCACCATAAATGATGAGCTCTCTAAATTGACGTTTTGTCGCATCTTGTCTTCAATCCCACTAAGAAAGCACAGATGCTGGTCATGTCTTGGCTCTGCTGTAGGATTATAACAGTATAAGATTGTAAAGAAACTTTACACGTCTTCTATCTTGATGTCGGATCAACCTTAAATCCGTCAATGCCAACTACCACATGACAGTTATGCCATTTCTTCATTTTCGAGACTCCAATTCCAGGGTTACCCTACATAAACCTTAACGCCGGGTAACCAATTTCTAAGAAGTGAAGATTGAAGAGCTTGACAATGAGAAGATGGAAGAGAAGTGAAGGATTTATGCCTGCGGCATTGGAGAAAAAGGGGAAGGAACTTTTGTGATTTAAAAGTCAAGCCAATAGTGTTGAGCTAAGTTATTGAATTGAAATTAAAAATTTCTTTGAAACTCAAAGACTTAAACCACAAGCGCCAGAGAGAAAAATGTCAACTGTTAAATATACAGAAAAATGGTCATTTGGGTCCGAATATATATTTGACCTGGCTCCAGTGTGCAACAGGAGGGTAGTGGCCTCATTGAGTGATTCATCTCTACGAATAGTTGGAGGAGAAGCGAAACGTAGTGATCAGGAGTTGGTCACCAAGAATGCTCACGATGGGGGACCCATAACTGGGCTGAAGAGTATTGATAAACAGAATTTGATTGCTTCCTGTGGAACAGACGGCGTGAAGATTTGGGACTTGAGAACTGCTGGCTCTGTTTGGAGTGCGAGCGCTGGTGAGTTTGTTTGAATTGTTTCTAAGCGTAACCCTTTACTAACAGTGAGTAAAAAATGTCAAAGAAAACAAGGCTCCCATAACATGTATCGACAGTCATCTGGAGACGGGACGAATTGCAGCAGGAACAGAGTTACTCGGAGTAGACGCTGCTGTTCACATTTGGGATTTTCGGGCTTCTACCAAAACGCTATCCTCTTTTATGGACTCACACAATGACGACGTCACCGCGGTCAAGTTCCACCCCGAAGACTCTCAAGGACTGCTCTCGGGCTCTACAGATGGCTATGTCCACGTTTATAACACGGCGATCGCGGATCCAGACGAGGCAGTCCTGCAGACGATCAACTTTGCCTCGATCCATTCGTGTGGGTTCTTGTCTCGGCGACAGGTTTACGCACTATCACATATGGAAACGTTAAGTGTGCACGAGTTGAACCGTTTTGACGAGATCGAGGAAGACAAAGACACATCAAAGGTCGGGGAAGAGGAAGGGGAAGAAAAGAAGCCGGTTGAATTTGGAGATGTTCGGCCGACGCTTGGCTGTGAATACGTTGTTGATTTGATACCGGGCTATATCGTCGTTGGGGCCAATTCACGGTCTGAGATCAAGCTGCTACCGTTTGGCAGTGACCTGAAGATCGACGTAGCGAGGTCCATCATGCTAGAAGGGGGCCATGGAGAAGAGGTCATCCGAGCAGTCTACTGCAAGAATGATCTTATATATACTGGCGGAGAAGACGGTATTGTGAGACTATGGAGGCACCCTGGATTAAACGCTCGAGAACAGTTCTGGGGAGACGATGAGAGTGAAACGATACCGGAACAAAGCCCAAAGCATACACATAAACACAAGTCGAAATCAAAATCGAAATCAAAATCAAAATCAAAATCAAAACCCAAAAGATCACGGTATAGGCCCTACTGAAAAATTAATGTTTATAGATTTGTATAGAAGATGTATTTATACGCGATGAGTCTGCCTATACGTAGGACTAAATGCATGTAACCACCACGCTCCCCTTTGCTCTTTCATTGGAACCCTTCTTCTCCTCCTTTCTTTGTCCTGGGCCCACGAGAACCATGAGCAACAGCGGGAAGATACCTCCAAATGCCTATCCTCCAGGCACTCCGCTAACGGTGGGATCGCACCAAGTTGTCATCAAAAAGTACATTTCTCAAGGTATGTAGACAGATTCGGTTTGTTTTCTCGAATCCCCAAATTTAAACCCGAGAAGAAAGCACACACAGCCACTGACAGACGAATCAAAATTTCGAATTTGAAGGTGGATTTTCACTCGTTTATCTTGTTGAGGTGAGTCCTCCTCACAATGGTGCTTCGTTGGCATGTTTGAAAAGGGTGGCTGTGCCAGACAAGCCAAGTCTGAACCTGCTACGAGCGGAGGTTGATTCTATGAGACGACTCAGCGGGTGCAAGTTCATTGTGAGCTATATCGATTCGCATGCTTCTCGAACGGCTTCAGGCATAGGATACGAGGTGTTTTTATTGATGGAGTATTGTGAAAAGCACGGCCTGATCGACTTTATGAACACAAGGCTCACAAACAAGCTTACCGAGCCCGAGATTCTCGAAATTGCATACAACATCTCAGTGGCTGTATCCGAAATGCACTATCTCGAGCCTCCTCTGCTTCACCGGGATCTCAAAATTGAAAATGTGCTCATTGACCGTAATGGCGTTTATAAACTGTGCGATTTTGGATCCGCTGCTCCTGTGCTGAGACCTCCAAGGGACGCCCAGGAGTTTGGTCTGCTTCAGGACGATATTATGAGACACACAACCCCCCAGTATAGAGCACCAGAGATGGTGGACCTTTACAGGGGGTTCCCGATTGACGAAAAATCAGATATTTGGGCCATTGGTTGCTTTATCTATAAGCTCTGTTTCTACACGACACCTTTTGAACAGCTGGGTGAGCTAGGAATTTTGCATGCAACTTTTACCTTTCCAGATACCCGTTCCGACATTTCGAATCGAATGAAGAGACTGATTACTATTCTACTACGGGAAGATCCAAGGGTGCGGCCAAACATTTACCAGGTTGTGGAGGAGATTTGCTCAATGAGAAACGTGCCTGTGCCCATCATCAACAAGTATTCTCAAGCCTATTTGCAAAAGCAAAAACAGGAGCAACAACAAAAGCAACAAAAGACTACGTCGAGTGAACCGGTTAATGCCACAGGCAGAGTTGGGAAAGAGAGACCGAAAAGTGCCATTCTCCAGTACAAGACTGCTCCTCCCACAGCGGCTCCAACAGGTACTACTGCAAACAATGCTTCTCCAGGCCGACAAGCAACCGCGCTTGATCGGTCCCCACAGACGCACAAGAAGGAAGAAGATGTAAAACGCACTCGCGATAGAGATGTAGAATTCAAGAGATTACAAAAGATGATGGCGGAGGTGTCGATGGATTCAAGCACCATCGAGCTATCACCGGGAGCAGAGAAGAAGAACAATGTGGAATCAAGCGTAGACTTTTTGCAGACTTTGGTTCGTAATGATCAACAGGATAGTGATGATGAAGAAGTGGAAGAAAGAGAAGAACAAGAAAAGGAGAAACAGTCAGGCAAAACCGAGAGCCTGGGTAGTTCTTATAATCACCATCCTAGCAAACGGGCGAATGCGATTCAGAGTCGTATCCAAATGCTCTTTGATAGATCAGACTCTCCGCCACCTTTAAGAACAGCAACGGGCTATGGGAAATATACAGAAGAAACCACGAATGGGAAAGACACCGAAACGCCAGAAGAGGACAGCGGCCGAGGAGCGCTTCCAGGCACCAAGCCAGTCGTTTCTTTAGCGTCTCCAACGACAAAGGTTCCTGGTTTAGTTTCTTCACGCTCATCAGTGATAAGAACAACGACCACCACTACATCGAAGCCAATACCTTTGAAACCGGATCCTGTTGGATCAAGTGGACTTGGTAGTCCTGTTTCACAGCGGCGGGAAATCAGTCTTGGTCTAATCAAGCCGAACAAAACATCGGAAGCAACCATTTCTTCTGAAAACGGTGGTGGTCGTACAGGTCTCCCGTCCAAGACTTTGAATCTCCCACTGAAGGCAAATAAATCAAACAGAGACATTGAAATAGACGCGAAAACCGGGGAAGAGGAGGATCTTGAAAGGGAACGTATGTTACAATCTATGCCTAAGATGAGACGAACCTCTTCGATTCCGAATCCAGATCACGAGGATATAATAATACCGACGGTATCAGAAGAGGAGAAAAGCAAGCTGAAAGCAAAACAGATTGCTAGAAGTAAAAAGCCTCCACCACCACCACGACCTCAGAAACCCAGCTATTTGAAGGCTAAGAAGGCAAGTGGAGTGACCACAGATGATGGCATTGAAGAAGATGACGATGATAGTGGGGATTTCTTTGCAAAGCAGTATCCCGATTTGGAAGAGCTTGAGAAGAGATTTGAAACGGGAGGACCAAATAGTCGTCGGGGTAAGGGTACCGGTGTGTTAGTGTGAAATAAACTAGGCCAGAAAGGAAGCTATTTTAGTTCATTGTTTTATTTTATTTTTCAAATCACTTTTTTTTTAAGAGTCATTTTTCTTTGATTTTGTCTGCTTTCTGTATAGATTTAGATGTCTATAAAGAACAAGATTGGTGGACGAACCTCGAACATTTCTAGGATAAAGAGAGAGTGTGTGGGGAACAACAAAAAGGTCACTTTTCAATTTCATTTCACGTATAGATAAAAAAGCAAAAAACATAAAACATGGGGGTTCGTGTGGGTGGGGTCTACTATACAAAAATAGTCTATCCATTCACATAAATCTAGGTTTCTCTATCAGCAATGTCCAAAATTTCAAGGTCCTCTTGACTGATTTTTTCGCGCTGTCTTGTTACAAATGGAAGCAAAACATCATTGTGGTAAGGAGCTTTGAAATAGCGGGGAGGGTTTTGAGTCTTTACCTTTTTGAAATATTCTTCGTAAATGTCACCGTTGTAAACACCAATGGGGGAATTGATGTAAAAATCAGAAAGGTTGAATGAATCTGTGATTCCAATAACGTAAGGTCGGATCGCATTGTTGAGTTCATCCACAGAGGTGCGAACCTCGTCAATGTTGGCGGAGGTGAAAAAGCCAGATTGCAAAAAAAGACCAGACTCTTGCTCAATGGACCAAACTCCATAGAGCCGTGCAAGGTTGTCGAGATGCTGATTCAGAGCACCTTTACTGTCCATGGTTGCAATTTTGTCAAACAAGGAGCTGATGAGCATATATCGAGTATGTATTTTAGCAATCAAGAAGCGTTCTTGGGATATTAGCTCAAAGGCCTTGTCAACGTTGCCGTTTTCTTGTTTCAACAGGGACTCATATCTCACGGCAGTTTTCGCAATGAGCGAAGCCGAAACAGTTTTAAAAGCATCACAAATGACAGAAGGATCGGTGATTTTTCTTGTTCCGACCTTGTTGTTCACCAAGTCCTTGTAGTCTTTCAAATAGGAGACAGCGCGGCCGACTGGCTTGCCCTTTTTGATTGCCAAAAAGGATTGGATTAGACCCCGGCCAGCAGAAAGCATGAGGACATTGTTATCTCCTTCCCAACTGCACTGCACGACCCAGTCATCATACGCAAGTCCAAATCCATTGTAGCCAGAGTAGCCGTGGCCTCCTGCGGACTGACGGGTCTCATCAATGAGCTTTGCGGTTTCCCAGGTGGCAAAGGCCTTCATTCCAGCAGAGGTGGCAAATAGGTCTTTGACATCGTTGACTGCAGAGAATAGCTGAGCAAGATCCGCGTGGTCAACGTCCTCGAGCTTCTTAATAGTTGTTTCGTACTGGTCGTTCAGGTTCGTAGCAGCGGCCCAAATGGCAAATAATTGGGCAAGATATGGAATTAGACGACGCTGGTGATAAGGATAGTCGATCAGTTTGGTCTCGAGCTCGGGTTTTGTGTCATCTCCATGCGTGCCAAACTGCTTTCTCAAACAGGCATAGCGAAGGGCAATTGTGATGAAGCGGCGTCCGATGCTGTACGAGTCGTAAACCATGGAAACTCGGCCTGTGATGAGAGCGCTATAGGCAAGCTGCTCCAAAGGCGGGACAGTGACGTTTCCGTCTCTGTCTACTTTGGCGTATCTCATGAGCATATACTGGCGGGGGATACGGACGTTTGTGAACTGGATCCAGCCATTGTCAATGCCATCACGGCCCATTTTCTTGCCAATGTCGCCAAGGGCGATCCCTGGACGCAGAGTGTAGTCGCTAAGGTTTCGCAAGGGAACAACAAAGCTCTTCACGCCGTAGTCTTTCCCGCGGACAATAAGCCTTGCGAAGCAAACGGTATGGGAGGCCGAATGGGCGGCACCGCCAATCCACCACTTTGTGGCGCGGATGTTTGGGGTGTTGATGATAAACTCATCCGAGTCTGGGTCAAAAGTCGCAGTTGTCTCAAGTCCCGCTACGTTCGAGCCGTGGCCCAATTCGGTCATGGCGAAACAGCCGTAGAATTTTTTCAATCCTAGAGCGCCTTTCTTGAAAGCCCAGTAGTTCAACTGTTCCGAGGTGCCGGAGCCACGCACAGTGTTCAGGAAAAGGCCAAAGTGGACGCCTAGACGGGTGTAGGTGGACATGTCTGTCAGCTGTACCAGGGTCATCCGCGTCCTGAACTCGTCGATTGTATCGGTGGTCAGATGCTCCGCGAGCTTTGCAATCTTTTCAATTGTCCTCTGGCGCACGGCATCCTTGGGCAAGTCATAAATGTCGTCGTTCGCAAAGATTGGGTCGCGCTCAATCTCCATGGCGAGCTTCTCGACCATCGCCGTGCGCGCTGGCGAGCCGGACAAAAAGTCCGTGAGATGCCTGGGATTAAAGTTTGTGTTTGCACGTTCGTCGGCGAGGTTTGTGAGAGGAGCGTAGGAGGCCATGGTGCAGAGGTCTTGGACAGATACAGATACCGGGAGGACTGGTCTGGGGAAGAACAGACATATATATATGGCCCTTTGCACAACGGCAGACCGAGGTCGCTGGCCGGCGATAGTGTGATTGCACGGATCGGGCTAATCGATTCCATCAGCGGTTTTCACATGGACGGCGGGGTAATTCGGACAGTGGGGTATATATAAAGTCTATTTCTCGTCTCTAGTTCGCTAGATCAGCTCACTCGCCCATCACCATCAGCGCGACCGTGAGCCCGAACACCACGGCCACCACGCTCACGAACGCCGGCGTCACCATCCACGTATTCATGACGTGCACGCGCTCCGTCGCGTACCGGTAGATGGCGTACACGTAGACACAGATGCCTGTGATGAAGCAGGCCAGGGCCAGTAGCAGGAACACGATGCTCATGAACATCACCACGTCCGGGTGTGTCTCTCTGCCCCTGCCCTGACCGGGAGCAGGAGCAGGAGCAGGAGCAGGACTGGGCGTTGGCGTTGGCGCTGGCGCGGATTCTGTGGGGTCCGACGTGTTGAACCTGAAGTTGAACCGAATCCCACACCCAAGGACAGCCAGCATTAGTCCAACTTTAATCCAGGTAAGGAATGTCCGCTCTGCCTGTAGAATGTCCCGGGTCTCAGAGGTTTTGACGTCAAAGACAAGCGAGGTGCGGAGCACGGTCTTGACCATCTCACTAGTGGTGCTGGTTAGCGAGGACAGTTCGGCTAGGACAGCCTGGAGCAGCCCGTTGGGCCTTTGGAGGCTGCTCGTCCTCTCGTACTCGTACTCGTACTCGTGCTCGTGCGAGCGAGACAAGGGGGCATTTGCCAGCAAAAGCGGCGTCTGCTCAGAGACCGTGTCGGGACTGGGGCCTGGCACGGCCGGATAAGCTCTCTCAGGGGACACAATTCCATACGTAGGAACCGAAAACTGGGGGTACGTTGGCCTGGAGCCAAAGTGATCTTCCGTCTCTTCTTCTTCTTCTTCTTCTTCCTCCTCAATAGGCTCCTGCCCCAGACGCTTTTGGGTTTGCGACGGAGAGCGCAAAGTCCGCTCAGCGCCGTGGGAAGTCAGCTGGTTTTCACAGTCCTCATTCGACGCTATACTGTTCATTGCAAATCCCAACCCAATCAGATAAGAGCTGCTGGGGTGATAGTGTCTCAAAGGGACCAAATACAACCAAAAGGAAGAGTCGTCTCTCCTTGATCGCGGTCTGGTGCCTGGATAAAGACGGGTGTCCGGGTGTACACGAAAGCTGCTCTCTATCTTTTTACACTAATGAGGCTTTTAGTCCCACCAGCTTCAGTTGCTTTAGGCCCTGCCCTCGCTTCGAATCTCTCTGATTACGCCCCGGCTCTTAGCTTAGCTTTCCCCAGCTCTTAGCTTTCCCCAGCTCTTCGCCATGATGAAGGAGGACACGTCATTCGCCAACGATGAAGACTCGTCGTCAAAGTTCAGATCGCGCAAGAGAAGCAGCAATGTGCTGGCAAGACTACTGATACGTTTCAGACAACTCGACAAGCTCAAAAGGACCGTCGTCCTGGCCCTGCTCATCACCTTGGTCGTCCTTCTACTCACTCCCCTCGGTAGCATTTTTACAAGCCCTTTTAGTATCTTACCAGAAGGCTCAAGGGACACTGTCGTCGGCTCGGTCTACGGCTCGGGCTTCCACGACCAACATAATACTCCTGGAGAACCTGCAAATGCAATAACTGATCCTGGTATTGGCCAGGTCTACACAGACTCAACGGGGGCTGTTGGATCTGGTATCAAGGCCAGCAAAAGAGGAGGCGTGGTCATCGTGCTGGCCGCAAACGAAGATGGCGGCGTGAACAAGTGGAAAGGTACCCAGGAATGGTCTATCGAGAGAAGCAGTATCGCCAACAAGAAAGCCTACGCCAAGAGACATGGATACCAACTTGCAATTCGAGATATGACCGCCCGTAAGAGATACAGTCACGAGTGGAGAGAAAGTTGGGAGAAAGTGGATGTATTGCGTAGCACCATGAGACAATTCCCTGATGCAGAGTGGTTCTGGTGGCTTGATTTGCACACCTTGATCATGGAACCCCAAGTCTCTCTTGAGAACTTGTTTTTGAACAAATTGGACTCAGAAACTCACCGAACATTGGACTACTTCAACCCCTTGGGCATGCCGCTCCAGATTGAAAACACAGATCTCTCACAGCCCATCGATCTCGTCATCACCCAGGATTGCGGAGGCTTCAATCTGGGGAGTTTCTTCATCCGCAGAAGTGTATGGACAGAGTCTCTTCTTGACATATGGTGGGACCCTGTATTCTACGAACAAAAACACATGGAATGGGAACACAAGGAACAGGATGCTTTTGAAACTTTGTACGGCACTCAAGGTTGGATTCGCAGCAGAACAGCTTTCGTGCCTTTGAAGAAAATTAACGCTTTCCCCCCAGGCGCATGTCCTGATGCTGCAAACGACCCCCAGTTTTTCTATAACGAAACTGATCGAGACTTTTTGATAAACATGGCTGGTTGTCAGTGGGGCAGAAACTGTTGGGATGAAATTGAACACTATAAAGCCCTCAGCAAAACGTTACATGAGAAGAACAGCTGGTGGAACATTTTCTGAAAACAACATTACTTTTATCACTTTCCTTCCTATTTAACTACCTGTCATAATAATCATCATCATCATTATCGTCATCATCATCATCATTGTTATAGCTATCTAGATAGACCTGTTTACTACTCGTGTGCTTTAGTACTTTTTGGAAATATAAATTCCCATCGTTGCCAGATTTTCCTCTTGGTGGTTGGCATGACAACTGGAAACCTACAACCTCCACCGAAAACACATCAACTTCACCTCTTCCAAAGAGACATGGAAAGTGCATTTTCAGACTCACTGTGATTGGAAACACGGGCTGATTCATCTTTGTTGTCCCCGACTGTCACGCTTACAGAAAACTGCATCTTCTTGACACGCTCACGAGACTTTTCCAGTACACGTAATACACACAAATGGCAGATTTGGCGATATCCCCCATTTCTATACCCTGTGATGCGACAACATTACATTCACTCTCTATTTTGAATAAACTGCTTGTGGCAACTCTACAAAAGACTCCGCGGTCTGAGATAATGAGGGCAGAGATTCATGAGACCGATAATTCAACTTTGTTGCTTGCCCCTGACTCAAGCTCATACACAAACTCGAATTCGAATGATGATTCTCTATCATCAAAATCATCGTCTTCATCTGCTTCACGCACAACAAAACCAACCACAAAAGGACGAAGAACGAGGGCTAAAGGGTCTTCTCAAACATCTAAATCTCCCGGTTTACCAATACCTGAAAGTGGACTAATATCAATGGATGGTCTAGGACCTGAGCTTGAGCATGGGACAGAGCCTGATGCTGGAAAGGCGTTAAAGATAATTTCAACCTCTATGGATGCGCTCGACAAAATCAAACGACAAATGCACCACGGTGTAAACGATGTAGAGGCTATAAACCATCGATCCATTGTTTCCAAGACCTCAGCTCCATCACTCCAGAAACAGTCTGCAAAGTCGAGGCCGCAATCACGCTCGAAAACACCTGGTGCTTTGGAAGCAGCCAGCAACAAGCCAGTGTCACTGGGCCGATCACGATCGACCAGTACGCGTTCTACACCAGGATTACGATCCAAACCAGATACCATTTCCTCAACTATACCTACAGAGCTAATTGTTCGTAACTGTTCAATGGCGTTCGATATTCTGAAAGCGTCACAACAAAATGCAAATGATATTAACATTGATAAAAAACACTCAAATTTTGTGCTTCGGCTGATTGAAATGGGCATGATTAAAACGGCTCTGGAGGAATTATGGAAACTATATCTGCGGTTAAACACGGCATTGGATATGGTATCGAAATCCTGGGGTGAATGTCGGGATGAAAATAATGACCTTGACAAGAAAAGGAGTAGCAAAAAAAACGATTGGAGCAAGTTGTTGAAATATAAAATACCCAATTCCAACACTGATATAGCAAGCGCTTTGTCTACCATGATAATAACAAGCTCAATTTTTCTACTACAATGTTTATCAAAGCTTTCTAAAGAGCAGATAGAGTTGGAATTACCGCTCTCGCAAGTTGTGTTTCTGTTCAGTAATGAGAATGAAAACAATCCTATAAATTGGGCCAACAAGTGTCTTGATGCCAAATTACGACCAGCTCGTTTAAAATACTTGTCAAAACTGTTGGATTCGATTTCTGAAAAGGCAAAGTGTTCTGATTTGGATTCGAGTAACATTGGAGACTTGAAGAATTTGGAAAATACCCTGTTGAAAATCTCACTACGTTTTCTGTCTATACAGATCGATCCGACAAGAGGGAATCATGATAATGATAGTATTGACAAAAAATTGCAACCCATGGCTGCTACGATAGATACAGCTTTGGCAAACTTGGAAACGCGAGCATTCATATACGAAAAGTTTTCCCCGATTCTTGCTGGATTTTGTGAATGTAAACAGGATTTGAAAAAGTTGGATACAGTTGCGGAGTTATTGTACACTTTCCAAGGTTTACATGATGAATTGGTATGATTCTAACGATTTTTGAACAACGATTTGACCCCACTAACATATGAAACTGCTACAGAAGGGATCTAGAGCTTTTGAATGGAGCAAATACAAAAGCCAATTGGAAGTTCCACAACAAAACATTTGTAGAAACTTGATAAGGCTGTTAAAGTCAAGTGTTAATGACGAACACAACTATCCGAGAATAGTGTCATTGATACGGGAACATAACTTGGTACAATACTGGGATAATAAAGAGTTGCAGGTCCACCTTTTCAATTTCACAGAGCGTGCAGTAGAGAAAAACAACGATGAGATGCTTGTCTGTGTTCTCGAATTCATCAAAAAGTGGCGAGAAAATGGAAGTGAATCACTCGAGAGGGGATATCTCAACATTCTAGATCAGTTCTTTGTATTTGTGAAAGATTTTGATGTGATCACCGACTATATGCGAATTGTTCGTCTCCTTGAGTTGATGAGCGGGATACTTACCCAAACAGAATCAACAAATCCTTCTCATTTAAAGAGAATTAAAAATCTATCAAATATGTATTACAACTTTGGATTAAAGTTGAAAAATGTCTCCATGCCCGTCTCAGAATCATCAGTTATTGAACAGATTCAAAAACTGTGGTTTGACTCGATTCATCTAGAGACCTGTTATTTAAAATTGACAGGTTACACAAATCTGGATTCCTTAAGGTCAAAATATGAAAAGTTATGCTATTTTCTGGCAGAGTCGAAACAGTATGATCTTTCTATCAAATCGGGCTTAGATTCACTCTACTTATTTATGGAAATCGACGATCATTTAACATCACCGGAATTGAATAATGATGATGATGATGATGATGATGTACTAATACAGTTATATGACCGGCTGGTTAAAACAACAAGCGCATATGGTACATTATCCAAATGTTTGGCATTCTGTCTCAATTCTTTGAAAAACGTTCCCGAAAACTTTGCCTCATCCCTAGATCCCAAACGCGGGTGCTTGGTGTTGATAGTCATGCAACATGCTTCAAACCTTAAGAATCTCCACCATGAGGTTTTTTCGGGACTATTTGCAAAGCTTGTGGAGCTTTACAATGAAACCTATCCATTATTTATGCTGTTTTGCATCAGATTTTATATACCGAGAGCACTCGAATTTAACAATAACGAAGTTGAAGAGTTGGCTCCTCTAGTTGATGACCTATTATCGAGAACAACCTATGGTAGCTTTAATTCTGGTGTCATTACAAACACAATTCTTTTCCAACTTTATGTGTTCCAAGACTCGATAAGCTTTGAACAACTTACTGGAGTTGTTGGGAATTTTATTTCATATCTCGATATAAAATTCCCTGAAAACAAACCAAAATCTGTTCTCGCCATGGTTTCAATGATCGAAATGGATAAAGAGCTGTTTTTGTCCATTGTTCACTTACTATCAGTTCATGGATTCCCAGCAGTTGTAATAAGCCTGACAAAGATTTACGAAACGAAGCGACTTTCTGATCCTCAGTATAGTCTTGACATCAACCTTCAAATCGAAGTGCATCAACTGCGCGCTCTCTCCTTCTGTGAATTAGGATATTTGAACAGTGCTCTTGCTGAAATGAACAAGATTGGAATTGTGTTAAAACGGAACAAGAAAACTCCATCAAATTGCATTGTGCTGGCGATGAAACTGATCCAACTCGAATGCGCTCTTATTACTGCTGATATACCAAGATCAGAAGAATTGATGAAAGCTATTCTCAAACACATTAATTCAAGTGAAGATTTGAATATCAATTCGTTAAGCTCGTTACCTTCTGTCTCTGACACTGAGAAATTAAAACAACTCGTTGAAATCTTTTACTGTGCTTCCTGGGTCTCAAACAGCAACTCAATATTATATTTGCTTGAAGGGAAAGGATGTGAAAGTGTGATACACGGGAAAAGAACAGTTAAAATAACCCAGAGCGTGTTACATAAACTGTCTTCGGTTCCATATGGGAAAAACTATGGTTTCATATTAAGAGCAAAATGGAGACTTTCGAAACTAACCGTTACCGGCTTGATGCAAACCAGCAGAGCATATTGCCACATTGGTATGGGTCGTGATGCAGAATTTTACATTCAAGAAGCGTTAAAGATTATTGATAGGAGCAACTGGCTCCGAAATTCAATTCTAATCATGTGCAACTGTGTTGAGTTTTATGTCGATTTTGGCAAATCTGAAAAGTGTGTAGAATTGTTGAATCAGATTGAAACCAGATGGTTTTCCAACGAGGAGATTGATTTTGACGACAAGTGGTTAGAACTATACTATCAAAAGGCATGTGTATTGTTTTATCAAAGCATAGAAGACAAAGAAAACGAGGATCGATGTTGGGAAAAGATGAAGGAGCAGATCTCTTTTATCGTTAATTCACAAAACCACGTTGACTCGGTATCTGAAGAATTGAAAGAACTTACAATCACAGGACCAAGCTCTCCTTCTTCATCCTCAAACATACCCGAGGTTGAAATGACAGATTCGGAGCCTTTCAGTTTGAACAGCTTACTTTTACCTGTTAGTAAAACTGCATCGTCT
The DNA here is from genome assembly GCA_030581615.1 of Alloascoidea africana. Lineage (NCBI taxonomy): Eukaryota > Fungi > Ascomycota > Alloascoideomycetes > Alloascoideales > Alloascoideaceae > Alloascoidea > Alloascoidea africana. The sequence goes on along the minus strand of JAKTTT010000033.1, from coordinate 178,805 downwards.
CAGGAGAAAAACAGTCTTGTCCTGTTTCAAAGAATTCATGCTGATGTAGAGAATAGAAGGTCAAGAGCAAGCTTTTTGCTTCAAGAGGAGCTGCTTCGTGCTGATTTCTTACTGAAAGACGAAGAATCATATACTGGTCTAAGTTCTCCCGCAGTTTCAATCAGTCGCAGCAAGCCTAAGGCAGTTAGAGATGGTGTAATACACGATACGATAAATGCAAGAAAGAATTTAGCAAGAGCTAGAAGAGTCTTTTCTACCGATCCAGTTTTCTCAATTCTTCAAGATTCGGCTATTTCTGTGCCGTCGATTTCAGCGCTTAACCAAGAAGTCATTGTGAACTATGGGTTTAACCCGTTGACCCCAATTAAAGCAAGTCCTAAAAAGAAGACAACCAGACGTTTAGGTCCTGTATCGTTAAAAGCAGATGGATCAGGAACTAGAAAGGAAAACAAATGTGCCGCAGAGGCTATTGAGTACCTTATTGCAGCAAAAGATTTACTTTTAAATGGTTGTGAAAATTGGCTTCATTTATGTTCAACTTCGGAGCTTCAAGATGTTACAAAACTCTTGCATGCCTCTTTGTCGACTCTTGCAGCCATATCTCCGTGCTATTCGTTCGGAATGTTATCATCGTTCTTCCAAGTAATGGAAATTCCACGGATGATTCCTCTTCAGTATGACAGAATGCTTTCCTCGTTTGGTAAAGAGACAACAACTACACAATCTATCTGGCCTGATTTGGATCTATCAAAGATGCCAACCAGTAGCATCAATAAACCAATTGATTTAGAAAAGAAATCAATTGACTTGATTCCTGATAACTGGTCTGTCGTATTCATCGATTGTTGTCCTTATACTAGAGATTTACTTCTTACGCGCTACGATTCACAATCCGCACCGTTTATTGTCCGGTTGCCCCTGAGCCGCCATACTTCAAGAGGTTCGGATGAGGAGTCCTTTTCTTTCCAAGATGGGATGAATGAGTTAAAAGAAATAATCGCAAAGAGTAATGAAACGGCAAGAAGGCCCAAAAATGGAGAAATAAACACGCCACAAGATAGACAAAAGTGGTGGAAAGATCGATATGAACTTGATGCTCGTCTAGAAAAATTACTCCATGATGCCGAATACTGTTGGCTTGGAGGATTCAAAGGTATATTTAATCGAACAAAGAAAAATCCGGTGTTGATGTCCAGATTCAGACACGCATTTGTGAGCACGTTACGGAAATATCTGCCTTCGCGGCGAGTGGTTACAAAGCGCCGTACGCGAGGAGGTGGGCTATCAAAACAAAAGGGTAAAAAAAAAAAGACACAGGCTGAAGAATTGGGAATTAGTGGTATCAGTAGTGATGGAAAGTTGGAGATCGATGATCGTGTTTATGAGCTGTTTATTGGGCTAGGGCATCCTTCTAAATTGGAAGGAACAGACTTGTTAGAAGACTTGATCTATTTTGTTTTGGACATTTTGCAATTCCATGGAGAGGAGAATGCATATGATGAGGTTGATATTGATCAAATCTATGTGGAAATCGAGGACAGCCTAAAGGCATACCATGATGAAGCTGCAAATTCTTTTGGTTCAGATTCTGGGAATGATGATGAAAGCGAGCCAGATACAGGCGATCGGCATACAGTCTTGGTGCTTGGTAAAAGTTGTCATGGGTTCCCCTGGGAGTCTCTTCCATTTCTACGGAATGTCTCTGTATCGAGAATGCCATCTGTTGCTTTATTGGAGAAAGCTCTCGCAAAGTATCGGATAGACGACATGGAAAATGAATACAACACAATGAGCATATCGCGAGAAAATGGATACTATGTTTTGAATGCTGGTGGTGACCTAATACGAACAGAAGAGAGGTTCAAAGCAGAATTCACAAAGCTAAAGTCTTGGGATGGCATTGTTGGAGAAAAACCTACAGAGGATAAAGTTCTCTCTGCTCTTTCCAACAGCTCACTATACGTCTACGCTGGTCATGGAGGTGGTGAGCAGTACTTGAGGTCCGCAAAAGTCAAGCAGCTGGAACGGTGTTGCCCAACACTTTTACTTGGATGCAGTTCTGGCAAGATACACGATGGTGGAGAGTACGAATCTTGGGGAACACCAATGGCTTACATGGTTGCACGGTGTCCCATGCTCTTGGTTAACATGTGGGATGTCACAGATAAAGATATTGACAAGTTTTCACTTTCTCTTTTCCGCAAATGGGGATTGTTTGAATCGAGCGCAACAACTTCTGGCGTAAACATTTGCGAAGCTGTTGCTGCTTCTCGAAATGAGTGCACTCTAAAGTTTCTAAATGGCGCTTCACCTATAGTCTACGGTCTGCCACTGAAAATTGCAAATTGAAACACGATAAGAAAAAAAAAAAAAAGAAAGAAAAGCGTGGTGGGAAAAAATGTGTGCTTTTGCCAGAATTTTAATACAAAAGTCTTATGAAATCCTGTAACAGTGTAATACAGTACGCCGATTTTTTCACGACACCCTATAACATCTTCAACTTTGGTGAATCAACAACATGTCTGGTGATCTCTCATAGAGTGTGAGGTTATTATGTCCAATAGCAGTGATAAACGCTGCTGTCAATTATGATAATATCCTTAATGATTGTTAGACATCATGACCACACCACCCATATTGCTCTCTCATGGGTGAGTTGAATCGAGATGATCTTCGTGTTCCAGGCAAATATTGTCAGGATTATTGTACTAAGATCACTTTTGGGCTTTGTTGGGTGTTATCTATCTGTGATTTTTTTTTGTTCTCGAAAGCATAGAATGACTAGTAGAGTTCTCACTATGCAATTCTCATTCGACAAAGGCATTAATTCCAAGACCTTCAACAGTGAAAAAACAATATCAAAGATGAAAAGTAAAAAGATTATATAATTCGGATAATATAATTTGTATACAGTTTACTTTTGGAGTAAAAAAGGGCATTCGCTTTCACAAGTTTTGGAATGCTTACCTTGTCCTTGATCAATTCCAGTGCCAATGATCAGTCTGATACATGCTTAGTATTTTTTTTTTCTCTGATGCTTGTTTTAACTGCTGCCTTGTGTTTCTTCTACTTGTGCTCTTGCATGTTGCATGGAAGGAAAGGAGAGAGATGTCCGCATCCAATGTCTATCTACCTGGTAGACCAAAAGTTTTACAGGTACAGAAAAACATAAACATAAACAAAAACAAAAACAAAAAATACAAATGAGAAGGTTGTGTCTTTTTACAAATATGCGAAAGATGAGGAAAGTGTTGCGTGGGGTGAAATCTGTAGGTATAGAAGAATGTGCCAGAATCGAGTGGGGGAACTGAACCACACTGTAACAGGTAAAACTAAAGTATTGAGAAAACGCTTAGGTATGAACAGAATCTATGGGACCAATGATACAAGCAGTTTTTCCTTTTTATGCCATTTTATTTGATTAGATGGTTGGTGGATTAATCGATTGATTGAGTAAACAGTCATCCAAATACTGTAACTTGTACCGGTCGAATACTATAGGGCTATACCAACATGAAAAAAAACATTTTTATAACCAAAACTGTCGTATCGGAGGACAACAAGAATAACGACGAATAGGGGGGAAAAAACACAAACAAACAAACAAACCAAGCAAGCAAGCTTTTTTATTTAATGGATAGATGCAAGTAAAATAAAAGTGACACAAAAACTCAACAAAAAAGGGAAATAAATAATAATAATAAAAAAAAGACCTACAAACATAGAGACAAAAAGAAGTCTCTGCTTTTGAAAGGTTCTTGATGATTGAAAAAAAAAATGTAAAAAAACAGAGCAAAAAAAGAAAGGCAAATATCGCATACATTTCATAATAATCATTAGCTACTATTCATTAGTTTTTTTTTTGTTTTCTTTTTTTTATTAATATTATTATTCTTTTCGGTCTGGGACAGGACTGGTGTTTGGGAACGCACTTTGAAAGTAAGATATTTTTGAAGTTATATTTAGATGAACGAGGTAGAGTCAACCTTATTCCTTCTTTCTTTTTTTTTTGGTTTTTTTTTTCCCTTCTTTTCTATTCGGATTCCGAATTCCAAAGATGTCCCTTCGCTTGATCTTGCATGTGTAAAAGTGTTGATTCCTTCTTCTCGTAACTGCAAGTGGCGATTTGAATTGAATCATAAACTGTTCTGTTCTGTTCAGTTATACTGCAAGTACCACGCTTGATTCATTTCCTGAATGGTCAGCATCGTTACTCACTGTTGAGCTCACGTCCCCATTATTGCCATTGCCATTGCCATTGCGATTGCCATTGCGATTACGGTTGTCCTCGACATCTGCATTGGTTTCGTTATCATGTTCTTCGTTTCCTTCAAGATTCTTGGAAATATCCAAGTTTTCCTCCTCACCATCCACTGAGGCGTCCAGTGCATTGGCCACAGTATCAGTAGTAACAGTAGAAGTAGCCGCCGCAGAAGTAGTAGGAGTAGCAGATGCAATTGTCCGTGTAATTGCAGGAATTGTTGGTCCCGTTGTCTCCATGGAATAATTCAAAATGTACTCTTTTATAAACCTTAACTTCATTGCAGAGTCCAATCCATTGTGATCCAAAATGTTGATCAAAAATGGATCGTCCTTAATCCTATCTGATACACGTGTAAACTCTTCATTTGAGATCTGCTTCCTTAGTAGAAACTCTGTTAGCACTCTCCCCGCATCACCAAAAGCCCTGTAATTCAAATTGTATCCTGGATCTATCATGGCGCCTGCGCTTGTTGGCGACACGGCGGAGAATGGTTTTTGGGGGGTTGTTGGGGTCAAGTCTAGCGATGAAACATGTGAAGCTCTTGTCGGCCGTTTCTTTATTATATGCGTATCGGCAGCTCTGGGAGAATAGGGTCGTTTAGTGGCAGGCGCTGGGAAGCTGGACTGGGCACCATTCGGAGAAGAGCTCGCCGGGGCCGGCTGCTGAGAAGCTGGCTGGGGAGGCAATGAAGCACCCATTCCCAAAGAAGAAAAAGAGCTTGTAGCATGCGTCAGGGCAAAAGAAGCTGTTGCCGTTGGATCGATATCAGTCTCTGGCTGTTCTGGATTCCGAGGTGGCAGAAGCATAACCGACTGCTGGTGATTTTCAGACTGCTGTTGCTGCTGTTGCTGCTGTTGCTGCTGCTGTCGCGGTGGTTGTGATTGTGGTTGTGGTTGAGGTTGAGGTTGAGGATGTTGGTCAACTGTATTGGGTGAGAGCCCAGTAGAGCCTTCGTACCGCGAAGAGGTCGCGGCCGGTGTCGATATAGGCGTTGGGCTCGAGATAACGCCTCCAGCAGCGGCCAGAGATGAGGAAGGGGTTGCACGAGTAGGGGAAGAGGCTATCAGAAAGCGCTGGTGGGGGAGATCTTTGAGATACAGGTGCTGGTCAATCTTGTCAAGATACCGGAAATGGCCAGGAATGAAGAGCTTCTTTAACCAGTCCTTCTTCTTTGCCGAAAAGCCATTCACTATGTAGCCATCGGGACCACCTCCGTTGAGAAATTGATCGATATTTCGCTCGTCCAGCTCAAAACAGCAGTTCTGAGAGCTCCACATGAAGGTGGTTGCCTTTTTCCGAATGTCGCTCCATACCCGGTGATAGCCCATTAGCTGGAATTACAGTCTTGTGGTTAGTAGGCGGGAAGAGACAAGATTTGCAAACACGCATTTTTATACAAACACACAATTTTAAAGTGCTGGAGCACTTTTTGCTTTGTAAACTTTTCACTGGACTCGGGGAAGGACTCGCTTAGCTCCTCCAGAATCTGTCTCCAAGAGCTTGCCGAAAACTCTCCATCTCGCTTGTAATAGAGGTCTGTGGTGGCCAATTGAGATAGCAGGTCGATGAGCTTATCGTCCATATGGCTTTCCCATCTGGAATGGTTAGGCTTTTTTCTCATCATGACTTTATCATTGTTGTCCTGGATGTTGGAACTGTGGTGGTATAAAGAGTCGCTGCTGGCACTGGTTGCGTGGACGGGACTCTTTTCCATGTCCTTGCCTTGCCTTGCCTTGCCGGGAGATATGGGGTGCAAATACGAGCAGCGAGCAGGGCTTTAATAAAAAGAACGAGTGCCAGAGCCAGAACCAGAACTCGAACTGGAAGATGGGGATAAACAGCAGCAGTGGGAAGGATCAAAACATGTTTAAAAAAAAGGGGTCTTGGCGGGTCAACCCAGCGCAATGTTATGCTGAGCTAAGGAATCGCGTAAGCGCGTCCAGCCCGCGCACAAGCCCGCGCGTATTTGCGTTCTGGCGGACGAAAAGTGCGCCGCCAGATGCGTCACCGCCGTGTGCGCCGAAAGTGCGCTGCGCCCGCTGGAGCAGGCCCTGATGGTCCGCGAGGATGCCCGCGAGGTGGAAAACCACCAGCTGTCGCCGGCCCACGCGAGCAAGAGACACGGTGTCCGTGGACGGGGCAAACGAGCACACGACGCCCTCGTCGCCGGCCGGCACAGAGTCCTCGAAGCCGTTGGGCTCGAGCCCGTTGGGCTTGAGCGCGAGTGGGAAGAAGTCCCTGTCCCGCCCACACGCTAGCTTCACACTCAGCATCTCGCGCTCCAGCTCTTCGCAGAGCCACCGCTCGACCAGCTCGGGTACATCGTCTCGCCATTTCACGTACTCGGAGAACCTGTGCACTACGCTCCGTTGCATCGACATGGGCACGTAGCAGGCCAGCCGGCTGCTCTTTTGGGGGCCGTGGAACTCGTCAAATGCAATCTTCTTCCCCACGCTGTATGTTGCAGAGCCCCTAGGCTTGAACCCCAGATCCTTCACCACTGGAAGCACCCAAAGTGTCTCTCTCTCCCGCTTCTGGTTCTCAGACCCAGGCTCGGGCTCGGGCTTGGCCTCGGGCTCGGCAAACAAATTAAACTTGACCATGAGAGACCGTGGTAAAACGGCTTGGCAGGAACGGTCTTTCCGCGGCATGGAGCTTAGTACCTGGGCTAAAAATCATCAGTTCATCAGTACTCTCCTCAAACAGTAGAAACCCCCAGTAAACAGCCATACCGTACAGATTCGTCTCTAGTCTCTTGTCTCCTAGAGCCTGATACTCCTCCTCCGAGACCACGACTGGATGCCGAATCGGATCCCACTTGTGATACCGTTTGACGATTTCTGGAACAGGGAACGACGGCTCGGAAGGCTTGTACTTCTTGCCTACTCCTTTTGTCCTACCGCTGTTCAGCGCTTCGCACCTGTATACTCGGCCCTTGGAAATCTCCTTTGCCATCTTCAACATCGGCGGCGACACTCCTCTCATCTTTAGTCCTTCAACTCTCTGCTCGTGCCCTTCTTTTTTTGTCCCATACACACACACTAAGAGACCACTTTCTTCAGATGTCACAACACCCAGACACCCAACCCTCGGAAAAGCAGATCGGGGACTGATAGTTGCCAATATTCCACTCCAGCTTTTCCCATGACTCCTGCTATAATATTCAAGAGCGGGATGCGCGAGAGAACTCTGAGGTCCCTGGGAACGTTGGGAAGGGCTCCTGGTCTGCTTTCAAGCCCGCAGCGTGCCAGGCTTTTCTGTTTCCACACCTCTTCGATGCATCACCAACAGACAAGGCCTAAACCAGATGCACCATTGGAGTCTGGTGTTCGGCGAGACAATACTCTGGCTGCACAATTCAGACAGGCAATGAGTGGCAGTTCTCATCAAGGTATGGGATATATTGCTGGGGTTTCCAGCTTGAAGAGGTTAGCTTTTTGAACCGTCACTCAACTAATGAGCCCCAAATAGCCATGATTTTAACGACTTTAACTGATGCAACGGGACAGGATGCAAAGGGTATGACTTTATCATCGGTCAGCTCTCTCAGTGTAAACCCAGAGCCTTTGGTCCAATTCAACCTCCAAGTGCCATCCCGAACGAGTGATGCTATATCTAGCCGCGGATATTTCGCCCTAAACCTGCTGTCCCCGTCAAAGGAAAGCATAGAGATATTGAGAACTTTTGCCAGGGCAGTCATGCCCCGTAATAGCGCTATGAGTCTTGAAACCTCGCCTTTCGACAATGGGGATGATTTCATTTATAGGTCCTTGAGGAGTATAACGGATGAAAGTATTTCGGACTTGACACAGTTACCACGGATTGCAACACCTATAGTAAACAACAAAGAGGGATTCCTTTTCCCTACAGTGATACAGGCCGCGAACGTCATTTACTGTGAAACATTCAAAACATTTCGAGTCCATGATCATGAAATATGGGTCGCTAGGGTGCTTGCAGTCGAGCACCGGAAATCTTCCAACGGTGGGGTCCTTTTCCATAATCACGGGTTTCATACCGTTGGAGAACGGGTAGCTGATCTATGGGGAAAAAAGACAAATTCAGATGACAAAAAACAACGTTAACATTTAATGATTGCGAATTGGAGCATGCTAAATATGTAAATAGAAAAAGGACTAAAGCCAAGAAAAAAAAAAGAAGATATATGTTAGAAATCAACAAAAAGGTCTAATGACTTATAATCCATTGATGGCTATCAATACCTATTGTAACTGTAATCAAACAAACGTCCTAGAATCTGAAAATAACTAAAAATCCCTTATGTTTTATTTGTATGTTCTTTTTAGTATGCAAAATCTCATAAAGCTCAAACCGTTCATGCCTGTCTTGCAGAGGAGCGTTGAGCCAACTCGTCCAGCATTTTGTAGTTTCTGTGCTCAATGCTTCCGTCCCCTGGTAGTCTGCTGCTTCCAGTAAGGAACTCATCAACCTCTCTAGCACATTGTCGGCCTTCTTGAATACCCCAAACAACTAGAGATTGGCCCCGTCTACAATCGCCTGCAGCAAACAGATTCGCCTCTTCTTCAACCCGGTAAGAGTTCTTGTCCAAGGTTTCAACAGTTCCCCTGCCGTTTCTAGGCGCTTCCAGGTTTTGTGCTTCAGGTCCTATAAATCCCATCGAGAGTAAGACCACATCAGCTGGGAAAAACTCGTCGGAACCAGGAATCTCGGCCATCTGCCAAACTCCACTTGAAGATTTCTTCCATTCTACACGAACAGTTTTGATTCCTTTAACGTTTCCTTCACCATCATCCACAAATTCCTTGGACAAGATGCAGTACTCACGAGGGTCTTTGCCATAGTGAGCCTGAACTTCTGTATGACCATAGTCAACTCTGAAGATTCTAGGCCATTGAGGCCAAGGGTTGTCTCGGCCTCTTTTGGCAGTTGGTTTGGGCAAAAGTTCAAAGTTCGCAACAGACTTGGCGCCATGTCTAACAGCTGTTCCCAGACAGTCGTTACCAGTGTCACCACCACCAATAACAATAACATGTTTACCTTCCAGAGTCTTTCTAATTTCGTCCAGGTTACCATCCAAAAGCGCAGCAGTGTTTGCTTTCAAAAGTTGCATTGCATACATGATGTTGTTCAGATCTCTGTTTGGAATCCTCAAATCTCGGGGAATCGTGGACCCAACTGCCAAAATAACAGCATCATTCTCAGCTCTCAAAGTCTCCACTGTAATGTCCTCTCCGACGGTGACTCCACAGATGAAATCAATCCCCTCGGCTCTTAACAGATCAACACGACGATCAACAAGTCGCTTGTCCAGCTTCATGTTTGGAATGCCATACATCAGCAAACCGCCAACTCGGTCTGCTCTCTCATACACAGTAACAGTATGTCCAGCGCGGTTGAGTTGATCAGCGCATGCGAGACCAGCAGGTCCGGATCCCACAATAGCAATTGTCTTGCCGGTTCTTGTCTTTGGGGGATTTGGCTTGATCCAGCCCTGTTCCCAACCGTGGTCAATAATGGCAGCTTCGATACTCTTGATTCCAACAGGATCCTCATTGATTCCCAAAACGCAAGCGCCTTCGCATGGAGCAGGGCAAATACGTCCAGTAAATTCAGGGAAGTTATTCGTCATGAGAAGTCTTTGTAAAGCATCATACCAGCGGTTGTTGAAAACCAGTTCATTCCATTTAGGAATAACGTTAGAAATGGGACATCCAGTTTCGGATGTACAAAAGGGAACACCACAATCCATGCATCTTGCAGACTGGAACTTCAAATCTTCTTTCGTCAAACGAGTAGACAGTTCGGCCCAATCTTTTGTACGAGATTTTGCAGGTCTGTATTTCTCGGCTCTTCGCTTGTACTTCATGAAGCCTCTAGTCTTGTCAAGTTTCAAAATCTTGGATTTCCTTTGCTCTGCCTTAACCTCCAAAATTGCATCTTCCAAATCCTGTACTTTGGGTTCGTGTTTGTGTATTCTGGCAGTTGGCGTTCTTCGGCCAAAAACTTCTCCATTTGTAATGTCTGCATCAGGGTCACTCTTAAACTGATGGATAAAGTTTGTCAGTTCCTGTTTCCTTGCAGCCTCCAATCTTGCCTTTTCAGCATCCAAAACTTTCTTGTAATCGGTTGGGAGTACTTTCACAAACAAGGGCAAGATACGGTTGAAATCGTTAAGGATTCTGTCCGCAACCTCGGATTGGGTGTAATGTCTGTGGTCTTCAATAAGTCCCCTCACAAACGCAATTTCCTCTGGATCGGTAATCGAACTCAACTCAACCATTTCCGAGTTCACATTGTCGACAAACTCCTGTCCAATGTCCAACACATAGGCAATTCCACCAGACATACCAGCTGCAAAGTTTCTACCGGTTGATCCCAGAATAACTACACGACCTCCTGTCATGTACTCGCATCCGTGATCTCCACAGCCTTCAACCACAGCTGTGGCGCCTGAATTTCGCACGGCAAAACGCTCAGCGGCAATGCCACGGAAGAAACTAGAACCAGAAGTGGCACCGTACAAACAAGTGTTACCGATGATAATATTCTCTTCAGCTTTGAACACGGAGGTTTTGGGAGGGTAGACGATAAGGCGACCACCAGACAAACCCTTACCAACATAATCATTTGCGTCTCCTTCCAACTCCAAAGTGATTCCTGGTGCAAGGTAAGCGCCAAAGGATTGACCAGCTGATCCAGTAATATTCACATGAACGGTATCATGAGGCAAACCTTTTTCACCAAATTTTTTCGAAACACGATAGGACAATGTTGAACCAAGTGCGCGGTCAGTATTGATGATTTGTGCCTCAATTGTGGCTGGGAGTCCCTTCTCCAAAGTTATTTCAGATTCATCAATCAACTTGTTATCCAATCTTACATGGAGACGATGATCTTGCTTTCTGATATTTCTCGTGGCAACTCCGGGTCTAATCTGGTGTGCGGGTGTCAAGATTGGAGTCAAATCGATGTTTGAGTTTTTGGTGTTTTTCATATCTTCCCGAACTTTGAGCTTTTCAGCCCGGCCAACCATTTCGTTTATTGTTCGGAAACCGAGTTTCGCCATGATTTGTCGCAATTCATTGGCAATGTAGTAAAAGAAATTGATGACATGCTCTGGGGTTCCTGCAAATTTCCGCCGCAGTTCGGGATCCTGAGTAGCAACTCCTACAGGACACGAGTTGAGATGGCATTTACGGGTGTATATACATCCCATCGCAATCAGGGGAGTGGTTGCAAACCCCCATTCTTCGGCGCCTAGCAAACATGCTATAGCAATGTCTCTTCCTGTTCGGATCTGTCCATCTGTCTGAACAACAACTCTTCCTCTCAAATCGTTTATGACCAAAGTCTGATGGGTCTCTGCAAGACCCAATTCCCAGGGCAAACCAGCATATTTGATACCAGTCCATCGGGAAGCACCAGTGCCACCGTCATGACCAGAAATCAAAATGTGGTCCGCTTTGGCCTTTGCGACACCAGAAGCAATGATACCAACGCCAACTTCAGATACCAATTTGACGGATACCCTGGCTCTTGGGTTTGAGCATTTGAGGTCGTAAATCAGCTGTTTCAAATCCTCAATTGAGTAAATATCGTGATGTGGAGGTGGAGAAATCAAACCAACACCTGGGGTTGAATGTCTAGTCTTTGCAATAGCCTTGGATACTTTATGACCTGGAAGTTCACCACCTTCACCAGGTTTGGCACCTTGAGCCATCTTGATTTGCAACTCATCTGCATCGGACAGGTAGTAAGAGGTCACGCCAAATCTACCAGAAGCAACCTGTTTGATAGCGGATCTCATGGTGTCGCCATTCTCATCGACAAAAGAGCGCTCAGGATCCTCACCACCTTCGCCAGTGTTTGATTTACCGCCCAGTCTGTTCATGGCAACAGCCAGTGTAGAATGGGCCTCCATGGAAATGGAACCGTAAGACATGGCGCCTGTAACAAATCTTCGAACAATTTCGGTCCATGGTTCAACCTGGTCGATAGGAACCGGTTTGGAGTCTTCATAATCAAAATCCAACAATCCTCGTAGCGTACAGTTTTTAATAGCTTCGTATTCCTTTTCCGCGTAGGCATCATAAGCCTTTTCATTCTTATTACGAACCGCATCTTGGATATTCGCAATTGCAGTTGGGTCGTTGATATGTGTATCACCGCCATCCCTCCAATGGTACTCACCGGTTTCTGGCAAGCCAATAGGTTTGATTGTTTCTCTGCTTGGGAATCCACGTTCATGCATACTAAAGGCATCCTGGGCAATATATTCAAAAGTGATTCCCTTGATTCTGGAGGCTGTGCCGGTAAAGCACTCATCAATAACGGTGTTATCAATACCCAAGGCCTCGAAAATCTGGGCTCCTTTGTAAGAAGCCAAAGTGGAAATTCCCATCTTGGACATGACTTTTAGTATACCACCGTCAACAGCATGTTTGTAATTATCCACAATCTGATCATCGTTCAAAGGCTTTTTGATCAAACCTTCACGATTCATCTGGATTAGAGTTTCTAATGCAAGATAGGGATTCACAGCGTCTGCTCCATAGCCCACCAAAACACAAATATGATGGACTTCTTTGGCCTCGGCAGTCTCCACGACCAAAGCAACTCTTGATCTTTGCTTTCTGTTCACAAGATGATGATGAACAGCACCACATGCAATGAGGGCAGAAACGGGGACTCTGTCTGCGCTTGTTGCTCTGTCAGACAAGATGATGATCTGGCGGTGGTCACTGATAGCCTTACTTGCTTCGTTGCATATGCGTCTAACAGCCGTGCTATAACCTTCTAGGCCATCCGATTTGGGGAAAGTGATGTCAATTGTAACGGTTGTCCATTTGGGGTAAACAATTGAAATGTGCTTAAGAGCGTTGAATTCTTGCATGGATAACACTGGAGAAGGCAGTAGCAGTCTGTTGCATTGGGTTGCCTTCATTTCGAGAAGATTTCCCTGAGGACCAATGTAACACTCAAGGGACATGACAATGGATTCTCTAATGGGGTCAATAGGTGGGTTTGTGACTTGGGCAAAAAGCTGTCTAAAGTAATCATAGATGAGACGGGGCTGATCGGCTAGACATGCCAATGGGCCATCATTGCCCATAGAACCAAGGGCTTCTTTACCATCGGATGCCATTGGAGCAAGAAGCAAAAGCAATTGCTCGAAAGAGTATCCAAAGGCAGCCAGTCGTGGATCTGTTTGAACACTTTCTGTGGTAATAGTCGGGAGGAAAGATTCTTTGGAATGGCCTCTGGTACTCAATCTCTTGAACAAATCATCCATTGTGATCAAGTTTCCTACACTCCATGATTTGAAATCAAATCTGTTTGCAACGTTTTGTTTCAATTCCCTATCGTCTACAATGCGACCTTCCTTTGTGTCGACCAACAACATTCTCCCCGGTTGAAGGCGGCCCTTTTTGATAATTTTTTCGGGTTCAATGTGGATTACGCCGACTTCAGACCCGCAAATCATTCTGTCATCGTCTGTGACGTAAAATCGGCAAGGGCGTAGACCGTTTCTGTCCAGGTTTGCACCACAGTAACGTCCATCTGCAAATGTGAATAGGGCAGGGCCATCCCAAGGTTCCATCAAACAGGCAGCCCATTCATAAAAAGCACGTTTTTTCGAATCCATATTGGGATTGTTTTGCCATGCTTCAGGGACCAACAGCATTACGGCTTCAGGAAGTGAAAGAACGCCGTTAATTACAAGAAGTTCAAGAACATTGTCAAAAGCGGCGGAATCGGAGCCACCTTCCTCAATGATGGGATACAATTTTTCCATCTCGGGGCCAAACAGTTCAGAGGACATGACACCTTCCCTAGCACGCATCCAATTTTTGTTGCCGCGCAGAGTGTTGATTTCACCATTGTGTGCAGCCCATCTCAGAGGCTGGGCTCTGTCCCAGGATGGGAAGGTGTTTGTGGAGAATCGGGAATGCACTAGGGCAAAATGGGCTTCGTAGTCCACATTGTTAAGGTCAAAGTAGTAGTTGTAAACCTGGGCTGGAACCAGCTGGCCCTTGTAGACGATATTTTTATTGGACAAAGAGCAAATGTAGAACCAATTTGAGAGACCAATTGCGTGGGTGGATTGCTTACGCAGAATGTACAACTGTCTTTCAAAATGCTTTTCAAAATGGGATTCAAAGTGTTTTTCATCAACGGGTTCCGGAGTGGTTCCCTTACCGTAGGCTTCCTCAAGCACAACAACGGGTTGTAAAATTGTGGGTTCTCTCGAGAGAGCCGCCGGGCCGAGAATCGAGGAATCACAGGGAACTTGCCGCCAACCCAAAACTCTTAGGTGCAAGCTCTTTGCGATCTCTTCAAAAGTTTGCTGGGATTCGTTCATTGAGTCCTCATTGTTCTTGAAAAACAGGTTTCCAACAGCGTATTGACCCAGAGGCGGCAGAGTAAAGCCAAAGTCTCGCTCAAACTCTTTTTTCATAAAACGGTGAGGAATAGAGGTCATGACACCGGCACCATCGCCGTCTCGGGCATCTGAACCAACGGCGCCTCGGTGTGTCATGTTGCACAGAAGATATCTGGCATCTGAGACAATTTTATGGGAAACTTTACCCTTGATTTGACAGGCAAAACCGACACCACAGGCGTCTTTTTCGTATTCGGGATCATAAAGGCCCTGTTTCACAGGAAGCGCGGAAGCCCATGATTTGTTTTCTGGAGTTTCATTGTACTCAAAAACAGAGTATGACTCTTTTTGGTCTAGCTGAGGGGTGTCATTCTTGATCTCTGTCATTGTAGTTATCAGAGAAGAATGCGTACAACAGGGCAAGCGTACTCTAACTATACGTAACGGTCTACTGCCCGTGTTAGTTGATCTAAAATGTTTTCCCAAAAAAGTGTAGTTGGAAGAATAGAAGGGTAAAATTTAATAAAAAAATTAAAAAAAAATTAGATAAAGAGATAAGCGTGCATACCTTTGATCTATGGACTCTAAGCTGGTAGAAGACTAAGACTAAAGAGCCGGAAACAACAACAATTGCTGGAATTGGGGTAGAGAATCGGCAGAGAATGAGAAAGAGTAAAGAAGGAGAGTCTGAAAATTTTCCAGAGGGAGGGGGCAAGATATAGAGGAGGAGGAAGGAGAGGAGCGTGCTGATGAGCTCTGAGCCGATAGCGATTGGGCTTTTTCGCACAAAACTGGTGTGCTGCACCTCGCTGCAACCCGCGCCCGGCTGACTTTGCGCGCCCCGCCATTGGCCTCCGCGCCGGGTCCCGTATCTTGCTCTCGCCATGCGGGCCCGCAGGGCCCGCCGCAACTTGCTGCGTAATGGCGAGCGGCCATTGGCCAGCGTAGCCTGCCCTGCGCAGTCTCTGTGGAGATGGTTCCCCCCAGATCTGCAGGTGCGTTCCCCCACGCTCCGGTCAAAAGACCCGCACACGACGCAGCCTGGCGCTATCTTCAGCCAATCACAGCGCTCTGGTTCGCGATTACGCCATCGTGCAGACCCGGCCCGGTTCCGGAATCCCCCGTCATCCGTACACCCGCCGGTTTTGCCTGCATTCGGCAAAACTGTGCTGTGTGTTTGTTACCCGGACCGGACACACCTCTAGGGATTGGTCACGTGACCACACCGGAGGAAGATTCCGAGTCCGAGCTCAAATCCGAGTTCAAATCCGAGTCCGAATTGGCGCTGGGCGGAAACGGACGACACGGCTCCTCAGCGTTTGTGTAAAGACAAATCTCTTCGGGCTCTGTCTGTTCGTGGATCCTGTATGGATCATGTTTGATAGCGAGGGAAAAAAAAGGAGAAACACAAACGGTTCGTGAGTAGCTGAGCGTAAATGGCCTTTGGATCACTCTCAGAGTTCATAATTTCCAATTTCCCACTCAGGAAAAGATTTCCACAGCTTTGAAACGGGAAACGGGGAATTTGCGATCCCTGTTCTTTCAAAGATACATAGGCAAGCAATTTCTTTTTCTGCAATTGCCTTCCTCTTCAAGAGAGTTTTGGAAAGCAGGGGGTCTACTCGTAAAATGGAAATGGTGATCACATTGTTCGATTAGATAACCGCCAGACCCAACAGGAAAAATACAAAAGAAAGAGGCAGCTCTGGATTGTTGAAGAGGAAATATGGGCAGACTCCATGTCTACCTATCCCGGAATTTGATATTGAGCTTTGCTACGCGCTGGTATAATGCGGGGAGACAATCAACCGTTTATAGATCACAATCTTCCCGCTTGATTCCCGACAGACACAAGCTTTGAACAATGCTTAGAGAATATTATCCTCCGAGGTTAAACGTTCTATCTCTGCAAAGCATAAATAAAAGCCAGGCAATGAGTGCAAAAAAAGAAGAAATCTTTGTTGTGGCTTCGCTTACCGATTCGATTTTGAATTAACCCTGGAATGAAAAATATCACCCTCCAAAAATCTTCAACGGCTTACCCTAGCTATATATGTTCAAGGATCGTGGCATCACATTGTGCAACGATCATCCTTTCCTTGAGAGTTAAAAGATGATTCAAGGGGGAAGCTCAATTGAATATTTTAGACAATGAAATGTTGATCATATGCAATTGGGTCAATTGATTCGAAAGTCGCGCAATAATTCACTTGAAATCCATTCACTGGAATGAAAGAAACAAAAAAAAAAAGAAAGGATGATGATTTTATCTGCTAACAAGGTCTCCAAACCTGAATGTTTTGGAAAAAAAGACTCCAAAAGCATGAAATTGGACTGGACACAATATAGCCTAGGACGTACCAATTCTTGTATGCGGAACAGACGGACCTCTTCTTCCGTCATAGATCTATCCTATCAGTATATGCATTTGCTTTTGTATATGCCTATACATTAGATCTCAACTGCCTTGTGTAGATTCATGTCAAGTGATTATTTGGCATTTGAAAGCGTGATACAGTTCTCAAAAAACGGCTTTTTTAATACGAAACACATGTTTATCCTCTTTATTTTTGACACAAGTATTAGAATTGATTTGGGCGTTTGAGAATTCTGTTTTTAGGTAGGGCCCAGTTATCTTCTAGATGCTCATCGCTCTTAACTCATCCTGTGCATGTGTCAATGACAAGAGGTTTTGAAACCTAAACCTTAGATTATCCAAATAGACTGAAAGGCTGAGGGGCTCCTCTTTACCTTTGAACACAGTCTCAGTTCCTAACCTTCATAGACAGGTTCTTCAAAGTAACAAACTAAACTCAAGCTTTATCTTTTAACAGCTCCAACTAAATAGTGATGATCAGTGTTGAATTCTCAGTAACTTTACTTCTGTTGCATCTGAAATCGAAATCGAAATCGAAATCGAAAGCAAACTCTAAGCAAGTTTAACCCCGGAAAAACACAAACTGAAAGCTCGACATTGTGGCAAAACCGCTGCTGTTCAAAGGCGAGCCAAAATCATTTCTTTTCAGTCTTTTTTGTGCCCAATCGCCAAGGCGCAATAGTCATCATTGCCATTTGACTTATATAATTTGTGTCCTTCTCATGAATTTTATTTATTTTATGTTCTAGAGAACCCCCAGATATTGATCAGGAGAGGCTAACTGATGCTTCCAGTAAGAGCATGTAGACGTCATCTCTACTCTTTTTGCAGAGTCATTCATCCGGTCAAATAGCCATAAAAAATCCCACATTCTCCAATCCTATCCGTATCTTCGATATTTTGCAAGGCCTGCTCGTTTAGCTCTCTTGTGTTCGAAGACTGGGTCGGCTAGCACGGCGAGAGGGCAAAATGCATGGCTGGAACATTATTCCCGATCACCTCATTTTGGTTAAGCAAAAAAGAAAACGGAAGCAGACTACACGCACACCACAATATGTCTCCATACATGTCCAGCTGAAAAGCGACTCGAGACCCTCTTTATGCTGAATTCCTAGACACGTAGCACCCTGCTTCAAAACATCATTGCCTTATATATAAGCCTTCGGTTCCTCCCTCTTTCCCTTTCTCTTTTCCTCTTTCTTCATCCTTTCCAAGTTTTCTCATCTGCACAATCAAATCTATTACAATGTCTACATTAATGCATCAACAAGTCTTTAGAGGCATGTCCAGAGCCGCCTCCACTAAGGGATCAACAACTTCAAAATACATAATGATGGCATACATCACATTGAGCTTGACTGCTCCTTTTGCTCTGCCACTTAAAACTACACTTGATGATCGATCTTCACACGAACACAGCCATTAAATTTTTGAGGGTATCGAAACGTTCGGGCATGCTAGTGGCCTCATGCCAGCAACGATCAAATTGAATTCATTTTGCATGTGCTCAGAATATCTCAACAACAGGTACGGGGCCGAATCGTATCGGAAATAGGAATCGCCATCGATCTCTTAGAAATATCTCTATGGAATTTGATTTTGATAATCACAGTTTCTTCCTTTTTCTTTTTTTTAACGCCAATAGGAATGCCTTGTATTGGCAACTTCGTGCTATACAGACACATCTACCAAACTGGGTTCAGCATATTTATGGGTGGTTCTTTTTTACTTTCTTTAGTTTTATTTTTGTTATATACTTGGTGGCAATAAATTGCGCATGGATTTCCCTATTCAAATGTTTTGTTTGTCTTAATGAATTGCTGATTTACAATCGAGAAAGATAATGACTGCCAGTGGGCAGTAACCGGCGCGCATGTTCCTTTTTTTTTTTATTCTTATAGTTCGCACCAACATTATCCAAAAATATAATATGAAATGTCTCAAGCTCTCACTAATCATTTGTACGATGATCTTCTCGTAACTAGGCCGTCATGATGCTTTACCGTATTTTGTGACCATCTGCCAACCGCCGCTCCCCAAAACAAAGTTTGATTCTAGATCTAGGCTTGTATTATAACTACTTTGAACAAACATAAAAAATATGGTAGCGTGGAGACAAGTCATAAACTCGTCATGCTTAGTACATCTCAGTTATTAAAATCTTTGAGCACTTTGTTCTTTGTAACCTTCTTTTATTCTCCCCCTGACTCAGAATGATTGATCTGAGGACGAGGAGGAGATTTATCAGATTAGATCTGATAGATAACCCCAGTTTGGCGAGATGAGATGAATGCAAGGCAGAAACGCCAGCATATTGCCTGTTAATGACCGATATAGCTGACCACCTATTCTATAAATGTGACCTAAAAGCTCCGATTTAGGCGTAATTGGCAGATCTCTAGCGCATTTAGCAACAGCCCCCTTTAGTACTATTGCGGACTTCCTGCTCCATCTCCCCAGAAAATATTCTTTTTTTTTTTACGTCTTCTCTCCTCAATAGTTGTCTTCCCCACAGCGCTGCTAGCATTAAAAACTCGATTTTTTGGGATATGGATGAACGTGTTCGCCCGAGTTTATGAACAGGCATTCGAGAGCACGTTTATCATTATTTCTGTTTGAACAATATTACATTTTAAACTATCATTCGCTAATCCTGGGTACGATTTCTGTGACAGAGTTGAAATCTCGTCCGATTGTCAGACTATATTATCAGATATGATCAGCGATGACAGAAAAAGACTTTAATAACAACACACTTGCTAATACTTGTCACATTTTGACGAATTCATTGTCGGATATCATACAAATGGGAAGTAAGAAAAAAAAAAAGCAAGCGGAAAAGTGCGTCATTTTATTATACATTTACGGCCATTTTGATCTTGAATAAGGATGCTGGAGCACTACGGGAAGGATAATGGGGTTCCAAAAAGGACGTTTTTTACCATTATTTCTTTCCACATCTTGTTTCAGCCTCTAGAAAAGAATTTGAAACAGTATTCCCCGAAGATCCCAAATATTTCATCACTTCATTACCCAAACAAAAAAAATGTTGCTAACCTGTGAGAGGAGATGAGTACCGAATAAAAGATATTGGTTGTCTCGGTTCCAAAAGGAACAAAATCCGGCTTAGGCTGGTTTTATTTCTTCATCAATAACCGACATTTCTTCTTTCTGCATCTCCTCCACGGTAGAAGTTGCACGATCCTTAACAAGACTAAAGTTCCTGATCAGAATGTGATAACAAAGATCTATTTTAAATTTTTGCCGAGCTGATCGTATGATAACTTTCTTCCATATCCAATCAGACAGACTATGAAATAATATGATCTTTTCCGTATGGTTGAAGCCATTCGAGTTGTATAATTACAATTTAGTTAGTTTCATACTAAATGGAATTACAGCAATCGGTTTTTTTTTTTTTGTAGGATTAAAAGATAGGTGAGTTGTGTGAGCAATACAAACTATTCAAAATGGTGATTGTTCAACCCTTTTTATGAGCAACAGAAGATAAAACAAAAGTAACTCAAGACGTGGAAAAGTGACCCCGGGAAGTAAAAGCGATTACTTAATAGCATGCAAATGCCATCATCTACTAAGCTTTCCATCTAGATTTCCTCTCTTGGACGATCAGATAAATCCATCATATTAAAATTTTTGTAACTTCCTCCTACTTTTCAGCGTCATCTTGCAGTTACCAGGAACACATTTCGAGAATGTAAAGAGTATTCCCTATATTTTCTTTTTTTCCCAATGAAACGAAAGACCAACAGTAGCAAAAGTAAGGTTTTCGTTGGCAGTAGATATTCGCATTTATTCAAATAACCAGGGGTGTATGAGAAAATTAACGTCTAACATTAATTGCTAAACTTCAAGGGCGTTTTCAGACGCAATGGTTTTGTGTAACCGACTGATTCCCATAAGATTGGGTCTTATAACTATTTGTTATTTCATTGAAGAGTTATGGCTTTAATGGTCAAATACTAAGAAACTGGAACGGTAAAAGAATGAGCTTAAAATTTTAAATAGATGGATAGTAAGCTACTATTCTACGGGGTGCTTTCAACAATATAGAAAAGCGAGTGGTTTGGTTTTCGAAAGTTATAGAGAAAGCATCGTCTCTTCAACTATGCCACGAAAAGTCTATGATTATCGCCATATGAAAACAACAAAAGAAATGTCGATCGTACCTTCTGTATGCCAAAAATTGGTAGTTTTGAAGCCGAACCAAAGTAATAAGGAAAGTTGGTGATTTCTGGTCTCTGGTCTTTCTACACTCGCAGAGCCATAATCAAGTTTATATACAGTACCGGTTGTTTCATCTTTGGTTGGTGTAAATGATGCTCAGTAGGCTCATCTCCTTTGAGCATCACCAATGATGGAAGTGGACTATCTGAAACTCACTTTTTATATAATGACATAGTCCCAATTGCATACTTCAAGGTCTGAGTTGGGAGCTGAGACACATTATTGTTGTCTCTGTTGGAGTATCTTCTCAAATAGACCATTGAATACAATAAGCCTTGGTGTGATGACATTGCTAGAAATAGTAGACCCCCTAGTAGCTGTTGTAGATTGGGGTAAGATCCAGATGGGAACAACTCATTTGGAAGTCACATATTACAATAGAATAAAGATTCATTTTTACGCAGTAGAACTGTTAGAGAATCACAGATCAATCTATGATGCTAAATAATTGAATCTGTTTAATGAGTATTCCCCGACAGTAAAAGCAAAACATCAAAAAAAAAGACTTAAACAGTCCCAGTACAGACCCAGTAATTGTACATTCGGTAGTGAGTGGTTTGTCCAAAATGATTACCTGTAAACAATAACGGGCTGAATGGCTTATAGTTTCCTCAGCATCAAACACAACTTTTGACTTAAATCTTTTATTCTTTGGCAATATTTTATACTTCAGCTAACCCCGAATGAAAACATGACATGAAAAAAAACAATAGTTGTTTAACTGATCTCATTAATTATCTTTCTTTCTGCTTTTAATGATCTTCAAATAGAACCGCCATTTCCACCATGATTTCCAATTAGACCGGCCATCTCCAGAAAAGCTCTTTCTTCTCCTAGATTTCTAGCGTTTATAGTTTTCCGTAAATTCGCTTCTCGTTCTTCCCATTCCCATCGTTGAAGCTGCTCTTTCAACTCTTCATCTCCACCACACCCCCAAACCTCAATGTCCGTGATTTTGAAAATGTCCTCATACTCATCTTCCCCCTCTTTATGAACAAGTTTCGACGAATGGAACGTGCCTCCATATCCTGCATGCCTGAAGACGCCAAACTCAAACGACTCATCCAAAGAAAGAGACACGTTGCCAACGTTATATGTCACTTTCCCTCCTGTTACTAAAGAAGAGGGAGGGAGACTTCCAAACCCTAGTCCTCCAAAACTTCGATTAAAATAAGCATAGCTTTTGCCCACTGCTGATACTTCGAATATATCCTGACGAGGTTCAAGCTGGAACAGCTTTGTGTTGGAATCTCCGAAACAGTCTTTAGCACTCGCTTTCCAGGGTACATTTAAGAAAGCTCCAAAGGTCAAAGTCTCACCTTGCTTTCTGCTATTAGAATTAACCCGTCTTGTTCGTAGAACTGGAAACTTTGATTCAAACTGATTTTGTCTCGATGACTTTTGGGATGGTTCTGAAGGAACTCTTTTCCCAGAGACCAACAGAATGGTTGGCGCATTCCATTTGAACACTTTATTTTCAAAAGAACGAATTGAATATCCTGCTTCAGCTCCTACATACAATTTCCTAAAGTTTGTAAATATCCAACTTGATGGGAAAATAGTTGAAAGCTGAGACAAAGATTGGTTATTCACAAGCTTTGTGTACGGTATTTCAATGGCTTTGGGAATGTTATGAGATAGCGCTTGGTCCTGGACTGTTTCCAAATTGAATTGAGTTTGTGATTTCTCAGATGAAACTTTCTCTTTTGTCCTTTTCTCGTGTAGAAAAGTCTCCCCAAAGTAAAACACTTCAAGAAGATTAGTCAATTTTTCAAAAAGCAAAGGGGCAATTTTCCTAACTGTGAGGAAATCCTCATAGTCTAAATAGTCTTTCTGCTCAACTACCGCATTTGCTATATGCTTTGCTGTGGCTTTGAATTTTGACAGGTCAACTGCATCAAATGACTTTCGTGAAATGTATGCATCCAACCTTTCATCGCCTTTCAGTTGTGATATAATCAGGAGGAAAGTGACAAGCTCTAGAAAATACTCTTTGAGGATGCGCAATTTTGCTGGATCAATGCCATTGCGTGAAATAATCAAAGTTGAGCAACCCCATGGCTCTCGAGTCCTGATTGCTTTGATAATACCTTCATCCAACTCCACAGTTTGCATTGGTTCCGAATCGTTCCCAGTGTCTTTACTCTCGGTCTGAATTGGTGAATTTTGAGGTAGCGGATCATTGCATTCTGCAAACGAGCAAAACAGTAAGGTATCTATATCGACCTCACTGACGATAAGCTTTAGCCTCCGTGTGTATATAAAAGAAGCCTTTACCAACCCCTCAAAGGTTATATCTGAATCGTCCGTAGCGTATGGCTTGACTTGAAGATAGGGGTATTTTGCCAGGAAAAGAATCGAGTGGTAGATGATAGGTCCAATGGAAGAAGCTTGAGGAAACTGGAGAAATTCAAGGCTGGGGTACAAGGGTTAGACAGGGCGTTAGATATTATCCGTGGTGGGGCAAAGACTGGAAATGAATCTCTTCAAACATACAATGCTTCTTTCGAGATGTTGGATTTCGAATCGGATTCGCTCGTCACAAATTTGAAAGTTTCCTAGAATTACAGAGCAAGGCGTTACTGGTTAGTCATGTTGAAGACAATCAGCGAGAATGGTTTGAACCGAATCTTGGCTTGCCTTGAGGCACCATTGTTGGATATGAGACAGTTTCTGGTAGCAGGCATTTGCAAATGCGGACGAAACCTGCTTCCTCGTGAGAGGCTGTGATGCCAGAGAGCTCTGTGTTTGTCCCATTTTCTTGGTACAGTACAAAAGGTGAGAGAAGAGACTCTATCATTTATGCTGAACACTTGGAGGAGTGCATAGACGGGCCGTGCCTCAACCTCCACGCCCAGACACACAGACAAAGACCAGCCCCAAACGCCACCAGAGATTTCATAAGCCGATTACCATTTACAATTCATCTCATTCAACTCCACAAGACAGTCCTACAGGGCGCAATTCCATGCTTTTTGGGGAAATATCGGTGGGCCTCTTCTATCAAACTGGCCAAATATGGACAACATCCGTATACCCAAGTTGATTCTGGGGGAAAACCTGGGGAAGTGCAACTTTCAAATGTGTGAGTGGTCAATATGAGCGCTATTGGCTTCAGAATTCCAGTCGAAGGTTGGCCTCGGCACAGAGACAAGCATTGATATGGAACAAGATGGGAGAACATGTTTTGCTCTTTGCCTCGTAATCCCACGATCCTGCGTGTTCCTGGCGCCGAATGGCCCCTTCAGTTGCCAAGCTCTGTTGGAAATAAAATGATGCCAGCAGCAGGAGTATAGAATAACGTAGAGCAGCGATTCTCAATACCTTTCTCTCTTCTAGTGCACCCAAGTCCCCGTTGCTCGGAGGATTTTCTCCATGAATCACGTAGATCTATCTAGGCTACTTCCAACAAGTTACCGGATGATTACAGCCGCGGGAACTGGTCCAAATACTCCGGCTACTACAGACCTTCACTATTCGGGGCTATATCTGCGAAATTAAAGGCTTTCTTCTCTTTCATCTCGAATGCCTTTTTTCAAGGGCTGGCGAATTCCTCAAACTTGCTTGGATGTCACCTAGTAGCACGTGCCATGCGTACTCAGAAGATCTGCTCCCTCTATCCTACTTCTTCTCCAAATTGTTTTTTCCTTCTGAATTTGTGAGTCAGGCCCAAACCACAGCTCAATCGATTCTTGCTGCTCTATCAAGACATGTCCTACTTGGATATTTCCTCTCTTCTGATTCATGCTGATGACTCAATCGCCCGCGAGGCAGACGTTGCGTCTCCGATCAACGTTTCTACCACTTTCAGGTATCCAAGCGACCCCAAGGACCTCGTGCCTATAGCAGAACAGAACGAAGAAACACCATCGACCGATTTTGTATACTCCCGTTGGAGCCATCCTAATGTTGAGCGAGTGGAAACCGTTCTGTCAAAAGTCTTTGGTGACGGATCACACGTTGTAGCATACTCTTCTGGTCTGTCTGCTTTTTATGCTGCACTGACTCATTTCAACCCCAAAACTATTGCTATTGGAAAAGGATATCATGGCTGTCATGGAATCATTGACATTCTAAACAGAAACTATGGGGTGAAAAAGATTGATCTGGATGCTCCAGAGGAAGAACTCCAACCAGGCGATGTTATTCATTTAGAAACTCCTCTGAATCCAACAGGGGAGTCTCTAGATATCCGGCATTATGCCGAAAAAGCTCACCGGAGAGGCGCTTTTCTGATTGTAGATGCCACGCTTGCTCCTCCTCCATTGCAGAATCCGTTCCTTCACGGTGCAGATTTGGTTATGCACTCAGCTACAAAGTACTTTGGAGGCCATTCGGATTTGCTGGCTGGTATCTTGGTCACGAGAGATGAAAAAGTGTACAACCAATTGCGTTTGGATAGATTGCTTCTTGGAACTGTCACTGGAAACCTGGAATCATCATTTCTGCTTCGATCTCTGCGAACCTACCATATTCGGATCAAGCAACAGGCCAGTAATGCATTGGAAATTGTCCTTTATTTGAATAACAACAGGAAGAACATTCCTCTGATCAAGGACATCTACCACTCGGCTCTACAAACGGAGCCCTTTGTCACAAAGCAACTTACAGACGGCTACGGCCCAGTGTTTGCTTTGACGTTAAAGTCGGAGGAAGCCGCTAAGCACTTACCTTCCAAGCTCAAACTGTTCCACCATGCTACTTCACTCGGAGGCGTTGAATCGCTCGTTGAATGGAGAGCTCTTTCGGACCCTCATATTGAACGTACACTCTTGAGGTTTTCAATCGGGATTGAAAGCGCGAGAGACCTCATCAGCGATATTGAGCAGGCTCTTTTTGATTTGGCGAAAATTTTCTAATCCCAATAATTCCAGTTGTATTCATACCCAAAGTAAGCTTTTTGATTTTGTGTTGATGTTATTTCTACGATTTTTGGGTTGTTGATATGGGATTTCCGAGTTACAATGCTTGGAAAAACGGAAACGCATGGAGTCAGAATTAGAACAAATTACTAGACGTATATTGACGATTATGTCAAATTACAAGGCAAAGTTATTGAATTTAGAGTTAGACAGCCTCTTAGTTTTTTAGTCTTTGTAAAAGAATAGGCAATTAGAGAGGGAATCTCAATCTTGATCAAAAATTCCATAAATTTACATTATAAATACACCAAGATTCTTAAATAAATATCCAAATCATGCCAGTAAATGCTTATATACCATAAAAGTTCCATCCTTAGCCCTCATTTGTTCATCTTTTAGCCGTTGCTTCTCCTCGATCACGTCCGACTTTTGTATTCGCTGGTCCCTGTTTACATTCATTTCAACAGCATTTGACTTCATTTCCTCAAGTTTTCTGTTTATTTCTTCTTGTTCATCTTTCATCCTCCTAGAGTGATCTTGGGCATCTCTACTCGATTTCCAGCTTCTCTCTCTAGGTCTCTCTCTCTCTGTATATCTTTCACTTCTGGGAGAGTCACGGTAACGTCTGTTATCATAGTCCCTTTGAGAACGACGTTCGTGTCTATCATCATAATCTCTTTTAGAACGATGCTCGTGTCTATCATCTTTCCTGTGCTTTCTATGTCGATCATGATCATGACGTTCTCGACTTTTATGGATTCGATAATCATCGGATCTCTTTGAGTGCCTCGACCTGCTGGAGTCTCGTCGTCTGCTTCTTGAACGTCGGGATCGGTCGCTACTGAATCTATTCGTCTGCGCAGCAGCCATAGCAGCTTGTTGTTGCTGTTGCTTTATGATGAGCATTGGGTCATCTCGAACCTTTGCCATAATGTCCTTGGAAACAGCTGAAGGAGATTCCACAGCTTTAGGTGCATCAAAAGTGATTCCAAAGGCTTCTTTCTTCTTCTCCACTTTCTGCTTTTGCAAAACAAGATCGTCGATTCGTTTCTTCCCCAGTAAAAACTCCTCTTTCTCGGTGGTAAGCTCTATTGAGGAGTTCACATCATTGGGACCATTGCCAACAGGTCCTGAGTACATCCATTCCACCCGCTGTATTCGTTTTTTACCAGTCAGCTTTTCCTGCATTTCGAGCAGTTCATTTCTTTCCCGTTCCTGTTGAATCTCCTTTTGTCTCTCAAGAATTTTCTTTCTCTCCTCCAGCGCCTCCTGCTCTCGCTTCCATACCTGCTCCTGGTTTTTCATCAAACCAGGATGCCATGACTTTTTCAAATTCAAATCACCGGGCATGTTGGATTGTTCTGTGCAGTGCTAAAATGAGAACAAAGTAAGAAAGAACAGTGCAAAGTGGTGGAAGAAAGGTGAAGGTGTGTTGGGATGT
The DNA here is from genome assembly GCA_030581615.1 of Alloascoidea africana. NCBI lineage: Eukaryota > Fungi > Ascomycota > Alloascoideomycetes > Alloascoideales > Alloascoideaceae > Alloascoidea > Alloascoidea africana. The sequence continues at coordinate 151,250 of JAKTTT010000033.1, read as the reverse complement.
TTAAACTCCAACTCGATGTTACCCTGCCTACTGAGTCTACTAACATGAGTCGCATTGATGAGCTCAAACCTCCAAATCAGAGTAGTTGCCGTAGCATAATAGTCCCTTTTTCATTATTACTTCTTCCATAGGTATTGCTTTTGTATCTAATAAAAAAGCTAAGGTCAGAGAGGACTGTGTTGGCGTATATATCCAGTCAGGTCATTGTCCCTAGTTTGGCGTGTGGTGTGTATTCTGAGGCTTGAACTTTGAGTACTCCACACACCTAATAGCATAAAGATGGTCAGCCTACCGAATAACAAGTTCAGGACTAAAGCCCAGCAGGCGGCATGGGAAAAGAGCTTCTATGGAAGATATACAAAGATGATGAAGGCGAACCCCTTTTTGTTCTATGGGCTGCCTTTTATAACGCTGGTGACAGCCGGATCGTACGTGCTCTCTTACTTCACCACCTTACGATATGAGCATTATGATCAGAAAATGACACAGGCAAGCTATATAATGTTTACACCTTTGGTCAACTTAGACTAACACCTTTTTCTTTTATTTAGATGACCGAGGAGGAGTCGCTTCAGTCAAAAATGAAACGAAGAAAGTTCGACATGAAAGAGGAATACTACGTAAGAACTTCACTAAGATATGAAAATTTCCGCCAGCATAGCTAATAAAGAGAGTTCTATTTTCAAGCGACTACAAAACTTGGACCATGACGACTGGGAGCAAGTGAGAGTTACCAGATTTGAAGGTGAAGGTGAGAACGTTTGGGATGTTCAGTCGTCTCCAAGCAGTAAATAGACAGAGAACGAAGAGTTTTCAGTATTCTCTTTTAGGCATATCATCGTCGAGTTCATTTTGGTGAAACTAAAAAGCGGGTGCAGGAAGCAGAAGTCTCTGTCTTTTTTCATGTTACATGGGTTTTCCAACGCTATATTATTGGAAAGGGTAGTGGGGATGGACATTGGTCAAGAATATTCAGTATTTTATCGATGATATAGGTTGTAAATAGAAAGTACATTTCAAAGATCTATGCTCAATTTACTTATTGTGCTGATGCTTTGTGTTCAGCCAAATGCGAGAAGACACACTAGCTCATTTTGGAGGGTCTTCACATTAAGAAAATTTTGTGCGGTGCTTAACCTCTTTTACCTACTGGGCACCTTCAAACCAACAACACACAACCATGGTTACCTTCTCCTGTGATGTATGACGTTTTCTATGCTATCAATATTGCTTGTTTGCTAACAATATTTAGACGTGTGGTGACACTGTCCCCAAGAAAAAGTCTGATGCACACGCCAATTACTGTCGCAACTTTGTCTTGACTTGTATCGACTGTGGGTCCAGTTTCCAAGACAGAGGATTCAAACAGCACACGAGTTGTATAACAGAGGCTGAAAAGTACCAAGGTGCTCTGTACAAGCCAAAGAAGCAGAAGGGGCAATCACAAAACGGCCAGCAAAAGCAGCCTCAAGCACCAAAGGCGGAGGAGAAGTCATCGCAGAAGAAACAAAGTGAAAAATCGGTGAAAACTGAAGACAAACCCGTAACAGAGACGAAATCCAAACCCAAATCCTCCTCAGGTAAGAGCGCAGAAGCAAATAAGATCAATCTAAAAGACTACGTGAAGAAAGAGACAAACCTTTACAAGATTATAAAAAAGATGAAAAAGGATAGCAAAAAGAGCGACAAAGACCTGCTCAAGGCCCTGACGCTGACAATGAAGGAAGATGGAACTGTGGGCATTAGCATATAGACAGGAAACTGTCCACGGTACACCAGACTCGAATAATGGATTGTACACTAGCTATTGGCATCTTTAATGCTATCTATATATCTCCGTACATGTTTATTTCAATCTGGTCTGTTTTGGGAGCGTTTGCCGAAACACGTGACCGCTATCCAGCCAAGCAGCGTTTCTTTTTTTTTCACTTCTGGCTTTGACGTGTTTCCTTTCTCTTGTTCACTCTCGGTAAGCCCACGCTCCAGCATGTCCTACCCACAAAGACCTGTTATCCACTCCAGCCGGCTTGCTGAATTGCTGGATGCAATCAAGCAGGAGTTCGACAATGCGACTAATGAAGCTTCCGTGTATCGAATGCACCAGAACGACTTTGACCATAAGGTTTCTCAACAGACGGCTGAGATTCAACAAATTCGCCAAACTGTTTACGAGTTAGAGGTTACCCACAGAAAGTTGAAAGAGCAATATGAGGAAGAGATAATGAGATTGAAACGAGAGCTTGAGGCGAGAGAACGTGCTGTCAGTGCACAACAGCAACAACAGCCCCAGGTGCAACCAGAGAGAAACCCTCCTCCATCTATTCCCACTAGTTCAAATGTTTTGGGGAACATCATTTCGGGAAATTCAGGCCCTGGAGGTCCTTTACTCCCTCCTCACCAACAATCTAATCCCACTGCACAACCAAGACAGGAGTCTGGCTTGCCAAGTCAATTGGGCCAAGTACAACAGCCACCTCCTCCACAACAACAACAACAACAGCAGCAGCAACAGCAGCAGCAACAGCAACAGCAACAACAGCCTGGTGCCTTTGGACAACCTACAACACAGCAGCCAGGCCAGCCTTTAGTTCCTGGACAAAGCTTCCCAGGAACGGCGCCTCCTTTGGTGGTTGAAACTACACAGGCAGCCCAGCATCCTCAACAACTTCAACCTATTGGAAATAACACTGCAAATGGCTCCGCAGTCCAGAAACGTAAGCCAATACAAGCAAATGGTGGTCAAATTCCCCCATATCTGCGCGATTTGGATGCCAACTCTATTCCTCCTCAGATGAAGAAGCAAACCGACGATTATTACGTTATTTTCAACCCTAATATTCCCAGAAGAATTGATATTGACATGGTCTCCTCCTTGGATCATACATCTGTCGTTTGTTGTGTTCGCTTCAGTAGAGACGGGAAGTTTTTTGCCACTGGTTGTAATAAAACTACACAGGTATTCAATGTGGAAACTGGTGAAATGGTCGCAAGACTAACGGACGAATCATCTGGACCAGGCTCTACAGGTGATATTTCCAACGTGTCACCCACTGGAGATCTTTACATTCGCTCAGTCTGTTTTTCACCAGACGGGAGACTTTTGGCCACAGGTGCTGAGGACAAGTTGATTCGTATTTGGGATCTAAGCACAAATCACATAATCAGATATCTACGCGGTCACGAGCAAGATATTTATTCACTTGATTTTTTCCCTGATGGAAACCGTCTGGTGTCTGGCTCCGGAGACCGAACTGTAAGAATCTGGGATCTTGAAACTGGACAGTGCAGCCTTACTTTGAGCATTGAAGACGGAGTAACAACGGTTGCGGTTAGCCCTGACGGTAAATTGATTGCAGCAGGTTCATTGGACAAGACTGTTAGAGTTTGGGATGCTTCCAACGGATTTCTCGTTGAGCGATTGGAAAGTGATGGCGACCTTGGTGACGGCCACAAAGATAGCGTTTATAGTGTTGCATTCACTTCTAACGGCAAAGAGATTGCCTCGGGAAGTTTGGACAAGACAGTGAAGCTCTGGTCTTTGGCCTCATCCTCCAACACAGGTGCGCCCAGCGCTTGCGAGGTGTCATACACTGGACACAAAGACTTTGTTTTGTCAGTTTGCACCACTCCAGGTGACGAATTTATACTTTCTGGGTCAAAAGATAGAGGCGTTATGTTCTGGAATAAAAAGACTGGCGAAGATATTCTCATGCTTCAAGGTCACAGGAACAGTGTCATCAGCGTTGCAGTTGCACCAAACAGTGATCGTCATTCAGGCTTTTTTGCAACAGGAAGTGGAGATTGTAAAGCCAGGATTTGGAGATGGTATAGGATCAACTAACACCAACTAAAACAGTTGGATAGATGACTGGGAATAGGTAATAGTGTACCATTATGTAAGCCTTTTTTTGTGAATCGTTTTTTTTGTTGATACACGATGCTGTTTGTTAGAACCGCAAGAGACATGTCAAGTCAAAATATACTGTCTTTTTTTGATGATCTGTGTTTCATGAAGGGAAGAGATTACAAACTAGCTCAATAATAGACTGTACGATGTACAGCACAGCTTTGAATAGAAATGATTATTAAGAATGAGTAGTTTATAACTTCATGACGAGCTTAGTCTTTGTAATAAAGTTTTGTATGTGATGTACGGCCAAATTCCTTATCGTAAACAAGTCAATCGCATCAGGCCCTAACCTGTCAACTCCCGCACGCTTTGTTTACCTGAAGACTTTATAATTACAGTATTTACGAGTGGATCTGGACTATTTCTTTAAAATGTGAGCCTAGAGAGAGCAATCGACCCTGTGAAGCCCTACTAAAACAAGGCTCATCGATTCCGAATGAGTTTGCTGCCTTTCCAGCCAGACGCGACGCGAAAGCGGAACGTAAATTCAGCTCACACCACATTACACCCTTAGAACTCGCGTTTTGACATTTTCCGATCTTTTTCTTGTTTGTATTTAAACCGTCCTTCTCGCACTCTTGCTCCTCGTGCTCTTTACATATCTCCAACTTTTATAGTTTCTATTTTTGACCCTTTCTTTTTCATTCTGGTGTACCTCCAAGGCCTTGTACCTTCTTGTTTTTTTAACTCTTATAATAATGTTTGTGTATAAAAGAGATGGTCGCAAAGAACGCGTCCAGTTTGACAAGATAACAGCAAGAGTATCCAGACTCTGTTATGGTCTTGATCCAGCACATGTCGATGCTGCGCAGATTACCCAGAGGGTCATATCTGGCGTTTACCAGGGCGTCACCACTATTGAACTGGACAACTTAGTAAGTGCTGATACCTTTTTTTTCCCGACGCGTCAGGATCGTCCATTTTTCTACTAAAGTTGAGAATCGGATTTATGCGGTTGCTAACCAATTGATGCTCATTTCTTACAGGCTGCGGAAACTGCTGCTTATATGACAACGATTCACCCCGACTATGCTATCCTGGCGGCCAGAATCGCAGTCTCTAATCTCCACAAGCAAACGACAAAACAGTTCTCACAGGTGATTAGTCAATTGTACCACTATGTCAATCCTCGAACGGATAAAGCCTCTCCAATGGTTTCTAAAGAGACTTATGATATTGTTCAGAAACATGCTGATGAGCTAAATTCGGCAATTTTGTACGACCGCGATTTCCAGTACAACTACTTTGGCTTCAAAACTTTGGAAAGATCTTATCTTTTAAGACTGAACGGAAAGGTGGCAGAACGTCCTCAGCATTTGATTATGCGGGTTGCTGTTGGTATTCATGGCGACGATATTGAACGCGTTATTGAGACCTATAATCTCATGTCTCTAAAATACTTTACACATGCTTCTCCCACATTGTTCAATGCAGGAACCCCAAGAGCACAAATGTCATCCTGCTTCCTTGTTGCAATGAAAGATGATTCGATTGAAGGCATTTACGACACTTTGAAAACATGTGCTTTGATTTCCAAGTCTGCTGGTGGACTTGGAGTTCATATCCACAATATCCGCAGTACTGGCTCTTACATTGCTGGTACGAACGGAACCTCGAATGGTATTATTCCTATGCTTCGTGTTTTCAACAATACTGCAAGGTATGTTGATCAAGGCGGGAACAAGAGACCAGGTGCAATTGCCATCTACCTGGAACCTTGGCATGCGGACATTTTTGACTTTGTCGATATCAGAAAGAACCACGGCAAAGAAGAAATCCGCGCAAGAGATTTGTTTGCTGCATTGTGGGTCAGTGACCTGTTTATGAGAAGAGTAGAATCAAATGAAAATTGGTCTTTGTTTTCTCCTAATGAAGTACCTGGTCTCTCGGATTGCTATGGCGAAGAATTTGATGCCCTGTACGAGAAGTATGAACGGGAGGGAAGAGCCGTCAAGACTGTTAAAGCACAAAAGCTTTGGGCTGCTGTTTTGGAAGCGCAAACTGAGACCGGAGTTCCATTCATCCTATACAAAGATTCTTGTAATAAGAAGAGCAACCAGAAGAATCTGGGAACTATCAAGAGCTCTAATTTGTGTTGTGAGATTGTTGAATACAGCTCGCCTGATGAAGTTGCCGTTTGTAACCTTGCTTCTCTGGCTCTTCCTAGCTTTATTGAGATTGATGGCGACACTTCTTACTACAATTTTCAAAAACTCCATGATGTGACTAAGGTTGTCACAAGAAACTTGAACAGGATCATTGATCGTAATTATTACCCCGTTGAAGAGGCAAAGCGCTCAAACTTCAGACACAGACCTATTGCATTGGGTGTTCAAGGTTTAGCAGATGCTTTCATGTGTCTCCGTTTACCATTTGACTCTCCAGAGGCGAAGAAGTTGAACATTCAAATCTTCGAGACCATTTACCATGGAGCAGTTGAAGCATCTGTTGAATTGGCCAAGGATCTTGGACCTTATGAAACCTATGAAGGTTCCCCAGCTTCTCAAGGTTTGTTGCAATTTGATTTGTGGAATAAGAATCCAACCGAACTTTGGGATTGGGATTTGCTAAAGGCCAAGATGGCCAAGTATGGTCTCCGCAACTCATTGCTCGTTGCGCCAATGCCTACAGCCTCCACATCACAGATTCTAGGTTTTAATGAATGTTTTGAGCCCTACACATCCAACATTTACAGCAGACGCGTTTTGGCAGGTGAATTCCAGATTGTCAACCCATGGTTGTTGAAGGATCTCGTTGACTTGGGCATCTGGAACGACAGTTTAAAGAGCAAGATCATTGCTGATAATGGCTCCATCCAAAACATTTCGGGTATTCCAAAGGAGTTGAAAGATTTGTACAAGACAGTATGGGAATTGTCACAGAAAACTATTATTGACCTGGCTGCCGATCGTGCTGCTTACATTGATCAATCTCAATCGCTAAATATTTACATCAAGTCTCCCACATTTGGCAAACTGACCAGTATGCATTTCTATGGTTGGAAAAAGGGTCTCAAGACGGGAATGTATTATCTTCGAACACAGGCTGCTGCTGCTGCTATCCAGTTCACAATTGATCCTGAGGCTGTTAAAGCTCTTGATCACAAACAGGTTGATGTGAAGAATTTGAAAAGACCCAAGTACAAGTCCAGATCAGAGCCGATTAAAACGCCTGAAGATGATGATGACTATACCATAGTTTCTCGCTCAAACTCGTCAGCTGCATCACCCAAAGACTCTGTATCTTCTTCTCCTTCTATAGAAACGTCTGTTGATTCGTTAGCAACCAAGGTTGCAGATGTGTCACTTGCTGATAAGAGCTCTATTGACACTGTGATTTCGAGACCCCCTCCAGTCGTTGAAGATGAAACCGCCGATGATATTTACAGTAGCAAAGTTGTTGCCTGTGCAATCAATAATCCTGAAGCTTGTGAGATGTGTTCTGGTTAACTAATCATTTCATGTATCTATTATGCACATACCTTTCCTGGGGGACTTTCTTCCCTCTTTTTATTGGTTGTTATTATGCTGGGTTCGATCGATGGTTGTAAAATATAAATGAAATAAATAGATGAGTAACTAATAAATTCTGTTTTATGGTAAAGTGAGTGGAAGAGAGAGGATCAAGATCATGTAAAACATGAAAATTACAGCTAAAATATTGTAAAGCAGATTATTTTTTTTTTTTTATTTATACTTCCTTTCCATAAAATCAAGAGATATATGCCTTTTCAAGTATATGCTTGTACGATATCATAAACTGGATCCAATTGAATTGGAATTATAAAACTGACTGTAAATATTAACCTGAACGGTACGTTTAAAAAATAGTTCATTATCGTTCCCATTTCTTTATGAAGGGACTCGGAACATCATTATCACTATAGTCTCTTGAACCTCTTCTATCTGTTTGGTATTGGTTCGCAACAATTCTCCCCATCGCTGGAGTCTTGTTGATTCCCATGGCTTTGGCCCTAGCAGCTGTCCCTAATCTGTTATGATCAGGTTTGGAGCTATCAGGCGTACTGCTGCTACTGGTTCCATTGTTTGTACCATGGCCTCCATTTTCCACAAGCTTTTGCCGGTCGTTTATAGCGCCTAACGGAATTCGGTGGCCTCTGGATGGTGTCTCATATGCAAGGCCAAGCTCTCGAGGTCCCTTTACCGGCCTATAGCCCGTAGGAGATGGCGACATCGCCATCGAGACATCTGCTGGAGAATTATAAACGTCTGCCGATGATGTCTTGCTACTGCTTCGAATGTGTGTTCCATTGCCCTTTGCAGAGCTTGGCCGATTTTGCTGCTCATATTGTTGTAAAATCAGCTTGAGCCGGTTCTCAACCTCTGCCTCCACTGCCTTTTGAAATTCAGCCTCTGCCCTTTGCTTGTACTGTTCATACTCTTCTTCTAAAAATGATGCCATTCTCTTTTCTTCTTCAATTAATAACGACTCCTTTTGTCTTAACGCCTCTTCGATCTGAGACAATTTCTTTCTTTCAAAAGCTATCTCAAGCTCTTTCCGGCACAACTTTATAGGAGCCAGCTGTAGTAGGTCCGCACTGCAGGGCCTCTTTTGAGCCTCTGTCCTCAGACACGATCGTATGGTCATGGCGAGCGTCTGCGAAAAGACCGCCGGGATCGGAGGGTAGCTACCCTGCTGGATCCTTTGAGACAGCTGGAGGTGTGTTTTCGCTTGAAACGGGGGATGGAGTGCACAAAGCTCGTACATTACACATCCAAGGGACCATATATCAGACAGTGGAGTATATGGCTGGTCTTTGAGAACTTCGGGACTCATGTAGTAAGGAGTCCCCACGTAGGTGGTTGCAAATTCTGTTTCATGCCCTAGCATTTTCGCCAGGCCAAAATCGCCCAACTTGACAAAGTTGTCCTTGAGTAGAAAAACATTGTCTGGTTTTATATCTCTGTGTATCACTACTGTCGCATCATTAGTTTTTGGTGGTTGAGGCTCTGTTGTGCTGAACAGGGCGACCACAGGGGGAGGATCGACACCGTAATGACAGCGATATAGGGCAAGGATAAGCTGTGAAAAGATGCTCCATACCAAATCCTCTGGGACTACGCTTCCTGTACTTTTGCACTTTCTGATTATTCCTGCCAAGTCACCACCATCACAAAACTCCATATACAGGTGAACCATGTGCTTGTCAGGGAGGTGGTCATGATAAAAGTACTGGACAATGTTGGGATGGTTGAGACCTCTAAGGATTCGAAACTCTGCTATTAGCTGAGATCGCTCCTTAGGGTTCATGCTCATATAAGAAATCTCCTTTCTGACAAGAATCCGCCCATCGCTTCGTCTCCTAACTTTCCGTACACTACCAAAAGAGCCTCGTCCTATTTGTTCCAAAACCTCAAATTGCTCCTGGAGATTCGGTGATGAGGATGACATAGACTTTGTGCTGGACCTGCTGCCGCGTCGCTGGCTATTGTACCTGTTACTATCAGCACTGTGATTTTCTCGATTGTTGTACAGATCGGTAGGTATATTGGAGCCCTGATCTGAATCAGGAACTGTCTTGATTTTGGAGAATACTTGAATTGTCCTGTTTACTTTTGGCCAAATCTGGCGATTATGGCAGGGTAACAATTGGGGCATATGGAAATTGAGAGCAAATCTTGGTCAAAAAATAGAGGAAAAGAGTGAAAAAGAATGAGGATCTAGGATTTGAATGCTTATGGAGAAGAGATGTCAGTTTGGACATTTGGCCGGTTAATTTAGAGATTAGCAGTCACTTCAGACCCGGTATTCAGGGGGTTGGACTTTTGCTGAGCTTATTTGTAAAGTCAAAATCTTGACCAATTGCTCGTCCTCACGACCTGTGAAAAGTGGCAAAGTTAATTTAACAAAGTCAGGTAATAAATTCTTATATGGGTTTGATATTGAAGAACTTTATAGATAGTAGCAGCAAGGTGGAGATTGAGAAGTTCTTTCTCATGCAAAATAGTGAAAAACACAACTGGGATGTGGCGAATTGGAAAGAAACTTGTTCTTATGGTACTGTTTAGTAAGAACGACAGGGAATCCAAAGTTTTATTACTAGAACTTTTGGATACAAAGCGATGAGGGAAACCAATTTTGGGATTAAGGAAATTATGCTCCCCCTTTGTTGAGATTGTATGAAGTTGAAGAGATCTCTGGTTCATACTGTTCGTTCCAGATACGCTTCTAGAATGAGAGAAACAATACTTTCCATTATAAAGAAGAGATGTACACTACTCTGAATGGTGGTATAATAAAGAGCGCCCAGAATTAAGTAAAGAATTGGTAAGTCAGATAGAGATGATCAATGGGAGGTTTTACTGGACAATACCAACATTTAAATGCCAGATTACTGGAAATTGATAAGAATATGGTGGAGTGTCTCCAGCAGCCCTTTTGTTTCCCCATTGTTTCTTCGATTCAAGTTCACACACAAAACTCAATGAACAGTTCAGAAAGGGATTTTTTTTATTACATTCTACAAATCGACTTTTATCATTTTTGAATTTCGATCCGCTTCAACCCTATACCTGTTTTACATTAGTATCCAGCGGCTCCCGGAGCATCAGGGTTGCCCTTTAGACTAAGCAAAACCTCCTTAAACCTTGTTTTATCTCTATTTCCAACCTTCAATGACTTGTCATTTGTATCAATGAGCTTGAGAACACGATCCCAAGTTGTAACACCTTGAAACAGTTCATCTCTTTCTTCAATGAATTTGGTTTCTTCCGTTCTGGTCTGGTCAATGGATTCATCCTTTTTTGCATTGTAATTGTCGTAAAAATCGTCAATTGACTTTTTGGCCTTTTCTTGGGACTCTTGTTTCTTGGCTAAACTGATTTCGTCTCGCTTTTGGATCTCCAGTTGGCGTCGTTCTTTCCATGCCTTGACTGCGTCGGACTCAGCCTTTGGTATAGCGGGAGCAGTAAAATCAGGCTGTGAATTGAAGACAGGAGCTGAATCGGTTATTGTCACGCTTTCTCCTGCTCCGGTACTGGCATGTGTCTCTACGGCAGGAAAAGCATTCTCAAACTGGTTAAATTCGTCATCCTCCGTTGCTGGTGCACCCGAACCACCCAGAAACAAAGCATCGTCCCCAGGAGTTGCAAACTGGTCTGCATCATCGCCTAGCAGAGCACGCTCTCGGGATAAAAAGTCATCAGAAACGTTCAGGTTATCAATGCTGTTTGCGACATCATCTATGTCTTCCAACGCAGGAAACTTGTCAGCCATGTTGAATAAATATGTCCAGACTGGCTGTGGTGCAAGAGAAGTTGAGGTGTGTTGGCAATTGTAATGCGGTGTGGCCGGGTAATACATACAGGAGTGAAACTAAGGAATAAATGTTGTGAATAAGAGAGTATTGAATGTACATCCCCTCAAAGTTGATTATTTCTTCAATATGAATCCTAAAGAGTACAGTTCTACGAAATAATTCTTGCACAACTGTCATCGTAGTAAATCATATTAGACGTTTCCAAATTACACAAGCCCAACTAAACAAAATAGTTCTTGATCAAAAACTTAAAAAGATGTCTATGCTTTTGCTTCCCTGCTATTGTTTTGTTCATCCGCATTAGCATGTTCAACATCGGAAATTTGAATATCTTTCTCTTCATCATAAGGAAAAGCGTTCCTCTCTTCTAAGCATTTGGCAGCATTAGGATCAACCAGAGATCTATTAATGCGTTCAGGACCAAGGAATGTAACAATGAGGACAAATCCAAAGACGCATCCCATGAAAATAGCCATCACAAGAGAATAATTATAAACGCCTTCTCTCTTAACTCCGTTATCATCGTATAATGGGAATCTCTCACCGATAGTGGCCTCAATTGTTGAAGAAGCTGAGGAAACCAAATTTCCTAATTGATAGCTTGTTCCAACAATGAAAGATCTAAAGCTTGGAGGTGACAGCTCAGAAAGATGAATTGGAATAACTCCCCACGCTCCTTGTACACAAAACTGGAGGAAGAAAGCTCCGGCGTTAATGGCATCAGATCTGACAAAAGCCCATGGATAGATGACTGCACCTCCCACTACGCATGCCACCATAATAGTGAGTCTTCTTCCATAAAAAGTAGATAAATGACCAAGTATTGTTCCTCCTGCAATGGCTCCAAGATTTGCTACACAATTTGTCACTGTTGATCTGTCTTTCCCAAAGTCCAGCTCTTCAGTTAGCATTGTCGGATAAAGATCTTGGGACCCATGGGACATGAAGTTAAAGCCAGCCATTAAGACAACCAGGTATATCAACGTTAACCAATATGCTTTCAAGGACCGTTTACCCTGTTCCATAAATTTAGTGGAAACGCTTGTCTTTTCTAGAAGCTTTTGGGCTTTGAAAGCGTCTGTTTCAGACATCATTGCACGCCACACCATAAAGATCACGGCAGGGCCAGCTGAAAACCAAAACAGAGATCTCCAGCCCTTTTCTGTTGTGTCTGTAAGAGCTCTGTTAAAAACGACTGCGAGAAGATAACCCAAAGCGTAACCTTCTTGTAGAAGGCCAGAGATAACACCTCTTGCCTCGACCGGACAATCGTCAAGTGCTGTCGCAGCCGCATTGCCATACAACCCTCCCATGGCAATACCGAAAAGAGCGCGAACGCCCAAAAATTGTTTATAAGTATGGACAAACCCCGTTGCAATCTGGAGAACAACCAAGAGTCCCAAGTTGACCACATATGGCCATTTTCGGCCATATTTGTCGCCCAGGATTCCAAAGATAACGGCGCCCACTGATCGAAGCATAAGGACCAACGTAATTCCCCATGTGATATCTTTATTTGTTACATGGAGGGATTTTGCGATGGCAGCAACGTTCAGCGATACAGCAAAGAAATCAAAAGCGTCCCAAGTCCATCCTGCAATGGCGACAGCAATGTAGTTCCACTGTCTTAATGTAACTCTTTTTAGAGGTCCAAATGGGTTTAACTGAACTCCGGTGTGGTCGATTTTTCTCGGATCTAGTGAACTGACCCGTGTCTTAAAGTAATTTTTGATGGAAGAGGCAGATAGATTAGGGGGCTTGAGCTCGCCGTCCTGAACGGGACGGGGTTCTTCTGTGCTGTTGCTCATCTGAAGATTAAGGATTAAAGAGTAAGAAAATTGTTAAAAGGTGAAAAAACAAATCCGCTAAGGTAGGAAGGGGTCAGCTGGGCTTATATACTCCCAAGAGTGGGAGAATGTGGTTCGTCACACGGCTGGGGGTGGTAATAATCCGACGGATCGGATCATCTCTTGAATGGCTAGCGCTGGGGAAAAGTGGGGTGCAGAACAGCTACATAAGCTTAATCTGGCTTGGCTAACAGCGCGTCTAAATTCGTTCCACAGGCACTTTGGGGTCTCGGGATCTCGGCTCGCTGAGTGAAGACAACGCCCAAGATCATAAGTCTTCTTCGACAACATTTCCCACAAGAAGGCGGTCTGCGAAGCCCTCCTCTGTCAGGTTCGCTGTCCAAAATCCTCGCCCGGAGGAGGATTGCCAATGCAATCACCATGTAACATCCCTGTCCTTTCGCATGCCTGCTCCGATTTGGGTAAAAATGGTTCTTACTCTCTGAAAAATTTCCAAATCGATAGCACTTTCTTACATAATATTGACAAAAGTTAAAGAAGCGAAACTTTGTGTCCTAAAATTCCTTGTAGCATTGTTGTAGTATCTGCGCCGTATATGAAATGGTCATGCCTTTGTTGCTTTAATTTACGACACTTTTTTCTTGCCAGCAATCGAGTATTTGAGTACTATTTCTAATGTGTCTTTGAATTCTTTTCACTCTTTATGAGACCCTGGATTGTGAGACATTGAAGTACATGCCAGCGGATCTCAGAAATTAGAAATCACAAACGCAACATATTGCCTCTTAGATAAATAAGCGCTATATATCCATGTTCTTCCTCGTATCTAATCTTCTAGAAGAAAATGCAAATTTGATCTATTTGACGAGCTAACAACGGGTGGGAAATGTGGTAACCCTTCTGGGGTTGTGTGAGTCCTCTACTTCAAGAGCAATCATGTTAGTACTTCACCTTTGTGCTACCGATCACCGTAATGGCGACAAACTTGACATGTTTATATTGAAAAGTATAGAGTTTTATGTCAACTAAATTGACTATTTCTATAAATGGCATACCCTTCTTTTTTCATGTCTATGTCATATCCCTGGATCAAGATCTTAGCATGTGCTCTACTAAGTTTGGCAGATTCTTGATTAACTGTTGTTAGCGAGCCAAACTTTGTTATTCTGGGAACTATCTTGGCAATGGACTGATCAACGAGTATTATGAGCATTGCACTTGTGCTTCTTCACACAATTAAACGCGTTGTAAACACATGTTAGACATATACTCAGAGGATCTGGATCATAGATATAGTGCTCTGATGGGATTTTCGTATTACCTGAACAAGGTGCATTATCTAATGGCTAAATTCGTTGTGATCACCAAGATAAGAACTGATTCTCTCTCGCTGGTTCACAGAGAGCACAAGATCCATCTATGACTGGTTGAAAGTGAGAAACTTTTGCTCTAAAATTTGGGTCTCCCTCTGTTCATTTAAATCTATCTAAATAGAAAGTACTCCACGTGTGACACCACAAATGACCAGAAGCCAATTCTTATTTTATGTGGAGTCACAGATTGACAAAAAGATCGTTGCAGGCATCACTTTCCAAATACTGCAAGGCGATAAGCATCGAAATTATTTCAAGCATTTTAATCCAATTGGCAGATATTCGGGATAATCAGAAAATAAAGTGGGTTTGGTGATCTAATCGAACCACGGAATAGTATAATGCGTCATCCGGGTAACTCCACATCGCCATTGCCACCATCTTTTTCCAGCATTCTTTCGAACCTTCTGGGATCCTCCCTTCATGACTATAAAAACGCTAGGGCCCGTATCCTGCTAACATTCATGAGTTGTCTTCATGGCTTCGTACACAGAGTATACTCAACCTCCTCCCAACTATGCACCTCGTGAGCCTCCATCCTCTACCACGCCTCTATTGATCCCCGGAGATGGAAGCACCCAAGATCGTGATATACCCGATGACTTCAAGTATTCTACTAGTGTCGCTGAATGTCACATATCGATAAGGCATGGCTTTGTCAGAAAGGTCTATACGCTACTCTTTTTACAGTTGGCAGTTGCAGCAACGATGGCAGCAACGATGAGCTTCTTCCCGGACGCAGAAGAATGGGCACTTGCAAATCCGTGGGCCCTGGTATTGTCAATAATAGCTGCTATTGGTCTAATGATTGGAGCCTTTGTCTTTAGAAGGTCATACCCTTATAACCTCTTGTTTCTCTTTGGTTTCACTGTCGCAGAGAGCTACGGCGTTGCGGTTGTTACCGCGTTATACGATACTCGAATTGTTCTGGAAGCTTTAGCCATTTCGGCAATTGTATTTGCCGGAATGACTATTTTTGCATTTCAAACAAAATACGACTTTTCGGGACTTTATGGATATTTAGGTGCAGGACTTTGGATATTACTTGGAGTTGGGCTTGTCTCGATGTTTGTTCCATTCGGTAGTGGTGTTGAGTTAGGCATCTCTGTTGCTGCTGCTATTCTGTTTTCTTTGTACATTCTGGTCGATACACAAATGATCTTGAGATCGTTCCACCCAGAAGAAGAGATTGCAGCAACAATATCACTATTTCTCGACTTTATTAATCTTTTTATGTACATCTTGAGAATTTTGGCTAATATTCAAGATGACAATTAGAAAAAGAGATGCTAAATTTATGAAGGTAGTCTATACACACGAATTAAACGTAAAAAAATTTAGAGATATCCCATTAGTTTTAGCAAGTAGTCTCCAAACATTCCAAGGAAGAAAACATGTCCGGTGTTGATGTTGTAATTGAACCACTTCCAGCAGTTCTTTGGATTATCCAAATCCACTTTCCTCACCATTGAGGCCAGTCTCCAAGTTCCCAGAGCAGTACCAGCCCAGAAGCATGGGCCCATACTGTTCATAAAGCCGGCCGTTGCCATAAGTCCAACCTGGGCAACTGTCATGGCGGCGGTGATTTTCTTGGTATTTCCGCCCCACTTGAGAGCTGTTGATTTGATTCCAGCAAGTATATCAAACTTTTTGTCCTGATGAGCATAGATTGTATCATAGGTCATACACCATAGAAACGCCGAACTAAACAATGGAGCCATAACACCCCAGTCCCAGACGCCCATAGCTGGGAATCCCAAAAGCGCACCCCAATTGAAGCACAACGAGAGCGCGACTTGCGGGTAGTATGTGAATCTTTTGAATAGCGGATATGTGAAAACAATAGGTAAAGACGCTGCACCCAGTAGAAAACAATCAGAGGGCAACGAAAGCAAAACTCCCAAGCCCATAAAGCACTGGGCACCTAGCCACCCCACCGCTTGTGGAACGGTAACCTGCTTTGAGGCCAGTGGCCTTGAATACGTCCTTTCCACTTTGGCGTCGAGATTCCGGTCCAGTAGATCGTTAATCGTGCAGCCAGCACCTCTCATTACAAGAGCACCTACTCCGAAGAGAGCCAATGTAGATAACGTCTGCGTTAGTGGGGCACCTGTCTGATACGCAGCCATAGATATGGCCCAGGTACACGGAGAATAGAGTAGCCAGGATCCCACCGGCTTTTCAAGTCTACTCAGCTGGGCATATGGTATTAACTTTGCCGGCAGTCGGGAGACAAAAGGTCCCAATTCTTCTTTTGTTGGGGGAGTAAACACAAAATTCGGAGTTTCATTGGCGCTAGGACTTGAAGCCTGTGCATTTTTCAATGCTGTGTTGGATGTAGATCGGAGGAAGAGACGGTTTGAAGAGAAACCCGGAGCAGAGAGTAAATTGCGATAAGGAAAAGAGGCCACCGAGTGCTTAAATGAAGGTCTCACGAGTAACATCTTGGTAGTATGTTTCCTTTTACTCCTCCTCTGGGAACTTTTAGTACAGACAAAAGTCAGGAATCCGAAAAGGTAGCCTTCTAACTGGAGAACTCGAAGCCCAACTTCGTGCACAAAACCTCACGTGAGCTCTGATATCAACTGGTGTTACCCGGAATATATCGTTACCCTTTGGAGCATTCATTTATACCATTTTCTAGGTTCAAATATTGGTTTTAATCAGTTCAATGTGATTTTATTATATATCACAATTGACTTTTGATTTGTCCCCACCTGTGTGAAAGGTTATCTGTCATTACCTCTACTGGGAGTGGAAGAGGAAGAGGCAGAAAGCAATGCAAGAAAGGCGGCTGTAATGGGCCTGGGCGTATCTGTCAGAGCATCGAGACTGCTTGGTTTGTTCTCCTGTTCTCCTTCTTTGTTGAGTGTTACATTATCCCCAATGGTTCATAGTTTTCTTCTACCTGTTGATAAGTTATTGAATGTCACGGTAGCAGCCATTTGGGACTAATTTTCTATTAGAAGGAAAATCCAGCCCAGAAATGGAAACATAAAATAAAACTAATTTAAAAAGACAGGGCATGAAAAACAAAGAACTATCAAAGGCAGCCGTAAACCAAATTTTTCTCATCCTCATATTGCAATCACTGCAAAGTTAACTCGAATATTGGGCCATGCACGTCCATTTTCATTTTCATTGCGACCTTCTCTTTCTCGTTCTCTTTGTCTCCGCCTGGCTTGTCTCTGAACTTTGACCCACAACAAAAAGAATATGGCAAGAACGATAAATAGAAACACCAATATTGTTAGGTCATCTGCATCGAGGTCCATTTCTTCCTCATCATGTTCTTGTTGCCTATGTTCAAAATTGTGTGACTTGTCCGTCACCGATTCTTCATCGGCTGCTTGCCCATCTCCGAAACCCGCGCTCATAGAAGTTTTCACAATACTGGAGAGAAGAGTTAGGTAATCTCTCCATGTTCTAGGAATATCTTCTGAAATTGATATTTCTTTACCCCCAGTCATTTTGTTGATCATAGCGCGCGTCCATAGTCTTAATAACGACAAATGGACAGCCAGACTTGCCTTTGGGTTTCTCTCGGCTGCGGAATCATAATATCGCTTTGCAAGATGGAAATCCTGTTCCACGCCAAGTCCGTTTTCGTACATCCAGCCCATACTCCATCGTGCCATTGAACTCCGGTGTTCTTGATCCGAAGCAACCTGATAGCACGAAACTGCTTTTTCATAATTTTGCTCTGAGCCGATTCCATAATAATAGAAATCGCCCACTCTAGTCAACGAATCAACGTTTCTGTTATTGGATGATCTTGTAAGGTAAGCCAATGTCAACCTTTTCTTTGCATCTGTTGTTTGTGGTTCTGGAGTCAGCATTCCACCTGTGGGATACATAATAAAAGCCGCTGAAGATTGACCAGCTTCAAAGCCCTGTTCTGCAGCCATTGAATAGCCAAGTAGAGCCAATTCGGTGCCACCAAATAGAAACTGGTCAAATGACCACTCAAATGAACTGGTTAATTCCTCTGCCCTTTCAACAAATTTTTTGTAGAATGAAACTGTTGACTGACACATGTTTTGGCCTGCTTGTCCTTCCTCATAGAGTTGTCCAAGTAGATAAAATGCTTCATTATTACCAGCATAAACTGAAAGAGTCAAGGCGTCCAAAGTCGCTTGTTTATCTCCCTTTTTATAAAGAAGCTTCCCCTTGTTTTTCAACGCTGCACTTTTTTGTTCTTTACCGATATAGTTACTGTGGTGTACATCTATCGCGGATGCCTCTTTATAATACCTCAGTGCTTTCTCCAAATCTTGGGGGACACCCAATCCGTATTCGTAAATCATTCCTAGTCCATTATATGCAGTAACATCTTTTTGTAATGTTTTCAACTGGGTGTTTATACTTAGTTCAAAAAGCCGTTTTGCCTCTTCAACATCTTGAGTGGTTCCTTCTCCTCTCAAGTACATCAGTCCTCTTAAACTAGCACACCGTGTTGCAGTGAAATAGATTGCCTCTGAACTGAGGGCTTCACCTCTATTGAAAACATCAATTTTGCCCGATTTGTCCCACATTCCAATACATTCTTCAGTAAGTGAAAATGCATTCTCATAAGATCGGTGTTTCAAAGGAGTGTTGACGTAATTCAAAACAGCTTTTTTGTAATAGAAATACTCGGGAAGATCGTCTCTAGTTTCCACAAATAGTTCCAGATTCGCAACCTGTTGTGTCATTTCATGGATCGAAGCAATCGAACTCAACGTTTCTCCTGCTCCGTCACCATATGCACCACCACCAGCATCTCCAATTCTCATTGAAAATTGAGAAAGATGACGTCCACCTGGGGGTCCACTGTTTATGTATTCATAGACTTTTTCTGCCACTTGTCGATAGTAATGAAGGGACAGACCACATTCAGGTTCATTTGCAATTCCGGTTAGGTATCTGTACCCCATTGCCATCATCGATTTAAGATCACCAAGTTCAGCGCCAAGTTGGTAATAAAGATTTGCCTTTCCCTGATTTTGTTCAATTGTGCCAAACATTCCGGAAGAATACATGAAGCCCAATATATAATAAGCAGTTGAATTTGCAGATACTTGGGTCAAATGTTTGTAGTGATTGAGGGCTACTCTATAGTCTTGTGGATAACTGTAATTCCCATACAGGTTGATTTCCGCAAGTGTAAAGATAGCATCGGGGTCATCCAATTCCGCACTTCGCTCCAATAAAGATTTTGCTAATGACAATTCAGGAGTAAGAGGCCTTACAGTAACACTTTGAGAATCCTGGTTATCATAATCGCCAGCAGTGGTGGTGGAGGAGGAGAGGAGTTTACCGAATACCTGTTCAAAGATTGAATTAACTGAAATCTTTGAAAGTAGACCCAATATATTGTATTCTTGAACACTTTCAAAAGAGTTTTTCTGTTCGATATCATATGGATCATTTGGATATTTGTGTAAAATTTCCATAGCCTGTTGGAAAAGCAATGCCCCGCTTGCCTCTTTTGTTCTATAATCGCCAATTGGAACCTGGTCTGGACTTTTCAAATTTGAAGATGAGAGTGTCAGACCATCGTCATGATCATCTTGCTGGTTCTCGACATTGCTTCCCGTTGCAAAAGCACATAAAAGTATTACGATAGCTAGGTGTGAAAAGAGTTAGGACACAAATCGGTATCGGCCTGAGTGACAAACATACGAAGCGTCTTTAGCAGCAGAGACCACAGATACCGCATTTCTCAAAAGAAGAAGGGGAAAAAAAAAATTAGATGCAGTCGTCGGCAGCTCTCCTTGCGGTTATTTGGTTCAGGATAGTGGTTGTTGGTGAAGGGAGAGGATCTCTGTGATAGTTTCTTGTTGAGGTAGGTGGAAGTGGTAGTGTGGAACTGAAAGCAAGACACATCATCACATAATCTGAAGAAGCACACACAAATTTCCAACAATCCCAGCAGCATGAGCAAAACATACCCATCCGTGGTGGTTTTTTGTCCGTGCAATGAGCCCATTGACGCCAAAGATGACAAGGCAGAGATATACGACACGAACACGTTTCTCAATTCTGAGGATTTGGGCGTTCCCAAGACGTTGTTGAGGGATAGAGCGACACGACACCGTTTGGAGTGGCTTTACTACTGCGATACATGTCGAGCGTTACGATGTCGAAAATGCGTAGAGGAGGAAATAGTATCGATCTATTGTCCTTCTTGTCTGAATGAGGTCACGGAGAGCGAGGCGAAAAGAGATCATAACAAATGTGCCAGGAATTGTTTTGTATGCCCCTGTTGTACGACGAAGCTGTTGATAACAAGCACACCGAATGAGATGGGTACAGACAAGATATACACTTTGATATGTCCTGGATGTGGGTGGAAATGGGAGGCCACGAAATTCGATAGAACAAAGTCTTTGACGAGGCAAATCCGGAACAAAATGTTGAAAGAGAAGCCAGATTACGAACTTTTCAGAGCATTACGCGAGCATTATTTAGAAAGAATCAAAAGAGAAGAGACGGATCATTATAGAAAGAAGTATTCGACGGCGATGGAGTTTGCAATAGCCTCACGAAAGAAACAATTCGAGGTGAATTTGTTTAAACCTATTCCTTTCGACGAGGAGGAGGATATAAAGCATTCCAACGAGATTAGTCAAATTCACGAATCAGCGGATTGTAAGTTTTTTTTTTGCGACATATGTTTTCATTTTTGGCAAAGTATTAATTTTTTAAAAACCAGTGTTGAAGACGTCTGAACGGTTAAGATCGATACATGATCCTCATTTTCGAGATGAACTTTCACCAGTTCCTCAAACGTTGAAAACCAAGATTATTAAAAGATGTAAAGCCTGTCGAAGGGTTTTAATCAAGCCGGATCCTCGACCTAACAGTTTCAAATTCCATACAAGAGATATGGCAATTAGTTATCTACCGGCAGTTGAGATTACGCATTTCCCAGAGAATAATAGGGATAATACGGATAAAAAATTGGTTCCTGGTATCTTAAACAAATTGTTACTTGTTGTAACAAATCCTCTTTTGGAGCCCGTTACAATCACAATTTCTACACAGGCCCAGGTATCTGGACGATATCCTCATCAAATAACCATATTATGTCCAACGATAAAGATAGGTTCGAATTTTGAGAATGTTAATGAGAAAAGTCTTGTTAAAAGCACACCCAGTCATTTATTTATGAGACAATCAAAGGCAATTCAAGCGGAGCTTTTAGAAAGGGGTGCGGTTTCAGCACTTGGAAATATGGGTATGAATTCCGATTTGGACAAAAATGATGATAGAGCAGATAAAACAGAGGAAGGAAAAGTTTATGAAGAAGGACAGAATTGGGCAACTATACCTTTTGAAATTGTTCCATGTATAGTGGATAAAGAAGAGGTTAATGGTGTATTGATTGAGATTCCTTTCTTTGTAAGTGTATCAACAAATCGAATCAAGGATAATATATCGGTGGGATTCTGGGTCGTGGGACAAATTGGGAAGTTGTATCCTTGGAAATTTTAAACGATATAGGATGATATATATATTTTTCTCAGTTTTCACTGATTGTTCAATCAATCAAATGTTTAATAGTAAAAAAAACCCATCAACTAATGTGTCTTCTGCAATGGAAAACACACAGAAGGCACGAATCGAATTCCTCATTTTAATCAAGTTAGAAAAAAAATTCTTTCTATTTCAACAATTCTTCGTGAGATATAGAGGTGGAACCGTAAACCTACAAGCCATTATCAATGATATCCAATTTTCAAGTGCATGTGTCATGGAAAAAGAAGATATTAACATTTTATTGAAAGAGCTACAAAAGTCAATTTGTTATACATGTCTTTAGTTTAGTTTAGTTTAATTTAAGTTGTCCCTTTTTGAGGCGAAAAAAAA
This sequence comes from Alloascoidea africana, assembly GCA_030581615.1. Lineage (NCBI taxonomy): Eukaryota > Fungi > Ascomycota > Alloascoideomycetes > Alloascoideales > Alloascoideaceae > Alloascoidea > Alloascoidea africana. The sequence continues at coordinate 129,026 of JAKTTT010000033.1, read as the reverse complement.
AAAAAAAAAAATGAAAAGAGCTTCACTGGTTTCTTGTGTTGTGATCAAAAAAAAAAACATCTTCAGTTTTTTTTTTTTCCAGATTGTGATGATCTGTCAATCAAGCATTTTACAAATTGTTATGAAGATCTCAATATTACAAGGCAATGAATGAATGAATGAATGTACCTTATTTCAAACAAAAATCTAGATCTGAGCTGAGTGGAATACTACTGCTGCTGTACATCATTATGGTTCTTCAAACAAGAAAAAGTTGGATCAAATGCAATTTTCAATTAATTATACAGTCCTTAATCTTTATGGACTAAAACAAGTGGGAATGTCAACAATATGCAAGTAAATTTGGGAAGAAGAGTAGTTAGAGTTTGTTTTGTGTAAAGTTTAGTCGGCAATCGATTTAGATCTTCCCCGGTTGTATTTTCAACTATTTTGTTTCAAAAACATGGGATTTTCATCATCATCATCATCATCATCATCAAGGTTAGCGGTATATCTGATACGAAAAGACGTTTTTTCCAATTATTTTTTGTAAGGCATGTTTGGAAAGATTGAAGGATAGATAGACAGATAGACTCAACTTGAAGTTGAGCCAAAGTTTCAGGGTTTTTTTTTTCCTGTGGGGATGGACAGGCAATTTACCGTTTAAGGATATAAGTAAACACACCTAGCGGTTTTTGTGAGACAACGAAAAAGAACAGGAGATTGGAAAAAGTGGTATTAATGATACATCCAGTAACAGATCTACCGGATATTCAACATAGGTTTTTTGGATTGGTGTGTGTGTTTATGTGTGTGTGGATATTTAGAGGATGATGGACATGGGCTGGAAAGAAAGAGTTGGGTGCCCCTGAGAAGATGGATGTTGGTTGACCAGAGGAGAGCAGCCCACGATGGCTCTTTCTCTGTTTGTCATTCGTGGCACAGACCAGGTGAAACTGAAACGGGATTATTGTAGATATACACCCAGGTGGATGAGAACTGGAGAACTGGAGAACTGGAGCGTGACGGCAGTGGCGGTTAGGCCATAATCACATAGCCCGGGAGAGACCTCCAAGCCTCATTCAAGGTCATCTCAAATTGGCTTTGGCTTAGGCTTAGGCTTTGGCTTCGAGATGAGGTGAGCAGGCGCAGTTTTTGTAGACACGAGGAACTAAAAGGTATAAATTGGTCCCTGTTCGCATTTTTCCCTTTCTTAATATTTTTTCTCTTCTTTTCTCTTTCTCTTTCTCTCTCACCAACCACACATATTCAAAAGCAGTTTTACAAAAATGTTCAACAGTTGGTTAATGTCACAGACGATTACGGTTGCGGGGACCCGGCTTCTCCTTTCGGATATGATTTTGAGGGTTTTACAATTTGTGTTTTCGATAATTGCACTTTCATCAACGGGGACAGCGGCAAGTAGGATGGAGGAGAGTGATTCACGGGTTGGGTTTGGGATTTTTGCATCTGTTTTTGCGTGGATATTTGGGTCAGTTTTCGGGTTTGCGGTTTACTACATTGTCAGGATAGCACACCCCATTGTGGTTGCGTCGCTGGACGTGATGAATCTGATATTCACGTTTGCCGGAGGAGTGGCCCTGGCGGCCGGGTTCAGCGGAGGCAGTTGCAAAGAAGACAAGGTGTGTGGACAAGCACGGGCTGGAGCGACGTTTCTGCTGCTGCTGTTTCTCACGTTTGCGGTGTCGTGTGTGATTTCGGTGTACCGGGTGTTCAAGCAGGGGCTGTTCAACACGACGTCGCCCGTGGTGGTTCCCAGAGCAGTGCCCCAGGGGCCCCAGGGGTCCCAGGGGTCCCGTGAAGGAGGCTACCACGAGGATGATGACGACGACGATGATTTGGAAAAGAGGCTCAGTGGGGACTCTTCTATGGTGTCTTCGCCGTATCGGCCAGGAATGGAGTCCCACTCGCCGCAGATGCCCGCACCGGTGTCGTCTTCCCCCTACCACCAGCACCTGAACAACCCCTATGACCCCGAGTTTACTTTCAAGCCATGATTGAGGAGGATTTATCTTATTTTATGTGAGCGTTTGTCTTTTCGGTTATATGTATGTATGTATGTAGCATGTCTGTTTGTGTTTGGTAGTATAGAAGAACGAAACAATTTCTCCAGAACGTCTAGTCAGTGGCCAGTGGCCAGTAGCCAGTGGCCAGTAGCCAGTGGTGAAGCCGCGATGCGATGGAGCGGGCGGCCGGATGCGGAAGGAGGTCAACACGCACGGATTGGCCGGGCGATTTGCAAATACGAGACCTGCCCAAAACGGGATATACGAGAAAAGAAACTTTACGCACCCGACTCCACAGGTCCGGGACCCATCCCGGGATGGGTCTCGGGGCCGAGGGCGGGAGCAGGAGCAGGAGCAGGAGCAGGAGTCCAGGGTAGGCATCAAAAGCAGACATCGACGGTGCCAGCACCAGGTGCTGGCACCCTGGTGCGAGAGCGAGAGTGTTGGTGTTCGGACTCGTACGGTAGCCGGACACGTACCCGTGGTCCCGCAACCGGACGCAGCTGTTTCGGGACTGTCGCCCGGAGTCGAATCGGAACGGGATCCGAGAAGTGGCCCGTGTCACGCGACCCGGCCACGCGACCCGCGCACCCGGGGCGGCTTCTGCGTAAACGAGCCCGTAAAGCAAAAAGCTCGCTTTCTGGCGTCGCTTTCTGGCGTTTCTGTCCAGCGCCATCGGCCAGCCATCGGCCAGCCCAGCAGGCTCCCGGCGCCCACCACAAGTGCCAGTGCCAGTGCCAACGCCAACGCCATAACTGCCTGCCAGCACCGTCTGCCAGCACCGTCTGCTGGCAGACGGTGCTGGCAGACAGTGCTGGCTGGCCCCCCCGGCTCGGGTCCCGACGCCTCGTATTTGCGCGCGGGCCCGGCGTCTGGCGTCGTATTTTGCGATTCGACCGGGCGGCCACGACATGGAGCTGCCATGGCTGCACAGGCACAGCGGCAGACTCTTTGCTCGAGTATATATCTCCTCCCCTCCCCCTTTCTTCTTCTCTTCTTCTTCTTCTTCTGCTTCCTCTGCGCTGCCATTGCCATTGCCATTGCCATTGCCCTCACCTCTGCCACCGCTACGGTCTCGCCACAGCTCCCGTCCTCTGCCCCGTGTATGCCCTGTGCTCCCTCCCCAGCCCACACAAGGCATGCCTTAGTGTATAATATACATAGATGAACACCAGTCCGCCCTCGAATGTCTCCTCTGCTCCAGCCCAATCCCAATCCCAAGCTCCTGCTCAATCCTCTTCATCTCCCTCTTCCTCTGCAGCCACCTCTTCATCCCTCTCAAGACCGGTCCTCGTAACGGCCCCCCATTTCTCCTACATGCCTATGGGCACTGCTGCTACTTTGGGCCCAGTAGCCTCTGTGGGCCCAACTGCTGCTCCAACAGGACAACTCGTCAATATGAACATGAACATGGGCTTCCCACAACAGCAATTCTACACCCCTTATCCAACTGCCCCAGCCCAGTTTGGAATTGCCGCTGGACCAATCCCCATGCAAGTCCCTTTCCAACAAATCCATCAAATCCATCAGATGAGTATGGGCATGCCCACGGGTGTCCAGGTCCAACTGCCCTTGCAACAAAACCACCAAATCCCAGTACTACCTCTAATGGCCCCAGTGAGTCAATACCCAGACTCTTTACAAACCTTGCAAAGTTTGCAAAACATGAATATGAACATGCAGATGAACATGAATATGAACATGGGCGTCAATCCAATGGCTCAACCTGTAAATCTCGCCTCCACAAACATGCCAATCCCTCAACAACCTACTCGCAGATCTTATACAAGACGAAGACATAAAAATTCCCATCTGGGTTGTAAACAATGTAAACAACGAAGAATAAAATGCGATGAAACCCTACCAACTTGCAAAAATTGTACCCGATCAAAGCTAAAGTGTTCTTATACAACCCTAACTCCTGATGAGGTCAAGGCTTTGTTGCGTAAAAAGCAAGAAGATGAACAGAACGCCTCTTTGGATAATGGCTCAAAATCAAATATTGCTACATCTCCAGGTTCACGATCAAAGCCTCAGCCTCAAACACAGCTAAGGAAACCCCCATCTACTTTATCCTCAATTTCAGCTGGGACTTCCTACCCTACTGCCTCGGCTCCAGTTTCAATTTCAACTTCAGCTTCAACTTCGATGCCAATGTCAATGCCAGTGCCAGTGCCTGCACCAGCACTGGCACAAACCTCTGTTCCTCCCATGAACAAACAGTTCCCAGCCCAAGCCCATCTCCAACTTCCTCCAACTAATTACCCCCAATTCCCTTCCAGATCTCCCTTTTTGGCTCCAGCCCCACAGCCAACTTCTGTTCCAGTTTCTGCTTCTGCTTCCGCTTCTGCGGCCTCCACGCCTCCAGCATTGGTTCCAACAACCACAACTGCAAGTAACACCACCACAACAAGTACAACTGCAGCACCGGGATTCTCCTTACTGCCCTATGCTTCGTCCTCTTCTCCTGTACCGGTTGCAGATACGGCCCTACCTCCCTTGTCACATTTTTCTCCAAGCCTCGCTAAAACCGTTTCCTCAGATAGCAACAATTCAAATTCCACCCTAAATAATAAAGAAAATGAGATGATCACTTTGCCGCCTGTTAGGACCCCTGGTGCAGATTTTAAGCAAAAGCAACAACTAAGCCATGGAATCGACCCTTCAATGATGAAAGAGGATACGACAAATTTCCCTATACTCGATAGATCCCAATTCATGAGTTCCCATGTACACATGGCGAATTATTGGAAACATTTGAACCGATTGTTTGATCTGTCATCTGCAGGGTCCACCTCCAGCGGTTACATGTTTGATACGCTAATGGCCTTTTCCCATGGTTTATTATGTTCAAACAGTTATAACGCTATAGCAGGTGCAAATAGTAATTTGAAACAGGACAGATTCGAAATCGAAACTTTGGGGAAAATGGCTGAACAATTTCGTAGTTCCGCAGTCACGAAAATTGACATTTTAACCCAAGGTTTTGGTTCTCTAAGGGAAATCTATATAAAGAAAAGAGTTGCAGAGGCTAAAGTAGCCGCCGCCGCACGGGAAAAGGCTAAACAAATTGGCAGCACAGGTTCTTCCATTGTTACGATAAACCATAAGCCTAACCCTAACCCTAAATCTAACCCTAAACCTTATTCCATGGATCATGATCATGATGATCATGATAATGACGAAGATGAAGATGAAGATGAAAATCTTGTGGAATTGGTTAAAGAGGATTTGGAATATGAAGATGATGGGTCATTAAGCAACAGTGAGAAACGAAGAATATGGCGAGAATATTGTTGTGTTCTAAGTGCTTTGTTGATCTGTACTTGGAATTTCTATTCTCCAATGTCCGATTTCAAAACCCATATGGATATTGTAAGCAAAATCGCAACTTTTGTTTCCAACAATTCGGAAGATGCTATGCAAATAGGACGCGATATGGGAGATATGATGGAAATCGATACGACGACAACGCCTATTAAGAGCAGCAGTTGTGGTGGTGAAAAAGAAAAAGATAAAGAGAAGAAAAAAGTTAAAGAGATTGAGGATCTGTCAGTTTCCATGATTCATGAATGTGTTCATCATTGTATCCGATCGATTCATTTCCCACCTTATAACCCTACTTTTTTAACACAATTTCTCGAAACTTTAAAATCGATTGAGGAACCACTTCATGATATTGCAAATGGTCTTAATCCAAATTCACCCGATACAATTGAAGACATTCGACCATTGGATCAAAAACAACAACAGGATTTGTTTCGACAGTATAACTTTTTGTATACTTTCATGTCCCAGTTGAAACAATATTTGGATACAACTCCTCGATCCGAACTTGCGATATCGGAATATCCTCCCGAAAAACTCTACCATTTTTTACAAAATTGGTTTGGGAATTATCCCTCAGAATGTACAATTTTCAAACCCAAGAGACATGCAGCATTTCACGTTTTATATTCATATTACCATGCAACTGCAAGAGCATTGGATGCAATTTTCCCAGAGGTTCGATATCTTTTCGGACTTGGATTTTTGGGACCTTTACAATTGGATTTGGTGCCCGTTGAAATGCCCGATGTTACAAAAGAATGTTCAGTGACAGTTTTAGGGTTTTTGAAATATCCTTTTCGAATCCTTTCATTTTTCAAAGAACGTGCAGCATATTTGGATAAAATTGTTGTTGTTGATGAACCCTATCTGAACCATTTGCTTAAACCAAACGTTGAAATTTTACGAACTAGGAATCAAAGTTTACGAACAGGTTTTTTCAAAATGAATAGAAGTCGGAAATTGGGGATGTACATTACGGAAACTCCATTGATATCATTCGATGAAACTGAACCTATAAACAATCAAACTTTACCACATATTCGGAAACGACCTTTTACAAATGAGGATGATTTCATTAAGGCAAACGTGTCGGTTTTCGATAATTGTGTAGTTGTTGGGGATTCATATACAGGAGGGAAAAGAAATCTCCATAGTTTGTTATCCGATGATAATAATGATGATCAAGAAGAAGATCCAAATGAAAAGGCATTACGAATGGCAAATGCTTTCCATCAATATATGCTTGATCGATATTATCTATTGTCCCAAAACACGTCCTATAATGCCAATACCCTTGTGTAATACCAACAATCAATCGATCAATCAATCAACAATCAACAAACAACAGTATAAAATGATTTTTGTTTTGCTTCAGCATTGGATTTTTTTATTGTTTCTTTTTTTTTTTTTTATGCATTCATTAAGAAGTAGTCTTGTCATCAGCATTTCTTTTTGTTTCCTTTTTTTTTTTTCACATGTTGGTTTTATTCATCTATTTTTTTTTATTATTATTTTTCTTAGCATAGTTCATTGCACATTCTCATTCTTTCAAGCCTTGCATTTCATTTCTCAACTCCCCCCAATTTTTTAGTTTCTACTTTCCCTTTTTTTTTTTGTGTGTTTTAAATCAGTTGTAGGTATATCAAGATATGTTTTATGAACTAAATTTTTTTCTTTCTTTCTTTCTTTTTATTAATTGTTCTGCTCTGTTTGTCTCGTTTTGTTTTGCTTCGTTTTGTTTTGTTTTGTCATTTGCTTGTCTTGTCTATTTAATAGTGGAGAAAAAAACAAACTACATATATCAAAAGGTAGATTTCTCTCACACATACTAAAATTTTTAAATCCACTTACCAATGGTGATTTACGTATCAGAAAAAGACCCGAACAAAAAACCAAGTAATAATACTAATAATAATAATAATAATAATAATTATTGTCAAAGCCAATGATGCCGTAAATAAAAATTTACATAAAAATTTAAGGAGAGGGGGCTAAGGCAAGTGTCAGGTCAGCTATATTCCCATAACCTTTGCGAGCATTTTTTACTGCTGCGCTCGTGCACCACGTATCAAATATCCGGGATGAAATAAACCAGTTCGAAAAAAAGAAAACCAGTGGATCTGTCCCTGTCCACCTGCCCATCTTGTATGTTGAATTGAATTGAATTGGATGGCATTGCATTACAGCTTCGGAATGGATGGCTGAGTAAAACGAAAGGACGATCGGATGGATGTTCTTTCCTCAGGGAGAAAGGAAAGGAAAAAGGGAAAAGGGAGAAAGGAATGGATCGCTGCTCGGGCCATCCATGATCCATGCCTGCGTTCGTAATATCGGTATTTACACGAGGGATCGATCGAATCGAGCACAGCCGAAACGAGCCCAACAGGCCTGGACCTGGACCTGGACATGGACCTCGACTCGGTCAACCGTTCGCTCGCAGATACACAAAGTGTCGGTGAGAGTTTCACTTGGGGTGGAGGAGGTGGAGTGGTTCTTGTGCCCACCAAGCGCGCTTCTATTTTTTGTGCCTCGTCCGTTCGTGATTAGCTCGCTCGTATTCCCGGACTGCGTCCCTGCAGAACAGGCGGGTGCTCGTCGGGAGCTCGTCGGCCTGAGTGAGTCTCTGAGTCACCACGAATCCCAGTTTCCCATTCACCACACTCCCGCTTCGTGATTGTGCTTTGTGCAGTTGTTGAATAAAGAAAAAAAAAAAAAAGCCTTTAATTATAACCCATTTTTTTCCATTTTTAGAACCCCACAAAAAACTTTTATTCCCTGTACAAATATAGAAACTTGGCATCAGCACCTTTCGAAAATCCGATACAATCCAGGAAGATTCGCCAATTCCACAATCCCATGCACAACGTCTTCCGTTGCCAAAAACCGCTTTTTAACAATCGGGAATATCACATTTTCCAAATCGTTTCGGATCTCCCCACTTCTTGAAACAAACTGCTCTTGTTCCGATTCCGACACCGACACCGACACCGACACTGATGTCGACGCCGACACTGGTTCCGACACTGGTTCCGACAGGACCTCCGGCACGTGTAACAGGGCCAACTGTTTCAAAATACCTTGCAAACACTCTTTCTCAGAAGTCCATTTTATCTTTGTTGCAAGGTTGAATAGAAATAATGGCAGTTTCGCCATCGGAGGAACATAGTTCTTGAGCATTATGGGAAGTGTCATGAGCTTCCCATCCTGTGTTATAGATATCGAAAAGTACTCCTCTAGCATTTCTCTCATGCCCAACATGTGTGAAACCTGGGGCCCTGTATCCAGATCCTCATCATCTTGCTCTTGCTCTTGCTCTTGCTCTTTGTAGACATCTGTAACTGACCAAATCAATTCTCGCACGTCCAACCCACCTCCATCCAAATGCATGACTCCAAAGTTGTTAAAATCAGATAGCCCAAGTTGATAGAAAAAATGGAAACACACAAGTCCATAGTCAACAAGCATCAACTTGACATCGTATTGAATCGCAGCGAGTCTTTTCCCCAAATCCAAAACTCCGACAAACACATGATTCGCAAAAATCTCCGTAAGTTCCTCATTGGCTCGATCCTCTTCTTCCCTTCGAAGATCCCGAATGCTCTTTAACTGCACTTTGACACGCGCTGCCTGACGCGTGGTGTAGTGAATGCCATCTTTCTCCGAGTCTCGGTCTCGGTCTCGGCTTCGGTCTTGGTCTCGATCTTGGCCTTGGCCTTGGCCTTGGCTTTGCCCTTGGCTTTGCCCTTGCGGTTTTGGCCTGGGCGGCTCTTCGTCAATCAGCTCCTGCGATGGAGTCCAACTCTGGCTCTGAAGTCCTCTCTGCGATCGCTGTAAAATAGAGGTTATCTTGGACTGCTCAGAATCCACACGGACAAGTTTGTAATCTAGCCGTTTTTTCTTACTTGAAACTGAATCCCGCTCTTTATCTCCATCTCCTTCTTTATCCTGTTCATCACCCAGGGGCGCCTGCCTTTTCGTGCCCGTCACAAGTACAGACTGCACTTTAAAACTCCTACTTGCGTCGACCTTGGACAGCACTTTTTGCACGCTGTCACAGATAAGCGCAATAATCTCATCCTCATGCAAAAACCGCACCTCACGCTTCGTCGGGTGGATGTTCACATCCAGGTTCTCGGGTCGGATACGGAGACACAGATAGATAAAACTGCGACTGCCCTTGGGTAAATAGATTGAATAAACCTGGAGTAAAGCCCGTTTTAAAGGATCACACGCTACAAGCCGGTTGTTTATGAAAAACACGGGCTGGATTGCTTTTTTGGAAACATAGTCCATGTTTGTAATGTACCCGCTTGCTCCTTCAAATCCATCCGCTTCACAGGGGACCTCGACTTTGACCAGTGAGCCCGCGACAGAAGACCCAAAAACTGCTCTTATTCGCTCCACGGTGTCCAATTCCTTCCGCACAGATATCGCTGGATGTGTCTCGCCAAATTTCTTGCAACTGAACCCAACCCCTGCCGTGTGCACCGCGTACCTGCCCATCACGTCCAGAATCTTGCCAAGCTCGTCGTTCGCTGATCGGAACGTCCGCAGACGCGACGGCGTGTTGTAGAACAAATCCTCCACCGTGATTTGGGTCCCGTCTTTGCCCGCCACGGGCTTTGGCTCGATTTTCTCACTGGTGCTGGGTCCGATCGCAATCATCTTGCCGTCTGAGTAAGCGCATCGCCAGGCACACTTTGAGTCTCTCGTCTTGGTTGTAACTGTGAGATGTGCAATGTGAGAGATACTTGCGAGCGCCTCGCCTCGAAATCCATAGGTTGAAATCGACCGTAGATCGTTAAACTCGACAAGCTTCGATGTTGTGAAGCGTTCGCACAGAATCGGAAGGTCTTGTTTCTACTCATTCGCTCTAGGTTAGCAAAGACAACAACACCCAACTTGAACAAGAACCACACTTACGTCGATGCCAGAGCCTGTGTCGGTTATCTGGAGCAGCTTCAGTCCACCGTCCTTAACCACAACGTCGATGGAGCTCGACCCAGCGTCAATCGAGTTTTCAAGCATCTCCTTGAGCGCGTTTGCTGGTGCCAGGATAATCTCTCCAGCCGCGATCCGGTTCACCACCGAAATGTCCAATGCCTAGACACTTGTTCGTATTAGCATAATAAGGATGGAAAAATTGAGCTACCAATAGCACGCACCTTGATCCTCTTTGGTGCCTGATCCATCCTTCCCTTCTTGTCTGGTGGGTTGAGTCCTCGCGTCTTTCCCAATCAGCTTAGTATATCTCGGTCCAACCATTACCACTAGTGGTAACTCTCATACCGAATACCGGTGGCACTCGCAAAATGGGGATTTTTCCAACTTTTACGCAAAGTCCTTTTTTTTCCAGTCCTCGTCATAGAAAGAGGAACACGAAGAAGAGGAAGAAGCGTGCCCGCTATATCCGAGGATAGTGCCGTACTGGTAACCGTGATTGTGGTTGTTTTCCACGACGTTGTATTTCGGTCGTTTTCTAGTTAAATCACCTATTTTTTTTCTTCCCGCACACACACTCGATCAGTTTTGTTCAAAGCGGATCAAAAACCCAACATTTTTTGTTCAATTTGCGCTTGAAGTAACCGAGCTTGCGAATATCAATACCCCCTTTTTTTGTTGTTCTGTTGATACCATCCTTCAAAGCGTCCTGTGTCGGTGTTGAGCTGGTTAGAACGATTGCCGATTTTGTCCATTTGTGATTCGCCCACACAGATTTACTGATCGAGTGAAAATTCATCAAACGAAATATTAACGAGAGAACAAATCCCCTAAAAAAATAAATCAGAAAAAGCGTTTGCCCTTTTTGATTCACACTGGAATTTCAAATACAACCTCTATAATGGGCTTGACGTCTACCTCGGATCAGTCAAGCACGCTATGGCCTTCTTCATCTTCAGTTCCATCCACAGGTGTCCATGCCGGAGCCAATATAACGAAGCCTCAACACGATAGCGCCACCATATGCCGGGACGAGACCGCACCGGACCTGGCGAACGAGGCCGAGAACAAGAGCCCGCTGTTACACGTCATGCTGGCTGGCGGGCTCGGTGGCGCCGTGGGCGACTCCGTGATGCATTCTCTCGACACGGTCAAGACTCGACAGCAGGGCTCTGCCAACAACATAAAGTACAGATCTATGTTAACGGCCTATGCGACCATAGCGAGGGAGGAAGGTCTACGCCGTGGGCTTTATGGTGGCTACACGGCGGCAATGCTGGGGAGCTTCCCGGGGACTGTGCTCTTCTTCGGCACCTATGAGTCTGTGAAAAGACTCATGATAAATAAGTACCAGATCAACGATACCTTTTCATACCTCGTGGCCGGATTCCTTGGAGACTTTGCCTCCAGCGTGGTCTACGTCCCGAGCGAAGTGCTGAAAACACGGCTCCAATTACAAGGCCGTTATAACAACCCTTTTTTCATCTCCGGTTATAACTACAAGGGCACATCCGACGCTATCCGGACAATAATTGAATGTGAAGGTTGGAAAACGCTGTTTTATGGATACAAGGCAACACTTGTGAGAGATCTCCCGTTTTCAGCGCTACAATTTGCGTTCTACGAAAGATTCAGACAGCTCGCTTACCACTACCAGAGGGACAAATCACCTTTGGATCACGATCATCATGATCATGACCATGATCATGAGCACGAGCATGCGACACTGCCGATATATCTTGAACTTTTAACCGGATCTGCTGCTGGTGGATTGGCGGGAACAATCACAACTCCACTGGACGTTATCAAGACTAGAGTACAAACACAGCGAACTCCATCTTCCTCCTCTTCTTTACAATCATCAACATCCGCAGCTGGTCGGGAGAGCAAAAACAGCCTCAAGATGACGTCCAACCCGGTGTCGATACCAGGATCCACCTCCAAACCTTCTTCCACACTCTCGAATCCCAAAGCGCAAAACGCAAAGTCCTATATCGTTCCTTCCACAGCGGCTCCTGCATATATAAACACATCCTCCACGATAAAGGGCTTCAGCATCATTTATAAAACGGAAGGACTCAAGGGCCTGTTTTCGGGAGTTGGCCCCAGACTTGTATGGACAAGTGTACAGAGCAGCATAATGCTGTTGTTATATCAGCTTTCCCTAAGTGCTCTGGACCGATATTTAGATAAGCATGGATCGGATGAACCTTTCTAGATCAGATACAGCATTTTTGGTTTTGTTTGTTTTGTGTGTTTCCCATTTTTTGCTTCTTCTTCTTTTTGTTTTGGATGGATCTCCTTACCTGTTTTAGAGCTCTCTTGTTTTGCCATCATGCGACTACTTTTGATGTACTCTATAATATTATATATTGTATATACCAATTTTATCATCAATCTGTTAGGCCAAGGAATCTATCTGACCGTTTTGTAGCTTCTTTCTTGGGCGTGGGGGTATGAACTAGCATGTTCTTCTCTCAAAACAATTCTGTAGTTTTGTTTACCATCTGCTCCATTTATATAGGAAACCGTGCTTTTGTCCCCAAATTTATAGGTTTCGACAGCTATCAGTCGAAGTTTTATGTGGTAGGATTGATTTCAACAATTGAAATCCTATTCTTTTTTTGTTGCATGAGAAGTTGAAGTCTTAAAAGTGGTCGACATGTCCCATATACTATCCAACATTTGTTTCAATTTCCCCCTGCTCAGAATCGAGAAATGTAGGACTTTATCTGAGCCATGTCATTTAGTATGTTTCGAGTTTTGTAGACGATCTTGAGACTAACCTAGCGTGTGTATTGTCTGAATGAGAAGTTAAAATAGAAACCGGATTTTACAATCACCATTCTAATAGTTAAGACTTGCCTATTTTCAATCTGTTGATTTTCTAAATAGTAGTCTCAAGAGTAGTTCGAACTTTTGTTATTTGTATTACTGATGACGAGATGGGGCTCGATTAGCCATTTTTCCAAAGGAAAGGAGATTTTGGATAGGATTAGTTCTGGTAAAATCAACGATAAGAGATCATCACGGAAGACAATAAGCAGTGAATAAAGATTCAAAGGTTATCTCCAGCTCTTACATTTTGTGTTTTAAGGCACAATAAACATTTGGAAAGAAATACAAAAAGTTCGGTTTATGTTTCTTCCGTTTGTAGAATTGAGCTATTAATCCTAATAATTCTTTCATTTTAGGGATGGCTTTATGTCACTTTATCGTCGTATTTATTGAGGATATAAAGTATGAGAGTGGTTGATACAATCTTCAATGTTCTATGGATGATATTTACTACTTTTAGAGAAAAAAGTGTTCTATTCAAGAATATTGTAGACCTGTAGTGATAGTAGAAGTGTGAGATTCCTTTTGTTTCCCCCCTTTTTCAAATGATTTCTCGATTCTTGAGTGGATCAAACCTATCTCTTTCCTCTACTCTCTTGTAGAAGTGGGATATGTCTTGCTCCATCTTTTTTTGCTTTTCTTACTTTTATTACAACTCTTTCAACGGACTCGATTATTTTTGCCACATTATCTATTTTCTTTGAGACCAACAAGTAGAGTTCAACTATGGTGGTTCGCTCTTGGACCTTTTGATTGCCCATTGGGTCCTCAAGACCCACCCACTTCTGTTGGACTTTTTTGATCACTCATTAGAAAACATATCCATTATTGATGTTTTTGTTGTGTCTAATGGACATGCAAAATTCGGATCTTGCTAACAGGTCGACTAACTACACGGATCCAAAAATCGGGGTGCCAATGAATGATCCACGGACCAAACTTCCTCATGGTTACTATCAAGAAACCACTCTAGAAGCAGCTCAACACGATGATGCCCCCGAATGTGCGGGCCGTGAACGTCCCAACACTCTCACCAGTTAACCCCGACCAACTTGGATAAAGGCTAAACTTATACATGCCTTTGTTTGCTCAAGTTCGGAATAAAACCCAAAAAAAAAGATTTAAATGTGAATTCAAAACTGGAACAATTCAAATATAATCCTCTTTTCAAATTAATTTGACACTTTTTTTATATATTATTGATTTAATCAAGTTCTTTCATCTTTCTTGGAAATTTCATTTATTCCAAATGCCTATGACCGAATGAATATGTAGACTAAAAAAAATAGATATGACTTTTTTTAACAACCAGATATTTTCTTTTTTGTTCTTTCCACCATTTGCCCAGAGATTATTATGATAGATCAAACCCAGCATCTGCATTAATAGCATACAATAGTTTTTCTTTCAACACTTTTTTATCTCTATAATCTGGCAACTTGAGTAAATTCACACATGTTGAAGCAGTTGGCAATCTATTTGAATCGGACCCCGAATTTCTTAATGAGAATTTTGGTGTTAAAATATTGAATCCTTGTAAAGGTGCTCTTGGTACAGATGTGACGAATTTGATAAGTTTTGAAACGTTTTTGGGATCCATTTCCCTTAAAACTTGCCAAAAATATTGAACAGTAATGTCCGTTTCAAGATATCCTCCATAAACTGTGTTTTCTTTCAAATCATCAATGTCTATATCTGCGGACCCACCACTAACAAGCATTTGGATTTCCGTTGGATTAAACATTCCAAGCCAAAGTGGAGATATAATATCATGCATTCCTTCTAAAAAAGCATCCGATTGAAGACGAAGAATGTTTGTGAGCTTGAAGTTTGCAACTGCATGTATATATTCTAGTCTGTTTGAGTTTGTAACAGGGATTTCTGAACCATTTTTCTTAAGGTCCATTTGTAATTTCATAAACTTGTCTGAAAAAGATTGTCCAAATTCCTGAATTATGCTGAAGGTAAGTGACAAATCTTCCATATCACCCTGATAATCTTTCAATTTCATGAGACCATTGTGAAGTTCTGGATCCAATGAGTATAAATCATCAAAATAATTACGGGATTTTACACCGCTGTACCATTTTTGAAGGAAAAAAGGTGCAAATTCCACAGATACCAAAATCTCCTCATAAAGACATTTCCCAATAATACTCCCCAAGAATCGTATATAGGATAGTCTATTCGCCCTTTCCAGTCTGGATTCTTCACTCAAATATCCATTTGGAATTCCATTTGCAGGATCTGGGTATAACAACTCATCTTTTGTTGTTGAGAAAAGATGGAGGGGTGCACCTGGTTTAAAACCTTGAGCACATACCGCAGTTAAAAATTCTTTTGTCAATCCTCCACCATCGATTCCAGCCTCTGGTCCATAATCATTAACAAATGTAATGTTTAAAGGTTGTTTCAAAGATTCTCGATTGGTGTTGAATGAGGTGAAAGCATCATCCAAAACTTGATCACGCCTGATATTCATAGTTTGTCTTCTTTGGGCTTGACCAAGCATTATGAAAAAACTGTTTGCTGGGTTTGTAACGTTTCGGGCCTTATCCAAAGCAATAAACCCTTGGAAAATCTTGACACGGTCGAAAAAAGGTATGAAAAAGGGAGCCTGTTCCAGAATTGCCAAACGGGGCGAAATTTCCGTATTTATAACGTGTTGTTTCATCGGTCTGATTCTTGTTTGTATCCTATCTCTTCTTAATATAGCTCGTTCAAGTTGGTAATGAATCCCATCATTATCATTATCACTATCATCATCACCTTCACTTTCACTTTCACTTGCACTTGCACTTTCTCCGTTCATTTCCTGTTCATATCGTCGATCTTCCTCCAATGCAACCTCCGTCATAAAATTGTTCAAGACTATATTTGAAGTCATGATCCAAAAATCTTGGGGTAAGAATCGTCTTCTTGAATCACGGATATAAATCTGATTCATTACTTGCAAAGCGGATGATTTGAGACTTTTATAAGTCAATTCCGTATTCCCGATACGGGATGGTAAATTTTTTTGATTATTCGCATTATATTGATGCCAAATAAGATTGAAACATAATTTTTTCAAAAAATTTGAAAAAATTTGGAGTTGATCAAGGTTTAAAGGGTTTTTTTGGGGGTTGAAAAAATCGGAATCAACACTTAAAAACATCCAGAAAGAATAAAATTCAAGGAAAACGACCAAAGAGGCCCAGATTTCACCATTTCTTGAGAAATATGAGAAAAATTCAGTTGAAGAGAGTTGTGTTGAATTGATCAATTCTTGGAAAAAAATGGAATTTTTCACAATGTTGTAAAAACTCAAGAGATGGGAAGGTTTCGCATGAAAACATAAATAAATTAAAAGATGGCTTTTCTTGGAAGGAATTATTCTTATTAGAGAGGTGTAAAGCAATGCTATTATGTTTGTTGTTGGTTCTACCTCATCAACAAGATGAAATAGGCTAACTGCAAAGTCTCTTTCGTACAATTTTCCAATGTTAGCAAGCATGAATGGATCAGATATCACCAATTTGTTTTTAGATTTCTTTCCACTGATAATCGGGGGTCCTTTTTCATCACTATCACTTTCATTGTTGCCGATGCTGGTTGAGCGGTTTTCAATGAAATCACCATCTGTCTTATCCGGTAATACCAGAGTTGTGTCTATTGCGGATATCAAAGTCTCAAGTGCAATTAGCAAGTCCACTGACATGGGAAGAGATTCCCCCAGGTATATAAAGTTTGCCAAGAGGTATAATTTCCTATCTATCGTTAATAAATAAGACTTTAGGTTGATTTGTACGACAGGAGTTGTTAACGCTGAGATTATGGAGGGCATTTGAAATGATAATTGTTGGGCACCCAGTACATCTATAGCATATCTTTTCGAAAGTACATCTAGGACCAATGATGAAGTATCTTTCCCACCGAAAAATTGTATTGCATCCAGTAGTGCTGTGGTTGCCTTGATACCAAGATCGTGAAAGGTATCGATAAGGTCACCTAAAGCAGAGAGAACATGTCGATAAGGAAAATGTTCTGGTTCAAAATCTTGGACATCTCCTATATGAGTAATGATAAGCAATTGTAGAATATGATCCAGGAATCCATTTCGGTCCCTGTGATGGCGTATTTGCACAATGTTTCTATTAGCAATTACAGATAGTAAGGATGCTTTGAAGCTATTGAGAAGGCAAGTTGGTATAAATGGAGTAGTATCCTCTTTGAAAAGATCTTTGATAAGCCCCAATCTCATTGAATCTAAAGGATCACATTCGTTTGAAAGGGGTTGAAAGAAAAAATTAAACTGTCGTAGACATTTGACAAGTGAAGAAAAGTTGTGATTGCCACCACCAGTCTTAGTAATTGTAACCATGGGGTTAGTTGGTTCTACCTGTTGAATTAAAACCCCAAATTCGTGGTCCCAAGATGCACGTATCTGTTTTCTACAAGCATCCAAGTCTTTTTTTCTTCGCCAACAGGACTGAACAAATATAGCTGCTTTTTCCTCATCTCGTTGTCGTTTCCTTTTTTCTCGGTCTTGTTGAGCCTTGTGTAGAACAGAGGTTCTGGATCCTCCAGAACCAGGCTTTCTGCGACCACTCATGTTAATTGTTCTACCACGGCGAAACTGGCCGGAAAAGTTTTGTCCAAGCATCCTTCCCAATGTTATCTAGCGATTTGTGTGGGACCCCCGTAAGCAGTCCAAATGGAGAAAAGAAGAGAGAGTGTGTGTCCCTTTTAGTCTATAACTATTTGCCTTCTGGGGAGAGCAGTTAGGGTAGGACATGGCCGGGTGATCACCAATAGATAAGTGGGTGGGTGTTGGGGTGTAAGGCACAGGAATTGAGTTTGGACAGAACCAATATCGAGGACCAAATGACAAATGACAAATGACAGAATTGGATCGTCCGGACACAAAAAAAGAAAAAAAATAAATTTCGAGAATTAAAGTGTGGCAAAAAGGGAGAAGACGCGGCACGGACAATGCCGAACGGCATCCGCTGTGTGCATGATGAGACCAAGCAAGAGGAGGAGAAGGCATCTAGAAAGCGGCGACGGGAAGCAAATTTTATATGGTGAGTGAGCGATTATGGTTATACATTACATGTAGGTACACCGGGAAGTGAAGGAAAGCTGAGAAATATTGATTTGGGTTTGGAAAGTTTTGAATGGTGGAAGGTTGGTTCATGGAGAAGTGTGAGAAGGAGACGAGGGAGGTTCATTTTGATAACGAGATATAATGGTCAAAGGGTAAAGGGTAAAGGGTAAAGGGCAAGGGAGAACGTGCCACAGCCACACTTTTCTTGAACACGGGAGTTCTGCACTGGTTTCACCGGCGCTTTCGAGTCGAGCTGGCGGACATGAGCAGAGCAGAGCAGAGCAGAGCAGTACAGGACAGAGCATAGGGAAAAGAAGTAAGTAACAGACAAGTTTACGATTGAACAAGATAAAAGAAGCAGCGGACATGAGCAAATCTCCGATATCCAGAAAATTTTCTCTTTTTTTCTTCTCTCTGGCCTTTCTTTTTTTCCTTCTTGCAAGATTCCACCGCCTGGTAATATTCTTCCTTGCTTCTTTTCTTGAATCTCGATTTCGGGAGTAGGTACCGCTTACCAGGAAGAACAGGACCAATAACAAGGATCATTTGGGGGTTTGCAGCATTCGTTGAGTGCTAGGAACTGTTGCTCTATCTCTACAGCTCTACCGATTGCGGATCTCTTTTTCCTTCTTGACATTATGTAAAGAGAAGAGAGGAACAACTGACAAAAATATGAGCGATGGATGGACAGAGCAGGTTCTGACTAGAGAGCTTTAACGCGTTTCATTATTTCTCAACAACAGACCAGCCGGACTAATGTTGATGTTGTTTTCCCTCCAGTCAGATTCCCGATGGCGCCTTATCTTTCGATTCCGCTTCCCTGTTTTAGCATCTGTTGGGATTTTGGACTTGTTCTGTTCGTTTTTTCCCCGACATGGCGGCGCTTGCTCTGTTTAGTTTTCCGCTGCAAATGCACGAGTGCTTTCTTTTTTTCGGTGTCCCCGAAATATTACCCTGCCGTCCGGAACAACTGGGCGGGCGTTGGGCGTTGGGCGTTAACGTTGGCGTGGCAACCGGCGGACCATGAGCAGCAGCACAACAGCCGGAAGCGGAAGGCCGGGCAAGCCAGGCGCTGCGGCTCCATGCAGGCGGCAGATCTGCGCGGACTCGTATCTGGGCGCGGGCGCGGGCGCAGGCGCAAGCGACCGGGTCGGCCCCGAGGACCTGGGCACCAGAGCACCGGGGGACCCGAACCCCGGGCTCCGTGACCAGGCAGACTCCGGGCAGGCAGGCAGGCAGGCAGCAGGCAGCAGGCAGCGGACACCCGTGCACCCCTCCCCCACCTGCCATACAGCCCGTGCGCCCCATGCATGCGCCTGCGTCTGCCGTCATGCAGGCGATCCGCATTTTGTTGTTTCTTTTTTCTGGTACCTTTTGTACCGGCAGCGCCTTGCCTTTTTTCCCCCGTTGGCCTGTCCCAGCCCGAGAGTGAGTGCGAGTGTGAGTGTGAGCCCGGGCCTCCGCAGACACTCGTGCTGGGGCTCGTGCTGGGGCTCGTGGGTTTGGCCCTGGGCGTCTGGTTTGCGTCCGTCTGGTCTCTGGTCTCTGGTCTGGCCAGCCGCCGGTCAGCCGCCGGCCAGCTGCCGAGCAGCAGCAGCAGCGGTGGAAGTAAGTGGAAGTGGAAGCAGCGGCGGGAGGACAGGAGGACAGGAGGACAGCAGCCAGGAAGCGCTGTGGTCTGCGGTCTGTGGACTCTGGTCTGTGGACTCTGGTCCCTTCTCCTTCTCCTTCTCGTCCTCGTCCTTCTCCCTCGTCCTCCTTCTCGTCCTCCTTCTCTGCTCCAGTGCCCGCCCAGCTCGCTCGTCCACGGCAGACTCCCGCCCCGGCGCCCCTACATGCCTCGCACTTGCACTTGCACCTCGCACCTCGCTCGCACGGCCGTTCTCCTGTCCCCACGCAAAGGCTCTGCATCTCGACTTTTAGCGCCGTCCTCCTCGTCCTCCTCTGCCTCTCTCTTCTGTCCTTCTGCCCTTCTGCCCTCCCTCTCCTGCTCTTAATACTCCGAGCCCTCTCCCAGTTCCTCCCAGTCCTCTTCCAGTTCCTCACAGTCCCTTCAACACTCTCCCCCGGCCCCTTTTGCTGCTCGTCGCCCCGAAAGCAAAGCCCATGCCAAACAACTCGTACCCTCTGCTGGGCCCGACCCCCGGCTCCGCTGAGGACCTCTTCCACCCAGATCTGGCCTTATGGGGCTCCGACCACACTGCTCCCACTGCGCACGGCCTGAAAACTGTAACTGTCGACGATCCAGTCCACTCCCTCCCCCACTCTCAACTCCAAGCCCAAATGCCCAACCATCAGAATGATCACGGCCTCCTCCTGCCCCGAACTCAGAACCAGAACCAGAACCACACCCACAACTCAAGCCCCAACTCCAGTACAAATGGCCTGCCCCAAATGGATTACGCCATGCAATTGTCAATGCCAATGCCAATGTCAATGTCAATGCCTATGCCTATGCCAATGCCTATGCAAACGCCTCCTCTACATCTCAAAGACCAAATCCCCGTCACGGCCGTCACCATGGCTGAACTATACCCTACTCGACCCACCCAGTCCCAGTCCCAGTCCCAAAACTTGAACCTGAACCTAAACCAAGCGTCGTCTGGTCCAAACTCAGTCTCAGGCCCAGTCTCAGGACATGGCCCAAACGCCGGCAACAGGAAAGCCGCTTCATACGATTACCACCATCCAAATGTAAATGTAAACGACCCCCACGCCTCGTCCTCCTCGTCCTCGTCCTCCTCCTCGACGGCGCTCTACGCTCACCAGGTCCTGGGCATGCCTCACCACCAAACACAGTCCCAGGCCCAGGCCCAGACCCAAAATCAACACCAACACCAGATGCCCAATCCACCGCCTCTCGTCGAACACCATCACATATCTCCCGGTACCCACGAAAAGCCCCATCAGAAGCGGAAACGAGCAAACTCGGACCAATTAAAAGTGCTCCAACGCGAGTTTGAGCGGAATCAAAACCCTCCAACCTCGGTGCGGAAGCAGATAAGCGAACAGATCGGCATGCCCGAGCGATCCATCCAGATCTGGTTCCAGAACCAACGTGCAAAGTCAAAAAAGAAAAAAATGCTGAAACTCGCCACGATGAATAACTCATCCTCGTCTTCTACCAACTCTTCAACAACCACGGCCTCAAATGCAAATGCAAACTCCAACTCCAACTCCAACTCCAACTCGTCGTCCTCGAACTGCTCTTCCTCAACAACAACCCCTTTGACATCCGTCTCCTCCAGTACGAATCCCAGCACCAGCAGCAGCAGCACCAGCAGTGCAGGTCATGGTGCTGGTGCTGCAAACATGAATCCATCGACGACCGCAGATGGATACTCCTCCTCGGGCATCCACCCACTCTCCGGCCCACCAGTCTCCGGCATGGGCATGGGCATGGGCATGGGCCCCTTAGGGCGCAAAAACAGCCACAGCAGCTCCATCAGCATCGGTTACGAGGACCACGAGCACGAGGACCAGCAGCTCCAGCTCCAGCTCCAGCTGGACATGGGCATGGGCATGGGATTGGGCATGGGTCCCAGCCCGGGTCCCGGCCTGGGCGGCATGGGCCTGGGTTCCGCGGGATCCAACATGAGCCGTCTCAGGCGGGTCTCCAGCCATATGAGCAACTCCTCCCACTTCTCCGACACCAGCAGCTACGCCGGGAACGACTCGCTCGCCTTCCCGCTCTCGCGCTCGCCCTCGTCTTCCATCGCGAGCAACATTTATGGCCGCAGAGCCAGCAGGAGCTCCATCAGCATGAAACCGCTGCGCACCGTAAGGTCCATCAGCGGTGTTGGCGTGTCCATGTCTCCTCGCTCGGCCGCCGCTGCCTCTTCCTCTACGGGCTTGATTCTACCCGTCATAGGCTCGGAAGTGCCCCTGGGCGACCCTATCCAGCTCAGTCAGAGCCAAAGCCAAAGCCTGGGCATGGGCATGGGCATAAACCCTCAGAATTATAATCCACCGCCCGCCAGCGCCCCGATGCGATCCAGCGTCTCAGATACGAGCTCCTCCAACTCTGAGACATCCTTCTCGTCCCAGGCCCCGACTCTCCTCCAAGTCCAGAGTCAGGCTCAAGCCCAAGCCCAAACCCAAACCCAGGCGTATGGCCCGTTCAACGCAAACTTTTTCACCTCAAACCCCTTTTCCCTCGAATTGCAGCTCGAGATGAAAAACAACCAGGCCGCCTCGAACAAACTCGTCCCTGAATCGCCTCTCCTGTCCGCTGGCTCAGGCTCGGCCTCAGGCTCAGTCTCAGGCCCGGCCTCGGCCTCGTCCTCCGCTTCCCGATATCTGCCCAACTCGCCCTCCTATCATGGCCATACTGGCAGTGGCAGTGGCAGCGCCAGTGGTAACGCCAGCTGGTGGGCTCCTGCGCCCATGTCCTCCTATTTTGACACCATTAGTACCGCGGCCGCTGCAAACTACAGCACCAACAGCACAAACCGCAACAATGCGCTGAAAAACGTTGCGAACTGTAATGGCAGCGTGGACTCGATCCAGACGATGAAGTCGTCCCATCTGATCCCCATCTGTCTAACAAGCATCTGTATCGGCTCCTGGCGCCGTGTCAAGTCGCCCCAGAGCTTGGGCACGGGCAGGGGCACGAGTACGAGCACAAGCATGGACATGGACATGGATTTGGGATTGGAACTCGGGCTCGAGCTCCGTGACTATCGCTATGACGACTTTGATCAAGAGAATAACGATATCACTGCAAATGTGCTTGAAACCCCTCTAGATACCCTTCGACTCATGTACTATCACAACCTCGTTGGCCTCGTTTGTCTACGGACGTCAACCATCACCTATCTTTTCACAAACGATTTTTCTGGATCCATTGGCAACAACGGTATTGGGAACGGCGGCGGCTTGAACAGAAACGGAAGCGGGAGTGGGAGCACAAGCGATGAGTCAGGAGACGACGAACTAAACAACAGTATCCGAGAGGATGAGAGCCCACTGGGCACAAATACAAATAAAGGCATGATGATGAACAAGGCCAAAAACTACAGGCGTATGGACCAAATGATATTCCGTATCGCTTACCCCTTTACCTCCATCTCTTCTGTCCGAGTCAAATCATCTGGTGACGAACCAAGTGAGGAGGATAGCCTATTGGTTTTACGGTTAAACGAACCGCCACAATTTTCAATCCATTATCCAACACAAACACAAACACAAGCACAAGCACAAGCAAATGCAACGCCAGGTAGTCAACAACAGCAAATTGGGACCCAGTTCTGGACACCTTGCGATGATTTTTCAGAAGGTAGACAGGCCTCTGCCGCTTTCGAGCAGGTGAATGGTGGATCTGGAGCAAGCCATGTCATTTCAGGATCAAATCTTGCAAATTTACAACTTGTTGCAACTGAATTGAAAAAACACGCTGCAAAAGTTTAACAAAAAATCGAACCCCCTTCAAGGCAAAACATTATTTATCTCTTCTGTTTATGACTGCTTTAACCATTTTGGCTCTTCTTCCCCCTCCCCCTCCCTTTCTCTCTTGTCCGGTCAACTAACTTTTTTTTTAACAATTTTGCTTTTTCACTTACCACCTCCAGGGGGTATTGTTTTTTATGCATTTTTATTATTATATCTTTGAAAAGTACCTCTATCAAAAATGTGGTCACTCCTCCATCTTCTTCATGACTGTTGATTCTCCTTTATAAACCTCTTCTCTTTTTTGTGTGTGTCTCTGTGTCGTCCCTGTTCTCTATACAATATACGGGGAGCTTTGTCATTCTGAAGGAGGACAAGCGGCGGTTTTTTTGCTTTACTTATTTTACACCACTTTTTTTTGCCTCTTTTTTTTGTCTCATTTTTTATAAAAAGTGCTGCTCTGTTTAGCTCGGTTTGGCTTTTGGCTTGGCCGCTTGTCCTTCTCAAAAAATAACCAACGTTATATTGCTTCCTTTTTTTTTTCATGTTTTCGTCAACATGGCCTCCAGATATCTTCCCGCTTCTTACTATTTTACAAAAAACACTCTTCTATTTGCTAAAGCTAAAACAAAATGAAAGAAAATAAAAAAAAGTTCTCTTTTTTGGTATGCTGGATATACCAACCACTGTTTCTCCTTTCCTTTTTTTTTTTTTTATTAATCTCCTCTTGGTCCTGTTCTTTATCCTTCCTTGACCTGTTATGATCATTACCATTACTATTACCTTTTTGCTAACTTTTCTCCTTACTTGATTGATTGATTGATTGCTTGATTACCATCCAGATGTTTCATCCTAGCTTCCCTTTTTCGTGCCCTGTTGTAGTTTTCATCCCACACATTTATTTTGTGTATTGTGTTTTTTTCCACTCTCTCGCCTTTCTTTTTGAAATAAAAAGATAATTGTTGTCCCAAATCTTCTGCTTTTACTTATTAATACTACGCCCCTCCTGCTCCCCTCCTGCCCCCTTGTATCTGTTTTTGTACGTCTCGGACGAGAAAAAAAAAAAGAATGATCTCTGGAAAAGAATAGATATGCAAAAGTAGACCTTTTATTTGCTTTTTTAAATCATTTTTCAAAGAATGTTGTAGTTATCAATATATATGCCCACGTGACACTGCTGATCGATTGGCTTTCGCTTTTTTGGGTATGTGTGTGTGTGTGTTTTGAATTTTGACCTAGTTACCTACAAAACCTCTCCAGGAACGACAACTCACGAAGGCAAGGATAAAAGCCCCCAAAAATGGAGTATCCACGAGTCGTTGCTATTCGGAAGGATCAAGAGGATGAAGACATGAATAATACGATTGACATGTTGTCCTCTTCGATCGCAAGGGTGGATCTAGGGGCCAATAGCAATATGGATTCATTGAGCAAGAATAACAACAAATCTTCAATGGAGGAGATACGGGGGCCAAAGATATTGCAGAAAGATAGAGAATCAAAGCCTTTAATTGCGACGAACAAAGTGCCTGATCAGGGAAACGGAAACCGAAATTTGAATGAAAATGAACAGGATAAATTCAAGCGTCCAGTTGCTTTTCCTAGACCTGGTCTATTTGATCGCATTCGTGGAACAGAAAACATAAACAAACCAGTGATTCGTAACATTGGACATGGACCTGAAAGGGACAAAGTCCAACGTCAAATCGGTCTCCCTAGACCTGGTCTATTTGATCGGATACACGACACAGAAAACATATACCAACAAACACCACCACCACCTAAAGCGAATCGTACCTTGGGAGGACCTGAACGAAAAGATATACCATCCTCTACACAATACGTCCGAAGGCAGACCCATAACACAAACAACAAAGATTCAAAAGACGATACCGTCAAATTTGCCGAGTCCTCACCTTTGCGAAATCCTCTAGCACATAAATCCTTTGCTTCGTTAGGACCCAGGCACAG
The DNA here is from genome assembly GCA_030581615.1 of Alloascoidea africana. Taxonomy (NCBI): domain Eukaryota; kingdom Fungi; phylum Ascomycota; class Alloascoideomycetes; order Alloascoideales; family Alloascoideaceae; genus Alloascoidea; species Alloascoidea africana. Next base: position 103,463 of record JAKTTT010000033.1, on the reverse strand, counting down.
TAGACAACCGAAACCCTCCTCCTCCTCGGTATCCTCAACATCCCGCACTGCTTTTTCAAACCAGGCGAAAGCCGATTTCTTCAGACCGATTGCGCCTAATGACCCCCAATGGAACAAGAAAACTACGCTTTCACAACTCAAGGCTGAAACCAAGCCGCAAACTATAGAATCGCCGGCTGTGGAGGCCCATCGCATCATGACGACGCAGTCAAGAAGCGTGGACTTTGTTCAGGATCATTATAGACATCCTGGAGCTGGATCTTCTTTGCCTTCATCTACATCTGCGCCCAAGTTTGTTCCTCCAGAGATGAGCGTCGGCTATGGCACACAGACCACGGACGTTGCGAAAGCGGTCAAGTCTCTTTTGGATTGTTTTACGCAGGAAGACGAAGAGGATGAGCCACAGGTTACTACTGCGAATAATGGCAAAGCGGAACCTTCAACAGGGAATGGAAAGGTTGTGGGGAAACAGGAGCAGAAGCAAAACCCTCGTGGACATGTAGAAGGTCTAACGGTCCAACTACTTCCCCATCAGATCAAAGGCGTCAGCTTTTTAACAAGGCGAGAAAGCCGTAAAGTCGAACATAAGGGTGGTCTCCTTTGTGATGATATGGGTCTAGGGAAGACTGTACAATCCATCTCTCTCATTTTGAAAAAGCAGGCCTCGGAAAAGGCACTCGCGAAACAGGACCTCGAGAAAGACGCAGAGGCCAGTTTAAAGGCAACTCTCGTCGTCGCACCTCTTGCTCTCGTATCCCAATGGCACGACGAGATCCGCACCAAGGCCCCCGGACTCAGGGCACTGGTACACCATGGCCCATCGCGTGCAAAGAGCTGGAGAGAGTTTACAACCTACAATGTGGTCATCACAACTTATCAAACCGCGTGCTCAGAGTTGACCAAGGGTTCTGGTCCCCTATTTGCGTCCCAGTGGTGGCGTATCATTTTGGACGAAGCCCATACAATCAAAAACCGTAAAACCAAGACCAATTTGGCCATGTGTTCGCTTAAGAGTTCTCGACGTTGGTGTTTAACAGGAACGCCTATTCAGAACAGTATTGATGAGTTACAGGCACTTTTCCAATTTTTACGTATTCCTCCTTATAACGATTACAAGACTTTTAAAAGTCAGGTTTCGGATTCTATGGGCCAGAAAAGTGCATCTGCTGCTATTCAACGATTACACGTTGTACTCAGTGCAGTCATGATCCGAAGAACAAAGTCCGTACTCATGGATTCTAAAAAATCGGGGTTTGCGCTGCCCAACAGAAACATTCATCTCAACAAAGTTCAATTCACGGATCCCGAACGTAGGGTTTACTCATCGCTGAGTCTTCAGATTCTGAACCAGCTTAAGGAAACCACAGATGAGGATGGCGTTGTGATTAGAAAGACATCCTATATGAACCAGCTGGTGCTACTGCTTCGATTACGCCAGGCATGCGACCACTGGACTCTCACAAACATGGTCGACGAAAATGATCTGAAGGATTTCATGGCTGCGGGGGATGCTGAAAAGGAACTGATATCTGCGAAAGATGACGAGTTGGCGGATTTGGCAGAACGAATGGGGAGTTTAACTGTTAAAGAGGCGCCAACAGGAATAATGAGCGGGCCAACAGATACCAAGACAGGTGCCAAAATAGATGAGATGGTGAAACTTTTGAATCAAGATCGAACTCGTAAGACAATCATCTTTTCTCAATTCACAACAATGTTGGATCTCATTGCGCCTGTGTTGACACGAAACGGATACAGATTCGCAAGATATGACGGCAAGATGACTCTTGCACAAAAAGACATGTCACTTGCCAAGTTGCGGGACGATTCTTCCAAGACCACTATTCTACTCTGTTCTTTAAAATGTGGTGCACTGGGTCTTAATCTGACCTGTGCCTCGCGAGTCTTTATCATGGATCCATGGTGGAATCCACAGTTTGTCGAACAAGCAATTGATCGTGTTCATCGTCTGGGGCAAACACGCGACGTCGATGTGTATCAATTAATTGTAGAGGAATCGGTCGAAGAGAGAATCATGGAATTACAGGAGAAGAAACGGGCTTTGGCAAAGTTGGTCACGGATGGTGGTGATATTTCCATGCTCAAGAGCGCAAACAAACTGACTATGAACGATTTGATGTATCTGTTTGGCGCATCCACAGGCAATTGATTGATTGATTAATTGATTTGAAAAATCTGGTTTATAAATTTTAGTAACTTTTGCATAAATGATAATGATGAGCATTAAGAATTTTACAATTTACAATTTACAATTGCAATTACAAATACAATTACAATCTGTAGATAACACAATTTAGCAAAAAACTTTCGTAAGATATCAAAAAAACTAGTTTCTTATGTTTGCGCCTAAAGTTACTGTTAAAAAAAAATGGCAATTGATCCATCAAAGACCTTAACAAACTGAAACCCAATTGCAAATCATCATCAATTGACACTCTCCACTTTATTTCATTTTAAAGTTTGTACAAACTTCTACGGTCACGGTATAAACATGTGCAAATGCTTCTTGTTACTTGTTACTTTTCATTTTTTCATTTTGCTATGTTCAGTGTGACAAATAAATGCTTCCCAAGCGAAAAGAATATATACCAAAAAATTATTATCCACTGTGTACATATATAAAACGAAATCTCAACAAAATAGTTTGTGAAAAATCGCATTTCATAAAACTCCCATCATCATCATCCACTCTCTTTCTTGCTCAATCAATACTTTTTAAAAAATATCGTACACGTTTTAAATTATTTGTGAAGAGCGGCCATTCTGTTCAAAGCAGATCCAGCCTTGAACCATTCAATCTGCTCGGCATTGTAAGTATGAGACAATGGGGTAGACCAGCTCTCGCCCTCCTTGGGGTGAATAACCAAGGTCAAGTTCTTGCCTGGTGCAATTTCAGTAATTCCAACAAGGTCAACCTCGTCATCTGGGTTGATCTTGTCGTAGGCCTCAGGCTCGACAAAGTTCAAGGGCAACAAACCCTGCTTCTTCAAGTTGGTCTCGTGGATACGGGCAAAGGACTTGGTAATGATGGCAAATCCACCAAGGAATCGGGGCTCCAAAGCAGCATGCTCACGGGAAGAACCCTCACCAAAGTTCTCATCACCAATGACAACCCACTTGACACCAGCATCTCTGTACTTGATGGCAGTCTCTGGGACACCGTCAAATTCGCCAGTGTATCTGTGCTTGATGTTGTTGGCCTCACCGTTCTCAGCGTTGATGGCACCAATCATGTAATTGTTGGAAATGTTCTGAAGATGTCCACGGTACTTCAACCATGGGCCAGCCTGAGAGATATGATCAGTGGTGGTCTTACCAAGAGACTTGATCAGAATAGGAAGCTTGAAAGCATCCTTTCCGTCCCATGGCTTGAAAGGAGTCAAGAGCTGGAGACGGTCAGATTCGGGAGACACCTGGACGGAAACTGTGGATCTGTCAGCAGGTGGGGCCTGGTAAGTGTCTTGACCAGGGTCGTAGCCATTGACGGGGAGACCAACACCGGTCGGGGGAGCAAGCTTGAACTCCTTGCCGTCCTTGTCCTTCAAAGTATCGGTAAGAGGGTTGAATCTCAAATCACCAGAGATGGCATAAGCGGTAACCAACTCAGGGGATGCAACAAAGGCGTGTGTCTGAGGGTTGGAATCGTTACGTCCGGTAAAGTTTCTGTTGTAAGATGAGACAATTGTGTTCTTGTCACCCTTCTTGATATCCTGTCTATCCCACTGTCCAATACATGGACCACAGGCATTGGCCAAGACAATACCGCCAAACTCGTTGAAAGTCTGGAGCTGTCCGTCACGCTCAATGGTGGCTCTGATCTGCTCAGATCCTGGAGTAACGGTGAAAATAGCCTTGGACTTGAGACCATGTGCAGCAGCATCCTTGATGATGGAGGCAGATCGGGTCATATCCTCGTAAGAGGAGTTTGTGCAGGAACCAATCAAACCAACCTTGACTTCAAGAGGCCAGTCGTTCTTGACGGCAACCTCCTTCATCTTGGAGATGGGAGTGGCCAAATCGGGGGTGAAAGGACCGTTGATATAAGGCTCCAAAGTGTTGAGGTCAATCTCAATGAGCTGGTCGTACTCAGCACCTTCATCAGCCTTGAGGAAAGAGTTCTTGTAGAGATTAGCAAACTCACCAATCTCCTGTCTGCCGGTGGCCTTGAGGTAGTTGTAGTGAGAGTTGTTGTAAGGGAAAGTTGAAGTGGTAGCACCAATTTCAGCACCCATATTACAGATGGTGGCCATACCGGTACAGGACAGAGTAGAGACACCATCGCCAAAGTACTCGACAATGGCACCGGTTCCTCCCTTGACGGTGGTGATACCAGCGACCTTAAGGATAATGTCCTTGGCGGAAGTCCATCCGTTCATTTGGCCAGTGAGCTTGACACCGATAATCTTGGGCGCCTTCAATTCCCATGGCAAGTCGGCCATAACGTCGACGGCATCAGCACCACCAACACCAATGGCCAGCTGACCCATACCGCCGGCATTTGGAGTGTGTGAATCGGTACCGATGATGAGAGCACCGGGGAAAGCATAGTTCTCCAGGACAATCTGGTGAATAATACCGGAACCGGGACCCCAGAAACCAATGTTGTATTTAGCGCAGGCGGTTCCCAAAAAGTCGTAAACCTCCTTGTTGATATCCTTTGCTCTGGCCAAATCCTTAGCACCGCCAATTTGAGCCTGGATCAAATGGTCGCAGTGGACGGTTGTGGGAGTAGCAACCTGGGGCATACCCGCAGACATAAACTGGAGAATGGCCATCTGGGCGGTTGCGTCCTGGCAAGCGACCCGATCGGGACGGAGCTTGAGGTAGGATTGACCTCTCACAATCTCCTGCTCATGTGGCTTATCCAAATGGCCATACAAGAGCTTTTCAGCGTAGGTCAATGGCCTGTTGAGTCTCTCACGGACAATGTTGACGTTCTCCAGGTGCTTTTTGTAATTGATGTAGTTGCCCTTCTCCAACAGGTTCATTTCGACCTTGGAGTCAGGGGTAAGTCCGGCAACAGTTGCCAAGGACCTAGCATTCTGGGAAGCAAATCTAGAGAGTCCCTGTGAACTTGTTAGCAAGCGAAATTTGGCATAATATTATCCAGCTTTGCAGTCGGAAAGCGAAAAGGGAGGGATGGAAAAAAATCAAAAAGGAGGGGGTGGTCATGGTCATGGTACAAAAGGCTGATCTGGACGTGGGGTATTTCGAATTGGGCTACATACCTTTTTCACTTGAAGACGAGCAGCGAGCATTGGGAAGACACTTGGAGTTGATAGAGGGTGAAGGAGAAAGGGCTTCTAGGGCGAGGACCGGTCTTTATATAAAAGCCCAGGCCCGCGATGCTGTGGGGGTGGGTGCTTATATCCTCGGGCGCTGATTGGCCGCGCCCGCCCGCCCAGGCCAACTCCGAAATACGGCCTGCCCGAGCTCGGATTCGTGAAATCTGAGGACATGAAGTAGAATTGGAGGATTATGGACTGCTCGCTACGGATCTCGCTAGCCGGCGCTGGAAAACTCGCCGGCGCTAAACACGCTCTTCATCGAGGCCAGCCGCCGCTTGTTCGCCTCGGCCGCCTGCTGCCTCCTGGCCCTCGATCGCAGCTCACGCCGGGCATGGTCGCTCGCCTTTTTGACCATGGCCGTTGTCGTCCGGCTCATCCTGTAGAGCACAGACGCGCTGGAAGCGTTGGCCATCTTGCCGCCTCGCGCCGTTTCCACGGCCTTCACGCCCTCAGACACACTGCTGCCCCTGCCGTTTCGGAGAGAGCCCTCGCGGATCGATCTCATGCTGAGAAGCACCGACGAAGCGTGCATTGACGCTCTGGGTGAAAATTCGTCGTCTTCTTCGTCGTCCTCCAGAATCGTCGTTGAACGCGTAAGCACCTGGGACTGCTCCACAATCTCCTTTCTTTCTGTTCTCGTGCTGCTGTGCGTAGAAGATTTGTGTCCTAACAAAGAGCCAATATCATCATCTTCTTCCTCTTCTTCTTCTTCTTCCTCGAGTATCGGCTGTTCTCGCATCAATCGAAGAGGCGACGAAGACGTCAGCGTATCGTCCACCATCTCCTCGTCCCCGTCCTTATCATCCTCGGCCAAAAACGATAGTGATCGTCGAATCGCTTCCACTGTAAGAACCCGTCTCTTCTTCTTGGGCGGTTCGGTAACCTCCGACTTCTCTTCACTGTTGCTTCTCGTCAATACCTTGCCATCGATCGTAACACTCGTTGCGTTTGCCCTCTTATCCGTAAATGGATCAAGGGGTTCTGCCTCGGACACCGATTTCGCAGCGGCTACCGCGCCTACAGCACTGGATTCCCGTGTCTCTCGTTCGTCCTCTTCTTCTTCCACTTCTTCCTCTCCTTCTGCAATGCCAAAAATGCTTTTCCGCAAATCCACATCCTTGTCTGCCGTGTTATATGCAATGGAGTCCAAAAATGCCTTTGTCTTGGGGTTTTCTGCAATCTTGGAAATGCTCTTATTCTCTAGCAACTTTTGCCTCTGTCTTTCGCGTCTGGCCTTGCGGAATCGCATGGCCTCCTCTTCCTCTTCCTCCCCATCATCGCTTAGCTCAAGATCAATGTCTCCTTTCCTCTTTCGCAATTTGCCCTCCTTGATATCCGTCAGCAGCTTGGTCACCATCTTGTTGTCCCTCTCTAGCTCTTCTGCTGCACGGTACTGCAGAACCTTATCTCTATTCAGCTTCTGAAGAGTATCATCCACCATCCTTTCCAACTCGGAGTCCACTTCCTCGTCCTCATTAGAATCCTCTCCGTCTAAGCCACCAAGACCCTGCCATTCATCTTCGGACTCTGCTGCTTCTGCGTCAATGATTTTACGAGCTTTGCTTGTCTTTAACTGCTTCATCCGTCTTTTCCTCCGCTCCTCTTTACGGATCAACTTGCGAAGTTTTTCCTCCTCGCTCAATTTTGGCCTCTTTAGTTCATTGACAATTTCGTCCGTCTCCTCATCCCCGGATTCGTCTTGATAGAATTTCTTTACCAGCTTTCTTCGAATCTTGATTGTAGGGTTATCGCTGTTCCCTGCCTCCTGGTTGTCAATCAATTGAGTATCCAGCTGAGAGCCCTCCTGTGTTTGAGTCATTAGCGAAACCTGAGTATCTGCCTGGGTTGGTTGTGTCAGAGTAGATATTTGTGTCTGACTCGGTGCATCAAACATTGAAAGTTGTGTAGGTTGGTCAAACTCTATCTGTGTACCAATATTAAAAGAAGTTTGGGACCTGTCCTCCTCCCCCACAACCGCTGATCCGCTCTGCGTAAAAGAGTTTGAGACATTGCCCATATACTCTCCAGCATCTCGAAGTCGTATATCGTGTATTTTGGCCTCTTTGCTCTTTGCTACATCCACTGTAGACGGAATCGTAGGAGCAAATGCCTGTGAGAATGTGATTCCGTTAATGACTGAATCGCCCATACCGTTGAAAAGTCCACCAAGAGGTTGCACAATTTGAGTCGGTTCTGTGTCATCTTTGACAGTTCCGTGAATTGGTTCCTGTTCCTCTTCGTCCCCATCGTCAAGGATGCGTCTTTTATGTCTATGAATTGTCGAGACTGGTGCTAGAGGCTTCTCCTCATCTTCATCTTCCTCATCGGATTTGCAAGGTAAAGAAGAAGGAACTTCCATGTAAGGAGCAGAAATTTCACGGTCTTCTGGTATAGAAGATTTGTCAAGGCTTTCGTTTTTGAGATTCATGTCATTATCCTCATTTCCAATTTCGTCTTCGTCTTCGTCTTCTTGTTCCTCCGCTTCCTCTTCGCTGCTCTCATAACTCCTTTCAGAATCGTAATTTTTAACATACTCAGAATCACTCATCTCGTTCTCTTCCTCTTCTTCATAATTTTGAACAATCTCATTCTCTTCAAGATCATTTTCACTTTCATCATCATCGAAAACTTCTCCCTTTGCTTTGGCCTCGGCCCTTGCCTTTCGCCTTTCTTCTTCTAGAACTTGTCGAGCTTTTTCCTGTTCCTTTTCAAGAAGACTCTCGATAACCTCGTTTTCCTTCTCCACTTCCTCTCTAGTAAGCAAAGATTTTCCTCTTGCTGAAAGCGCCTGTTGGACTTCCTTCTTTTTAGCAGCAAGTTGGGCTTGACTTTTCTGTCTCAGCATCGTCAAGAGATCTTTCTGTGTCATTGCCTTTTCGGAATTCCTTTTCGCCTTGCGATCAGAAGCAATTTTAAGTTGAGCTAATCGAGCATCGAAAGAATTTGTTCTTAAAACTTCTGTCTTGACTGTTTTGTTTCTGCTTCCAAGTTTTTTCATGTCTAGTGATTGCCCAAAGTCAAAGTCAAAGTCAGGGCCGGAATCGGAGTCGGAATCGGAGTCGAGATTGATGACTGATGTATCTTTGATCTTATTCATATAGCTTTTGAATATAGGTTTGGTTTCATTGCTCATATGCTTTTCGCTCTTCACTTCGTGATCCCTCTCCATTGGATCTTCAAGAGCCTTCTCTAGTAGCTTATCGTTTTCGCCCTTTATAGGTGAAGATGGCATAGGCGTTGTGGTTGCAGTTCCGGGGGTTCTATCCAAATTTGTTAGTTCAACTATCAACAATTCAAAAAGAATATATGCTTACTCTTCTCTTTTAATCCCATCATCCTCATCTTCATTCTCATCAGTCTCCGTGGAATCATTTTCCAAAACAGATGGTTTACCAACTTTGAAGCCAAATTTCTGGAACAATGCTGATTTGGTAAACATGATGTTTGTATGAACCTCGGGTGCAAGTTGTAAACTTCGAGCCATTCTCTGAGTTTCCCGTTCAATTTCTTCTCGTGCTTTTTTACTAGCCTAATAATCATAATGAAGATGTTTAGTAAATGAAAGACTCCCCAAATTGATTGGATCACTAACCTTTCGCGGTACGCGTTGTGGAGCAGACGAAGCCATCTGGCCATTCACATTCTCTTCATTCTCATCTTCCTCGGTGGCAAGAGCCTCTTGCCTTTCTCTCTCTTCTTTTTCCTTGGCTTCAGCTTCAAGTCTCTTACGACGCTTTATCTCCACAAGTTTCAAAATCTTGTCTTTACGCGATAATTCTGGATTTGAAAGTATTTGAGACGTTCCTCCTCCAATTGTTTCCTCTCGGTCTGTTCCTTTATCTTCCTCATCGGAGCTCACATCTTTTAACACGTCATTCAGTGTTTGCTTTTGGCAAGTTGTAGAATTCCGTTGTGAGGCAGTTTCGAGGTTGTGTGTTAACTCTTCATCGTCACTCTCCTCGACAAACAGAGATTTGGGCTTGTGTCTTTGAGATACAGGTTTTTGGAGACTCTCCTCCTTGTTTTCTTTCTCATTTCCGATGGTGTTCGTTTCTTGTGTAGTTTTGGCTAGCGATTCTTTGGTCGTGTTGCTTGTAGCGTCGTCACCTCGCGTCTCCTCTCCAGACTTATTCTTCGTGGCTTGGGAAAGGGCAGAATTTACAGATTGCTTAGGTTTTGAAAGCATACTCTTGCTAAGGGACAAGTTGCCAAATGGCGGAGAAGAAACAGTTTTCTCCTTTTCCTTGCCCTTGTCATTTTCTTTAGTCGATTCCAAAGCAGGCGCGTTAGATCTTCCAAGAAGTCGATTTTTGACGCGTTCAATCGCGCTTAGAACCTTCCCATTATCAACTTCAAGATCTCCAGAATCCCGATCCAGTTTCAAAGACGGGTGCAAATCAGCTCTAATTTCATTTGCTTCATCGTGTAGTTCGACGGGGAGATGACTCTTTATCGATTCCAGAAGCGACGCGTTAGCTTCACGTTCCTGGGTGGTCGCGATCGCATCTCCATCTGAATTCTCATCCTCGCTCTCACTCCCATCTGCCGCTACAATGTTGAAAGTAGATCTCCTTGTATTGACAGTAGGAGCTTCATCCAATTCAGATAATAAATCCATCGTAGCTGTCCAAAAATGAAGTTGGAGAGAAAGAAAGAAGACGCGAAAAGATCTCTCATATTGTCGTGGTCACGTGCTCCTAAAAAGGAACAAAACCGAGGGAATCCAACATTGACCATTTTGCAGTTTACTTGAAATTATATTAGCTACTCTGTTTAATGCAACTATTTACTCTGAGTCCGAATGCTTTCTCTTCTTCTTTTTCTTCTTCTTTTCTGAATCTTCATTTCCGTCTTCATGACGTCGTTTTTTCTTCTCCTTTTCCTTTGCCTTTTCCTTTTTCTCCTTCTTCTCTTTATTCTTTTCGGGTTTGTAAGTAGCTTCCTTAGGTGCAATAAAATCTTTTTCCCTCTCCTTTTGTCGAGTTTCCTTCATTTCTTCCTGTTTTTCTCGCTTTTCCTGTAGCTTTCTCACTTCTTTCTCTTTCTTGCTCCAAAAATATTCACCGCTTTCAATCTGTAGATCAACTTTACTAGGTTGTGGTAATGGTGGGAACGGCGTGTAGACCTTCTTCTTCTTTTTGTTTTCACCTGCATCTTTTTCTTTCCTTCTCGCATCAATAGTTTGCTTTGGCTTCTTTCTCGCAACGTTGCGTTTCTTGAACATGGGCAAAAATCTGGACCAATCTTCTTCTGCCAGCTCTGGCTTCTTTGCCAGTTCCCGCTTGATCATTAGCTCTTTGATATGGTAAATTGGATGTATATTTTTCATGCAATCCTCAACCACCCTTCGGACATCTTTAAGGCCTTTATAAGGACCAATGGCGGAGACAGTAGAGCCCTGGACGAGAATATAGCAATTCGTCAGTAGCTCCAGAGCTTTTAGCGTATTCCCACTTGGACCAATCAACCTCTGTCTTCTTTTAACAAATCTGTCCTTGTTGGCGACAAAGTTCCCAATCTTGATCACATCACAGGCAACATCATCATGCAAAATTTCAGTTGCCTTTTGGAAAGGAACCGATCGTGCCAACAGCTTTATCAGATCTCGTGCTTTTAAAATTATCGCAGGGTCAAACGTCTTCCTCGTCGTCTTCACCGTCATAGAGCCTTCTACTAGATCAAGAATAGCTGAAATATGGTATTTCCCCAATGCATTTACAACTTCACCCCAGTTTTGTTGTAAGTAAGTTTCTCTGTACTTTGGGAATAGCACTGTGAAGTTGGACTCTTCGGCAAAGGGAAGCCCCGAGGCGTTATCCTCGGGTTTGAACTCTTCAACCTTCCATTTGTCGATATCGGGTGTGTCCCATGGCTTGTCCTTGTTGTACGTGGACGGCATCGCGAATCTAGTTGAGAAGGTTTGTGTCTTGGAGAGGTCAAATTTTTGTACAAGGTCATCATGTCTAAAAAGTCTCTTTCGGTTGGATTATTAAGTATGGCATTTACGCGTCTACGTTCTCATAGTTACGCTCACTATGCTAGAAACAATACTCGAAATCTAATTTCTCTTTTGATTTAAGAATCTAAGATATATAGTGTATACCTATAGAAGATAAAAAACAGAACAAAATAAAACATGTCATTAGTTGTACATAAGTTGATTGATCAATGGTTTTGCTTTTTTTCCGATCCCACTGGTCCAGTCAGCCAGTCAAAAACATGGACATAATAAAGGCCATTTTCAAAATAGGTGTATAAGAGTGCACTTGCTGTCTCTTGTTATTAGACGAGAAGAACGAGGAACCAGTATGCAATGATTCTATTCGGCTTTATTTAATTGCTGATGAGCTTCTTAATGGCAAAGGGCCATGTCAAGAAACCGGTGAGCAATCCACCCCAGATGGCGAGGTTTGGGACGATTCGTGCACCCTCAATGGCAATCTTGGAGGTGTGCTTGGAGAGGGGTTTCTGAGCAGCTCTGAGCAGTGTTGGGTTCATTGTAGAGTATTTGGTTGTCGTTTGTTTCGGACGTGGAAAGAGAGTATGGTCAGAACGGAGAAAACAAACACAGGAAGAAAAAAAGGGGATTTAAATAGATGGCGTCTCTCTCCAATTAAAGACTTTTCGATTGGTTCCGAACCTGGCCTAACTTCCTGGTCCACTGGCACAAAAAAAAAAATGTGGTGTGATCGGAGATGGTCCCATCGTGGCGTGATTCTGGCTCTGCTGTGTTGGATGCCAGACAGAGCTGGGGAAACGGCAGCCGGTGCCTTGGGCGCAACTGGTGCGAGGCGCCGTTTGGGGCTGGTTTGCGTGGTTTCTGTCCAAAATCGCCTTTTTGTTGGTTTTGGTCTTTGATCATGGAGAGGTTTTCGATTCAAAGCATACCTGCGTGGGTCTGCTCCAAACGGAATCAGCCAACTATAACCGTAGAGAGTGTGATCACTGGCGGCGCTTAGTGGGAATACGACTAAACCAGAAGCAAAGCAGCTATTGATGCCTGTTTCACTCCTTTGTGTTCTCTTACTGTTAGAGGCAGCCTTATCTATCCAGGAAATCAGATTCACGGTGGTTAATTACGATTACGCGCTCACAGAAACAACCTTGTACTCGAATAAATATGCACTCTGTATTCGATTCCAAGATTTATATAAATACCAAAATCAATAACTAGCGAAAAAAGAATAAAAGCTGATATATTTTAAACCGAAAATACAACTGTACCTCATTAATTAAAAACTGGACTTGAATGTAGCATGTGAGAAACCAAAATAAAACCAAAAATGCAGAAAGGCAATTGTTATACAACGCAGAAAGACCAAAGAAAACGCAAAAGTGATAACGGCAAAAAGGATAGGCCAAAAGCCTTTACCTTGTTAGAATCCGGTTCATTATATCTTCAATCTCTTTTAAGTACTCCTTCACGTCCAGCTTGGCAAGCTGCTTGATCCCCAGTACGTAATCATCCGTTGTAAAAGTGTCGGCGCCAGCGCCATCTCCATCAGGCTTGGATACAATCCTAACGTGCTCCAGGGACTGCGCGCTCTCCTTATCACTTTTTGCATTATCCTCATGACTAGCCTGTAGCATCTCTAACTCCGTTATGGACTCGTAGTATGAGGATGCTATTGAAGGTTGATACTTGTGAACAGTTTTCCCAGAGGACAGGGAAGTTTGACTAGTGCAATTGGTAGATGTGGGACTGGCAGGCATAAAATCTAAATCATATGAGATTGGTGTTACTGGACTGCAACCAGCACTTTCCAGTGAGAATCGAGAAGATGAACGTTTAACATGGGCGTTACTGGACTCATGGATCGAACTCAGTTTACTGTTTAACTGCTGAACTCTTGGAGAAGGTACAATTCTTGGGAAATGTGTTGAAGGTGGCGGAGGTCCGGTAAAACGACAAAATGAGTCTCGGGTGACCTCATCAATGTCATCCCGATATAAAGGAGAAGTAGGTGCAGCCAGTTCAGGCGTGGTGGCAACGGACTCTGAGGCATCAGCTACATCTTCCGGATCAGAGGGTTGATCTTTGGTCTCAGTATTGCGTTTGCTCTTCCAACTATACCGGATAAGAGAGCCCCTTTTTTGCGACTTGGGACTTTCAGTCCCCAAGGAATTTGTAGATTTCATCATCCTCAAGGACTTTTTCGGTTTGATTGAAGGAACACCCGAGAAACGATGTTTTTTCTTGAGGCTACTGTATCTGATTGGTTCGGCCTCTTTACCACCTTCTTCCAAATCGTCATATCGGTTTGTTCGGAGGCAGTACTCATCACCAGTTGGCGATTCCACCCTTTCTGAAACAACACCTGTGTTTTCTGGAAGAACATAGACCTCCAAGTTTTCTAAAGAATTGGCGTCGGCCGCGACTTTAAAGCTGCTGCTTTTGGCCCTGTGGAGAGTTGACCTGACTCTTTTCGGGACTTGCATTGTAATCGTGACCATATTGCTTAGAATCAAACTTTATACAGAACTGATAAATGGTAGTAGTCTATGGTAGAAAAAAGGAAGGGAAAGAGAAAAGGGGAAGGAGATGAGGAAAGGAAAGAATTGAACAGTTGGTGTAATTAAGGAAAGACTGCAAAATGCCCAATAGCTGGTTTAAAGTTACTCTTTCGATCAAAAGGAGAGACGAAAAGGGCTAAAGATTATGTCGGTTAAAAAAGACTGGAGATGAGAATAGAAGCCATAAGACAGGAAAAAGTGATGGATTTATAACTTAGAGAAGACCTCTATTCCCTCTTTGAGACATCAGGAGCATTATTTTCTGGCCTAACAGGCACTGTACTTCACCTTCTGCGTAAAAGTCAAGGTTTCGATTTGCTTGTTTTTCCCAGAATGATTATAATAACCGTAGTGCCATTTTTATGCCTTGTTCCATTATCGATCGATTATCACGATGGGAGAACGTGGTTTCTCAATGATATTTAAGGTCTATTCGTCGTGATGATCCTTACCATATCTGAAGCATAGCGTAAGGAGCTCATGCTAAAACGTTTACTAGATAGGTACAATAATCAAAGGAAATGATTAGAACGTGAGAGACGAAACAAATCAAAAAAAGAACCTGGAATTGTGATTTTGTTGAGTCTTGCTAGCTGTTTGTTTTTATTGTTACAGGGACTTTAAGTCCCGTCAAGATCCAGATCTGAATTTCACATTGTGTCTTCGCCATGAGAAAAACACATACTTAAACGCCAGGTTCATTTCTTATCTGGAGAAATCACTGAAACATGGTGAACAACTATATTTAAACGCTTGATTATTCTTTCTTCGGTAGCGTTTTAAACGGTAGTTGATGAAACAGTGGCTCTACTATTGTCTAACCATCGTGGCTTGACGTTTCTGTCGTGTCCACATAATATGAGCGCTTAATGGCACACTACAAGCTCCATGTTCTACAAAGAGTCTAATAATGTTTTGTACATTACGGTTTATAACACCTGGTCTCAGACATCTAGTACTCAACATTTCCTATGATTGATGGGGAAAAAGGGACAAGAAAGGAGTACAGGGTTTTAAGTAGATGTTTCAGAACCTGACACAACTGAACAGGAACAGAAGCAGCAGGTGTGTTAATTCGGGAAGGAGTGTATGCCACCGTTGCATGCAAGTTTTAAGATCTCGAGGTTCGGAATTCTGACGTCTAAAACCTGTAAATCTATCCATGACCGCTTTAAAAAGTGTACCGCTTGCAACATGATTATCTTTTCCCATTTTTTCTTCATGATAGAGAAGAAATAATTAGATACTGGCGTTGTGAAGAGCATATACGAACAAAGCAGAAATTCAATCGCCATATGCACCTTGTGCATTTCCCTGCTTCGAATTGTAAAAACTCTTGCTTTTACAAGAATGGTTAAAATAAAGAGTCTCCTTTGTATCTAAAGTCATAGACATCCCAAACACCCTTTTTAAAATTCCAGCTACAGACATTTTCATTCTGTTTATTGTTACTATCCTTGTTTGCCTTGATGATATGGCGGCAAGAGATACTGTAAGATCCCGGCGTGAGATTTACTTTTCCAATCCAATTCCCTTTTTACAAACCCTCTTTTTTGTCTTCTTCTTTTTCAATATCCAACAAATAGTTATACCTATAGAGATTAAAATGCTAATGGAAGTCTCATCTGATTTCGGAAATCTCAGAGAAGCTCATTTTTATTCTCGTACGTGAGAGGCCTATTCTTGGACGTAGACATGTGCTCTATCAGGATATCACAGCTCCATTAGTAGTTCCAACTCCTTAGCAAGCCATGGCTGTGTTTAAAGTATCTAAAAAAAGGTACGTTACTTTCTACCTTTCTAAATCACACTGTACAATTGTGATTGCGTTGAGGACTAGCGGGTGAGATCCGATAGCTTTCGAAATAACTTGTAGAAAGTAGAATGGGAGCTATCAAATCCAGATATGATTTGCCTAAACTGGACGACATTTTCTTATTTGAGAAAGATTTCTAGTTTTTTTATTTTCAGTTGAAAGATCCAAAGAATCTTAAAACCCCAAATTAGATGAGCATAGAAAGTTGAATAGTTCGTTGTATAATGAGAATCTTTTAAATGAGAAAAAATAGACTAGAAACTAAGAAAGCATCCATTTTCATCCATACTATCCTTTAGGAACAACAAAAACAGAAAAAGCTTCAATATAAGAACTGATTACAGAGGTTAGTCTGTCCAATACTTTGTAAATGTCTGAACAGAGCAATAAAAATCTTCCCAATGTCAGCAGTAGAACTACAATGATCCTGCTTCAACCAAGACCATTCTGGATTTCTTGGAAAAACAAAGCACTTGGCTTTGCAAATCAAATCATAGCATGTTTGCATCGTAAGATTTTACTTGTAAAGATCCACGAATCTTTTCCTACCTCTTTCCTAAACGAAAGAAATGTTGAATCTTCAATATCCCAGTAATTATCATTTGTCAACTTCTTTCTTCTCGTTCTGCTGCAATAACTACAGGAAAACGTCAATATCTGACCACCTAAACCTGCTATTAAAAAAGTGACCAAGACCAAGACCGGTACAAGGCTATTAATTTGTAGAAGACCATTTTATTATGGATATCTATCCACTAGATGGTGGTGAAATCAAACTGTTCTTTAATCAAAATTGCTCTTTACTTTAGAATGCCAATGATCACGAGAGAATTTCAAAGACTCGATCCAGAGTTTCTTTTGTGCACTCGCTAGATACATACATCATGTAGTGTACGTATAGAAGTGAAAAGGTCCTTCTGAAAGTAAACTCATGTATAAATAAGACTGATAATGATTATGATGAAGATGATGAAAGCAAAAGTCTCGTAAACCTGTTTTCTAGCTGATTCTTTAGGAAAAGTCTACAACAACAACAACAACAAACAACATGTAAGAAATTCTACAAGACAGAATAGCAATTATACCAAAAAAGCTCTTCCTTTCCCTCCGCCGTCCAGCACAAAGAGAGATTACTCATCACTACTTGCCCTTTGGTTCATTCGGTAAAAATTCATCATGGCAGCAATCAACCCTAGTAATGTTTGTATCCATCTGGGCACAAACTTGAGTCTAAATACATCAATTCCACAACACGCGAGATCATTCAAAAGTGAAAAAATATCAACGTTGATGACCACTTTATCATCCATCAGTTGTAAATATTTTTGGACTTGTTCGGCCTCTTTTTCAGAATCGCTGGTCTGTTTACTGCCCAACTCAGGAGGTGGTAATCGAGAAGTGAGTGGAACGTAGTTACTCTTTGATTTTTTGCTGACAATTTCAGATGCCACACTAAACATTTGCATATCCTTTAATTTTTGCTTCCGTCGTTCAAATATCGCATCGTCAAAGTTTAGATCTTGTAATCTTTGATTAACCTGGATTAATTTCGAGATTTGTTGCCGGAGTTGCAGTAATATGATAACAAACCACGCCTTGCCTCCTTGATTTGTTGCAAAATTTGAGAATCGTTTACTTCTGATAATCTTAAATTTCGTCAATAGGTATATATTGTCAAATATCGTATTCAGGACCTCGAGAACCTCGATCAGCCTCTCCTCATACTTTGGAGCAATTGGGGTGAAGGGCAGCTTAAGAAGTGCTCTAAGAACCCTCGGCACGCTTTTCTTATCATTCACTTTTTTAGGCTGAGAACCAAAAGTGCGAGATGTCGATTCCGAGGACTTTGCCTCATGATTAAAAGGACCCAAGGCTAGTTTCATACTGGTACATGTTCCTCCACTGCTCGTCTCACAAATCAAACTTTTATTGTCCCTGTGGTTGTAGTTGGCTTTTCTGCTTAAATCGGTGAGGGTCAGAGATCCCAAAGGTGACCCGCCCCACGCTTCTGTTTCTGCCTCTACTCTTTCTGCCTCACAGCTGCTCCCATAGCCAGGTCTCTCTAGCGCGATCGGGTGCGGTTGCCTGGCATTTGCACACGAGCCAGTGATTTCCCAGATGCCCTTTGGAGTCCGACTGTGCCATGGATTATTCGGATTTCTGGGTAAAGTGCTTGAAGATCCAGAACGCTTGGGCGTGTATTGAACCTGCGCTCCCCATAACAACGATGATGCGGGCAGCTCAGAATAAATAAAACAAGACTGTTTAGCGGGGCCTTGAAGCATTTCAAAAAGAGCTCTAGAGCTGCGAATGTCCGCCAATTCTAGTGGCCCCATCCATTCGTAGTTTCTGTGTAGTTCACTTTTCTACCTTTTCTCTTTAATTACGCGACTCTATTCGCAAATTTAACTATCCATGGGAAGAGGTGTATGGGTGCAGAGAGACTAGTATCTGTGTGTTGCCATGGAAACCATGTTCAAGATGAGAGTATCAAATGAAAACATTTGAGAGCATCTCTTTTTCCTACACAGATCTCAAGCGACCGTTTCCCAACATGTCTCAAGTATTGACGAACATAGATATTAACAACCTATCGATATTATCTGCTCAGAGGGAGTTTGAGCAGCGGTCGAAAAAAGCGAGAGAATCAAATGGTTCAGAAAACTCAACCTCTGATTCTGGAGATCAAGAGCAGGAGAATAGAAACAACACACTAGAATCAAGCGATCCCAGATTACTAAACGATCAAATTAGAGATCAATCGGTATGAAGTTGTGTGCTTTGTGGAGAGGGTTTGGGAATTGCGCTTATCGAAACTAACGATACGAGAGGATTTATAGGAATTGTTTTCAAAACTCAAGTTCACTTATATTGAGCAAGAAACAAAGGAAAAGTTCCTACGTGCGTTGCTTGCTGATCCTCCAGTACTGATAGAACAATCTGATATTGCAAAGATTGAAGGCTCAAACAAGGCAATTAAAACAAACCTAAAGACAAAGAAAAGAGAGGTTGAAGCACGAATTGTAAGACTCGATAAGCTCGCGGTTGAAGCAGTTAACAAGTACAACAAGCTTTCACCTAGAAAGAGTCAATGTGAGTCTCTGTTAAGTGAAATCGAAGAGATGGAAAAGACGATAGCGGAACTAGAGGGAGAGAAATTTATGTCCAAGGTTGAAGAAGATGAACAGTTTCTAAGTGCGATTGGGAACTATAAAACACAAGATCCTGCAGATTTCGGAACAGTAGATGGGTTAGAAAGGGCAGTTCAAGAAAGTGAGGAGGAGAGACAAAGACTTGGCCAAGAATCTGTAAAGCTAAAGCGCGATATAAACAAATGCGAGACGATACTTTTAAAGTTAGGTTCTGAGCTTGAGAAAGAGGAGAAATACCAAAAGGAGATCGAACGACTAGCGAAGGAAGGGATCAAGAATAAAAGCATGCACTTGAACGGGGATGCAGCAGCTGGTAACAACTCTGTCAATTCGTTTGGTGACCTTATAGACTCATCACTAAAGAGAAGAGCAGAAAGGACAAAGCTAGGCGATTGGTACTACTACCTAAGCAAGATTCTTGAAAGAGTATTCTTTGAGATTACGAATCTGAGCATCGAAGTACAAGAATCAAGTCCCCAGAAAAGCTCAATTTATCGACAGTTATTGGGCAGAAATGAGATTGTCAACCAAATCAACTTTACCTTCCGTTGTGTTTACCATTTTGAAGTGCTCGCAACAGATACCCACAGAGTGCTTTTCGTGCGATTGAGGAAAGAAGGACAGAGTACGAATCTGCTTGAGAAGGAGATTGATGAGATGATTTTCAACTCAATAGGTGAAGGTGATGAGTTGAAATGTGTAATGGGCAAAATTATGGAGAAAATAGACCTTTCAGGTTGAATTATTTGTGGTGTTTAATGTATTATTAGGGACTTTGAAATTCAAGGTCACCCGGAATCACGATAATAGGCCCCCAAATTGTTTAAATCATTTGGATGTGAATAAAATTTCCGAAGCGATATGCCGTTAGCACTGGCGCGGTTTCAAAGAAAAGACAAACGTGCTTTGGAAAGAGCGCTGATCAAAAGACAACTCTTGAGAATTTTCTATGTAGGACTAACTTTTGATGTAATGGTTATATAGCCTGTAGCCATAATTCACAAACACTAGAAAAAAAGCCTTGATCAGCATATTTGCTTGTGGTGGGCAAGTGATTAGCTATCAAAAATTCCATCGTTGTTGAAGATCATGTGGTGATGATGCTGGTACTAAAACTAAACCCGTGTGCGCAACTTCCAACTTTCTTCTCTTCTCAACATTGATCACAATTAGCACCTCTTTGAGCCAGGAGAATCAACACACCATGTCAAAATATCTTCTTCCTGAAAACTTTTACTCCCTTCTTACTTCAACTTTTAAAGCTGCCAAGGAGAAAGGAGACCTAGTCTACTTTGAATCAACCACTAAGAGTTTCAAACGAGGACCAATTGAGGTATGTTCTAAGGACAATCCCAGTCTTTTTTCTTTCTTGGGTTTAAATAGAGTAGAAATTCTCATCACCATTGATGTTTAGTACGTGGTCACCTATGCCCCTGCAATTGCCGAGAAGTTGAAATTCATACAGAAGGTGAACACCGAGGTGGACAATGCTAAACAGCAAAAGCCCAATCCATTCTTGCCTCCTGATCCAAAACTCACGGTTCTTCCTACTTTTGCCGACGACTATGCTCTTGTCTTAAACAAGTTTTCGGTTGTTCCACATCACTTTCTGTGTATAACCAAGGAGTTCAAGCCACAGTCTTCACCGCTGAGTCCCGAGGAGCTGTTTGCTACGTATCAGATTCTTAAACAGATCAACAAACAAAGCAAAGAGAATTTTATTGCCTTCTACAACAGTGGAGAGGAGTCAGGGGCCTCTCAACCTCACAAGCACGTTCAGTTTATACCTCTAGACAGAGACGTTCTAACACCGTTCCCAGATGAAATTGTCGGTGGGAAACAGGAGTTAAAGATGCGAGAGCCGAGGTTGGAGTCCCCCGATGTTCCTTTTGCAAACTACATTGTCCCAATTCCCAAGGATACAGAAGACACGCCCGTCACCGAGGATGTGCTCGCACAACTTTTCATGTCTGTAATCTCAAGGACTTTAACTACGCTGAGAGACTCTGGTGCCCAGTCCATCTCCTACAACGCAATTATCACAACCCGCTGGATCATGTTGGTTCCCCGGAAACAGGAAATGTACGAAAACATTAGTATAAACTCGCTAGGCGTTATCGGACTGCTTCTCGCCAAAGACCAACAGGAACAAGAGTTTCTCTCCGACCCGGAAAACCTGGGGAAGATCTGGCAAGCGGTGGGCTTCGAGAACACGGCTGGTGAGAAGGAGAACGAGTACCACTACTAGCGGCGGGTGCACGGGTGTATACACAATAGTTACATAAGCAATATACACGTGACTGTAGTTTTTCTTTTCGCTCCGCGCCAGCCAATCGCAGGCCGCCAATAAGCAGACACCAAGAAAAGTCCAGTCTTCTCTTCTTAAGCCAGATCGAGAAACCATCTTTTCTCTCCCGACATTTGTACTAATAAGCATCAACTATGTCGTCTCTCACCACCGCCGTCAAGATGGCCAATTTCATCAAGTCCAAGCCAATCCTGGCTAGTGTCTTCCTGCCTTTGGCCAAATTCTACACTCACTACTCTGGTTACAGACAGTTGGGACTGAAGTATGCGAAGAACGATCAAGAATAGATGTCTAGGGTGCCATTACCGGAACAAAAGGAAATGCAACTAACCTTCTTGTGTTTTTTTTAGAGCCAACGATTTGATTGCTGAAGAGTCCGATGTCATGCAAACTGCTCTTAGCAGGTTACCACCATCCGAGAGCTATGCTCGTTCTTATCGTATCCAAACCGCCCACCAATGTGCCATCACACACCATCTTCTCCCCAAGAACCAGTGGGTGAAGCCCGAGGAGGACGATCAATACTTGATTCCTTACATCTTGGAGGCTGAGGCCGAGGTTGCTGAGAAGGCCAAGTTGAATAGCATTAAGGTCGAGTAAGAAAGACAGATAGAACATCAAGTTTACGACGGAAAAATGGCCGACCAACAAGGCAAAAAGAACGTAAATAGTGGGAAATGGTGAAAATATGATACGTTATACAATTTGTATTCGTGATTGCAAGAATATAGTAATTGGAAAAGGAAAAGGAAAAGGTTTCCAGATCCAAGTTTTGTTATGCTATTGCTCATTGTTAAAACTTCTCGTCAGTAATCTGTACACCATTACTTATTTCTCTTGATCAGGGGCAAGAGAAAACTAGCAATCCAGGACTAGGCGATTTATCTCGGATCGCGCTTGTAACTTTTCAACCGTTTTTTTTTCACCGTGTTGACCGCACCTTGCACATTTTCCATGTCTCTGTCAAGGTGCACGTGATGGTAACTCCAACACCAAAACGAAGGTTCCAATTTCCGAACGGAAAATATCTTAAATATGTTGTCAATTGACAGTCATATTCAAGAGCTCTATAGAAAGTAATATTTTTTGTTTGAATGATTAATACGTTTTCGGGGATTTGAAACCAGAAAGTCTTCAAGGGCAGTTTTTGTACCCCCCATGACCGGATTCAAACTTCCAGTTAACACGGTGGAGCTGTTAAAACCACAGATCCAGGCCAAGTCTACAATTTACTTCCTGAGACCGATTATAGCGAGATCCATCCCAAGACGAAAACTCTGTTACTACTTAGACTGAAAATCACGCTTCGGGCCCTTTGCCCTTTGGCACTGCTGGAACTGAAGCTGGAGCTCTTCCTGAGAAGTCAAAACCGGGTTACCTAAGAATTTAGAGACCCATACCTGCAAATCCACTCAGCCTTTTGATCTTGTTACCAATCCACCAGGAGAAAAGCGTTTAGCCATGTCCGATACCAAGCCAGGGGTAAAGCACCGAGTGACGTTTGTTCTAGATGACAAACTGATGAATACAGAAGCCGATCTTTTTGACTTTAGTGATCAATCGTTTAGCATCAAAGAAGAGGTCAGTTTGCCACGCCAGGATAGATACACGATTCCTTCTGAGTACGCTCTGTCCAGCAAAACAACAGCATCTTTGCTTAAAAACAGGTTTAGGATCCAATGGGCTCGAAACACCAAATTCAAGCGTCATGTTCCATTTTCGGAGGCATTGAAGCCTGGGTTACATGTAAATATTGGACCAAGCGCGCAGCCAGACTCCGTAGTAAACCTGTAAGGACTTTTAGAAATTGTGGAATCAATATTCATTCAGAAATTAATGAACAATTTTATTTTTTTTACAGAACGGAATTTGGAAACGCTGTTTCGGAACTTTTCAACTCGCCTGCTATTACTTCAGAGGTATGCCCCAAACCATACCTACATTTTGAAGTAGATCCATTTGTGTCTAATCAGCATCTAGAGCTTTATAAAAACCCCAACTTCACAATCTTACTACGCTCAAGATGCAAACATAAATGCTATATTACCAGTTCTAAAGCACCTGGCCTGTTCCAAGCTTGCGAATGAAGCACCTGAATTCCGAACGAAATGCTCAAACGCACTTTCTGAGTTTGCAACTGCAGATACTCTCACAATTGAGTACAATCCGTTCAAATCCCAAGCTCTGGTGATCCAGGTGTATTGGTCCAAGTTTGAGGCTCCTACAACAATTCACAGTTTTTCACAACTTGCAAAAGTAGAGGTTGGTCTTCTACATAACCAGCTCTCTGCATCCAGTGTTGATGACATTAGCCTTACCGGCCTGCTCTACACAATTCAGCCTGATACGCATCCACGAAAGACACTGATTCATATAAACCCACGCCATAGACTTGCAGCAGACCAGAAACTGAGGGCTTCTTTTCAACAGCCCATTGGCCTTCATCCCAAACTGCAACTCGATTTTTCTGCGCTTGAGAAACCAGGACCAGAGTGTGCATTGTTTGCACACTACACCATTCCAAAATCACTGTTTCTAGACAGGTACGAACTTGCTGACCTTCAGCGGAACACAACAACGTCAGAGGGGAGAGGAAAATTGCATGGAGTTTGGGGGGAAACCAATCTGGAGGACCCCGAATGGTTGGTTAAAGGATGGGGCAGCGAGGCTCTTGTTGAGATGTATCCTTCTTCAATTGGCAAAGATGGGAGATTTGAACTGCCTATGCATTCTAGATATCAGGAACCAAGTCCTGATGGAGAGTATAGAGTGTTGAAGACTCTTCCATGGCCTACTGTGTTTTGGGCATGCGACGTTGGACAAGAAACAACAACAGAATCAGACATGTCAAAGTCTCCCTTTGATAGCAAGTCATTAGGATACGAGTCTCTATTCACAGAAAACACGGTTTTTTACCATGTAACGCCAAGGCTAAGAGATGGAGAGAGGCTAGAATCGGAGTATTCGATCCCAACAATCCCACTCTCAAGCCTTTCTTTTGTTCAATTTGTTACATCTATTGCTGTCTTCTTTGGCACTGGATATACTCTTTACAAGATTTTTAGCGCCAAAAGAGCAAGACGCACAACTTCACGAGAAAAGAAAACACAGTAGTAGTATAGAAAAGTAAATTAATATGGTATAGATATATCTATTATTGCATGCTTAACTACCTCTTGCCTTTCTTCTTTTTCTTCGCGATTCGTTTCAGAGCTCTCTGCTCATTCTTAAGCGTCCCATCAACCATCTTGTATCTGCCCTTGACTCCCTTGGGTCTTCCAGAAAGTCCCCTGTTGGCGCCTCTTGCCGCAACAACAGTGACTTTGGCCTTCTGTGGCTTTTTCTTGGATAGCTTCTTCATTAGCTTACCGATCTCCTCTGACTTTTCGCGTTCGGATTTGTCATGATCATCGTTGATCAGATCAGATTTCTTCTTGAGTTTTTCCAGTCTCTGATTGGCCTTAAACTTCTTCCTTGCCTTTGCCTCCGCGACCTTCTTTATAGGACGAGCGTTCATTGCACGCAGCTTGCTCTTAATGGCATCTGCAGCTTCTCTTGTAATCGGCTTCATTATTTTGGAGTGTTTCTTTTCCTCATCGAGGAACCAATCGGGAAGACCGTCAACGTCACGGAAGGAATATCTGTTGAAACCACGGTCTGCAATGCTGTGCTTCGTGGTTTGTTTCAATGCCAGCTGGTGGGCCAGGGTCATTGCATCTGCCGTGATAATATCAATGTTTGTCTTTTTGTCGTCTCCCTCTTCTTCTGAATCACTATCAAAATCGCTATCTTGTTGCTCATTTGGAACCGTCTCAAAATCCGAGTTATCCTCCTCCTCATCAGACGATGCAGTGGCAGCAACAGAGCCGTTGGCCTTGCCGTTTGTAACGCTTGTTTCTTCTTCTTTTGCCACCTCAGATTCTGGCCCTTTCTTATCTCCAACATTCAACTTGAGTTTGTCAAATATCGGGTTACTGAAAAACATAGCAGCGTCCATACTAAGACCACCTTGTCTCTTTTTCTGCAATGTTGTTATCAGGTTGCTTATGCTTGCATCGCCATCACCGTCTTCATCCTCATCTTCATCATCAGAGCTTGAATCTTCATCTGCAACCTCGTCATCATCCTCTTCTTCATCACTACCCTTTTCTTCAATCCCAGTCCATTCTTCATCATTTTCATCACCTCGGAGCTTTTTAGCCCTATATTTCGCATCTCGTTCAGATACACGCTCAATGTAGGACTCGTACATTCCATCCAACTGTGCTTCCAAGTCATCGAGAGCGTTTTCATCGTCCGAATCCACAAATTCTTCCTCTTTCCCGTCTTCAATATGGATATGGTCCTGTTGTGATTCTTTTTCGCTCAAAACCATGGATTTTTTACCCTTTGCTAATCGATCCAACATGCCCGTCTTTTCAGCCTGCTTCAAATCGAAAAGAAGCTCTTTACCTATATTCCCTGCATCCAGGCCAATCTCCATAGGTGAAATCATATCCATCTGTAATCTTGTAATCTCTTTCTGTTTTGCTTCATTTGCCCTTCGCTTTTCACGTTTCTTCTTTAACCGATCTTTTTCCTTCACTTCTTCCAACTCTTTTTCAATTTTTTCTTCTTCATCGATAGGCTCCACTGTGACCTGTTGCCCATCGTCTTCCGTCTTGTCCAGT
Organism: Alloascoidea africana; assembly: GCA_030581615.1. Taxonomy (NCBI): domain Eukaryota; kingdom Fungi; phylum Ascomycota; class Alloascoideomycetes; order Alloascoideales; family Alloascoideaceae; genus Alloascoidea; species Alloascoidea africana. Next base: position 77,694 of record JAKTTT010000033.1, on the reverse strand, counting down.
CCCAGCTCTGCTCTTGCGTACTTGCGCCACTTCAAAATGGCCCTAAAATCTTTTTTACCGAGAACTTTCAAATCTTTGAAACACTCCAGTAGCTCTTTAGTCGTGTGTTTCATGTGTGTTAGCCGTTCCCACTCAGGATCATTCTTGGCGTAAGTAAACTCGTTGTATGAACCAAGCATATTTATAGGCTCTTCACTTTTAACAAATTCAAGGGCCAGAGTCGTTTTAAATTGGGTATAGTCACCTTCTTCATAACCATCTCTTTTCCGCTTCTTCTTCTCGGGGTTAAACACTTTTGCCTCGTTGTTCACAGGACCATCACCAAGTTCCTCAAACACCTCTTTAGGATCCAAAAGCCGAGGATCGACCTTCTTGGGGGCCTTGAAACCGGTACAAACGACAAAAATTTCAGCAGAAACGGATCTTGAAGAAGGTGGTTTTGTGGCCTCGACTTTTGCAAAAAACTGTTGAAAAATCCAAATCAACTTGTTATAATCCTTGGATCGAAACACCTTGGTCACAAATGTTCCACCCTTGATGAGAAACTCGACCGCGATGCGTAGAGACTCCAAAACGAGCTGGGACTGTGTGAAGGCATCCTGGGCCCAGGCCATACCCACATTGGGCGCACCATCATGGAGCACCGAATCCGCTTTCCACGTCTTCATATGGCCCCTTAGTTGCGATCGACAATGCTCTGTGGTAATATCGGACTGGAACGTGATGACATTGGGAATTGGCTTGATGGGTACCAAGTCCACACCGATGATGAGAGAGTTGAGAGGACACAGCTTTGAAGCGACCTGACACCAAGATCCGGGGGCCGCACAGAGATCAATTACAACTTTGGATTTTTCCAGAAAATGGCCAAACTTTTCGTTTATTTGGATAATTTTGAAAGATGAACGGGCTCTGTATCCCTATACCCATTTCTCTCGGTTAGTACTACACTTTTTTTTCCCAGCGTGACTGCAAAATCAAAATCTTCTTGAGAAGAGTATCATACCCTTTCCTTGGCAAGACGATAGTAATGGTCTAAACGACCTTTACCATGTTTCTTTTGCGTTTTACCCATTTTTTTTGGTCTCTCTTGTTAGAGTGCAGCTCTACTATCACCAAAAAAAAAAAATTGTTTTTGTAACTCTGAATTTTTCAAAAAATTTCTATTTAGTGTGAAACACCCATACGCCTAAAGTTGGGGGTACGATAATGCTAAAGTAAGCTAATTTCCACAATCAAAAGAGAGAATAAATTGAGGTATTTAAAACTTGGCACCGAGTGACTTATGTACTCTCAGAGCCTGTCTTACAGACAAATCCAACATGATTTCTTCAGAGCCGCCGGGAATGGCAAACGAGCGCACTTCTCTGTAGAGCCTCTCAATCTTACCTCCCTGGCCGCCTTTGGAATAACTAAGCCCACCAAAGATTTGCGAGGCCTCGCGAGCACAAAGCTCAAAGGTCTGGGTCGAAAGGGCCTTTAGGCCCGCTATGTGGCCTCCGAGTCGCAGATTCGATTCCTTGTGATCCATCTTGGACACTTGGTAGAGCACATTGTCAAGCCAGTGGGACGCGGCCTCACAGCGGATTGACATCTGGGCGATTTTGTGTCTGATAACATCGTGCTGGATCAGTTTTTTGCCAAAAGTTTGTCGCTTGTGTGCGTACTTGACGGACTCTTCGAGACATATCCTGCTGCTTCGCACACACTGGGAAATGATGGCCAACCGCTCATGGTTAAAGTTGGACATGACGACTTTGAAGCCCTGGTTTTCAACTCCAATGAGGTTCTCAACGGGCACTTTAACGTCTTCAAAAGTGAGATAGGTCGTTCCGCTGGCTGCTACGGCCATACACTTCATCCTTCTCTTGTTCACGCCTGGCATGGTATTTTCAAGCAGGAGAATCGAGATGCCTGCCATGCCTGAACCAGCTGGACCTGTTCTCGTTGCAACGACAAAGTAGTCTGCGAAAAAGCCTCCTGTAATCCATTTCTTCTCACCGTTCACAATGTAGTGTTTCCCATCGGCCGTCTTTACAGCTGTGGTGCCAATGTTGGCTACGTCTGAGCCAGCATCCGGCTCCGTGATACAGAGACAAGATCGCTTGTCTCCGTTCAAAAGCTCAGGAAGCACTCTCTGCTTCAAATCCTCTTTCGCAAAGTTGTAAATGAGTGGAGCACTGATGGTGAAAGGAGCAATTAGGTTTCCCATAACACCAGCTGAGCTCGCACGCGTGAGCTCATCGTTCACAATTGACTCGTGGAAGGCATCCCAAGTCGCTGGGTTCGGGACACTCTTGACCCGAATATCTGTATATTTGGCAGGATAGGGGCCGCCAATACAGCCCGATAGATAGCCCTTTGTTGCAAATTCTTTGTAAACCTCTGGTGGGATCTCACGGGCTTCTTCCCAATCGTCAACGTTTGGCTCTAGCACGTCCTCGGCCCAGGCCCGGAGCTCATTGCGGAGTGCAAGGTGTGTCTCATTGATGTACGCAGAGTGGTGGCTTTGGTACCAATTGGGATCACTGTAGGGTACCAAGTCGCCAAATGGCTCGTGCTGTGTTGGTTTGGACATGCTGGCGTGTTCTATTGGATTTCCGGAGAGGAACAGAGAAGAAGATGATGGCGAAGAGAAGGAAAGAAAAAAGGAGAAGGGTGGGCTTTATTAGCGCCAGGAGGAAATGCGGGGGAGGCCTCAAAGGTTAGGTACGATTAGCGTTTGGCAGCCAGGAATGGGCCCGAGGACCTGGGTCTGGAGACCATTGGGTCCGAGACCATATAGTCTTGGTGTGGGCTTCACGAGCCAGTTTTCACGGCGTGGCTATGGTGCCTGGGAGCTCCATCCGTGTGGCCGAGCCTGCTGGCGACAGAGCATCGGAGCCTGATGATGAGGATCTCAGAATTGGAAACAGTGGTTGAGTTGATTTTTTTCACGCTCGTGTCTCAATTCGCCTTGCCTCGGTCCCACGCTGCGAACAAAAAAGAACATGGACGGATGCTCAGATTAAAAAGATTAATGTTTCATGAATCGGGACCATTCGGTCCCAAACCAAGATTAATGGTGGCTAGCTATGACTGTATACTACTATAGTCTAATACACCCTATGTTTTAGAGCAATGACATTTCCATGACAAACCAAAAAAACGTAACAAAAAACAGAACAAAAAAAAAAGATGCATTTTCTCTATCACTGGCTCTTTCTCTTGTTCAAATCATTATTGCAATAATCGACAAAAATCTTCTTGTGCAAAACGCCAATGAATTCTCCTTGATGTAGACAGATGATCAGCCTTGTTCCCATCTTTGCAAACATCATTTGCACAAGTGCTAAAGGTGTGGATGAATCTAGGATTATGGGATGGGTATTGATGTGTCCACTCAAATCCGTCAATTGGTCCAATAAATCAGAAGCAACTTTGGTGAGAAGCATGGCTTCACTTTGGGCTCTCGAGATCTCACCTCTGGTCTCAGATTCATCGTTATGGGGGGCATTTGCTCTAGATCGGACCGAAAGCGCAGATGGCGTATGGGGATAGCTTGAAATTGGCGGTCGTGATGAAGAAGAAGTAACTCTACTGTGTCCCTTTGCACCTTCTGAATAGTGTAAAGAATTTCTGGACACTGTTGGTAAAAGTCTGCTTGTTTCTGTAGGACTCCGGGGTATATCGGGTACCCAATGATGAGCTTCCTGACCAGTTTCTCCAACTTTACAGTAAATCTCATCTGTAAATGCAAACTCATAGCAAAATTCTCTAATCTTATCCAACGAAATTTCCAACTCGAGAGCACTCATAATTCCAACGAAAATGTCTCTTGATTGGTAATCTTTACGAGTGAATGCAATTCCACCATCAATCATACCCTTTGATTGAAGTTTTGAGAGGCAATGTTGCAGCGTAAGCGCCGAGACAAAACAAGAATCCGTAATGTCAATTACAACATGCAATTCAGGAGACCTTTGGTTATTCTCTTCAACAAGATCACCCAAAGTTGATGCTTCAGGGAATACAGGAATACTTCTGTTATCCAATAATGGGAAATCGTTTTTGATAATCATCAACTCGTATAAAGATTTGGGCTCTATCAGAGTTGCCATCCAATTCGAGGTCAATATAGCAACACTTATCGGGACAACATATGTGAGACTTGAAGTAAGTTCAAATATAATTGTTGCCAATGTTATATTCATTCGAGTTATACCTGCCATAAAAGCACCTGCTGAAACCATTGCATAGATACCAGCATCTGTGCAAAATCCATTATCACCTGGAACACACCCTTCAAAGAAAACAGAATGTGGGAACTTGTATTGTAAATACTGCAATAGCATCCCTACAATGCGACCGAAAAATGCCCCAATGACCATTGATGGAATGTATATTCCAGCAGGAACTTTTATCCCATAGGTTATCGAGAATAACACCGCCTTGATAACCAATGCAATGGAAAGTTGTGCAATTGCCTGGGGAAACTGGTCAAAATCATTAGGACAAACCGCATCTTCCGCACTACGTACGCGACAAGGAGATGCCAATTGATACAGCAATTCAGGGACGGCCTGACGGGTGAAGAAATTGTGGAAAGTCGTTATACCGGTTATAAGTGCAATAATTAGAACTTCACGTACAGGTTTATCTTTAATAAACCTGTTTGATCTGATTTTGGCGGGCCACCAAAACGCGGTAAACTTGCAGAAAAAAGCACCAAAAAGTCCACCACAAATTCCCAAAAATGCAAACACGAATAGATCGATAGGACGCCAATCACTTGAATATTCAACTGCAAATATCACCGTTTTACCAGTTCCATAAGGATCCAAGAATTTCAAGAAAAGAACCGAGAGTATAGCACAGAAAAACACTCTAAACAGTTGTGAAGAAGGGAAATAATAACTGACCTCTTCAATGCTAAACAAAACTCCACCAAGGGGACTTCCAAAGGCTAGGGCAACACCTGCACTTGCAGCAGCAGACAAGATTTGTCTTCTTTCTAAATCGTTTTCCGTGAAACGTTTAAACAAACGACAGGAAATGTTGCCCACACATGTTGCAAGATGAACATAGGGTCCTTCTTTCCCAATGTTGAGACCTGAACAGATTGCAAATAACAATGCAACACTTTTATAAACCAAGGTTTTGGTACCCAGAAATCCTCTAATGACAAACCCGGACAGGATTGTTTTCACCTCGGGCACGCCACTTCCATAAGCGGTATAAATGGTCCGGTTCTTGGAGTTGCCAGTCTTGTTTGCAGACTTTAATCGCTCTTTTATCGATTCATTTGGGCTGGATTCTGGAGAAGGAGATAAGTGGGATATGGGGATTGGATTTGTAGTTTTGGTTTGCAAAGTGAGAAAAACCGAAACGTAGGCAAACAAAAGTGACAAAAGCACATAGATTGTGAAATCTATCGAGACAACGTCACCCAAACCTCCTTCCAATACTTCAGACCATTCTTTCCAATCTGCACAGGGCTCTGTCTTTTCATAAGGAGAAGTAGATTCTCGTGGTCCACAACACATGGACTCCTTTGTAAGCCAGTTTGTTGTACAATAACCGCGTTTGATATCAACCAGAAGCGACTCAACTTTATCAATCAAAAAGGCAACAACGGCAAATCCAGCCGCCACAATGGTGATTAAAATCCAACCTTGCAGTGAATCATAAATTCTTAAAAGTTGACCTCGGGCACCTTTCCATTGGCTCAAGGAAAAGCTTCGCATGCTCTGTTTCACATAGTCATTAACCCAATCAATAGTGGTAAAATCATCGTAAAAATTCCTTTCCACTATGGGGACCGCCTCCACTAGCTCGTTATGTCCTGAGATTTCAAGGTTTGATATCTCGCTATCTGGAGTCGCAAGATTTGAGCGATCGAGTTCGAAATCGGCCTGGTTACTTGCAAGATGCCTAATGCTCCTGGTGGACTTGCTTTGGAGGATTCTGGAGCCTGTAGCAGCAGCAGCAGCAGCCGCAGCTGGAATGTTAGCAGCCAAGCTGGTGTCTATAGTGGCGCCATAACTGGCATCTCGAGACAGGAAATCCTTGTGTTCCCCAAAAGGGGTATGTGATCTGGAGGAGTGTTTGAGAAGAGGAGAAGCAGCTCCGGCAGATAGACGAGCGAGATCCAGCAGCGTTGAGGAAGGGAAATGGGGTATGCTTTGCTGATGATGAGGATTGGGATTAGGTTGTTGACTTGAAACTGGTGATGAAGAAGAACCCTGTTCGCTCAAAATCTGGCGGAACTTTGCGCGGTAGCCAGGTTCAGCTGTCATGGGCTGGTTCTGATTTTGAGTATGGTCGAGGGGAGCAGTTGTTGTTTCAACGACGGGGGACTGAGAAACCGGGGGGTCATCGTTCTTTCTCGTGCTTGGTGGATCTGCTATTACGCTGGAGGAGCCCGAGCTGTGGGGTTGATCTGTACTTTTGTTGTGGTTCTGCGGCATGTTTGTAAAGCGAAAAGCGAGGAGGCGGCCGTTCCAAGGAGGAAGAAACAGGAAGGAGTATAGGAAAGAGGATGAGATCTATCAAGTGCTGGGTTTTATTGAAAGAAACGGAGAAGATGGAGGATATGGGACTGCTTTTTTAATATCTTTTCTGATTATTTATTTGTAGTTGTTGCAATGCAAAGGATGATGTGGTATTATATGTAAATTAACGTGTAAATCCAAGCCAAGGCTGTTTGATCTCATATCATGAACAAGCTGATCATACGTTTAACAGCAGTTTAGTGCATCCGAACAGAGCGAGCAAGTCTGGGAACAGAGAAACGTTGTAGTCGCTGTGGTGGTGGTGGATATCGAGGACGAGAAGCAGAAGTATGAGAAGAAGTATGGGGTGTAAGGTTCGTCGTGTTTGAGGCTTTGGGTTATGGGGAAACAGCAAGACGCGGATGTGGAGACGGGACAAAATGATAATAAACGGTGGCGATAAGGAAGAAGATGATCTGTACAGGTGAAATCGCCCAGTTCTTGTTCTTTTATGTTGATCAGTTGGGTGATCGTCGGAGGAGAAAAGTCGAGAGAGTGAGAGTCGAGAGAGGCTGCTGGAGATGAGAAGAGAAAAGGCATGCGGCGCTTAGCGTACAATATCCCGATGACGTATTTACTGGGGAAGCTACTAGTATAAAAGAAAGAACAACCATTTTCCCTATATAATTAAGAACGCTCATAATAAAAAAAAAGGTAATGTTTCAGTGGAGTAAAGTCAAGGCAAGTCAGGCTCCAGTGCCTGTTGCTTGTTCTATAATACAAGAAATATAAGAGAGTAGAATAAACAGAGTAAATCGCCATAATAACAAAAAGACAAGAGGTTGGTGATAGTGGTGGGTATAGTTTGGTTTGGTTTGGTTCGTCAGCACGTTTACATGATCCGGCGACAATGTGTTTGAGAAGCAGCCGGGTACAGCAGCTATTTGCTGTGACCTCTCGCTTATCAGTAGTTGGAAAACAACGATCCCAAAATAATCATTGGGAACATGGGCTTTCCCCCACAAAAAGATTTAAAGCAAACAAAAAAAAAGCAACCATAATAATAGTGGTAGAAAGTAGAAGATGATGGAACCTCAAAAGCAGACTCCATAGTACCGACCGGATTCTAGCTCATCTATAGCGGACTCAACAACTGCGTCCTCATCGTCATCTTCAACGAGCTCAACTGCAGAGTATTTGACCAAATCCCATCGTCTCCAAAAAAGATCCTGTTCTGAACTTTCAACGTAATCTTGAAGGTAATATTTGGCCTTTAATAATCTATCCTTGAGTTGTTGTAATCGTAACAGTGAAGGATTCTCGGCGCTTGCAACTTCTTTAGTTCTATTATTGTCATCAGAGTCATGACCATTTCCATTTCCATTTCCATCTCTATCTTCATCATCATCATAATCATAGTGATCATCATTATTGAGCACATTTTCGGGCTCTGTTTTCTGTCTTTCCACATCGGAATTATCCTCATCTGAAAAATTCATACTTGATGGCGTGTTTGGCATATAGGCAGCATTACCACTTGACGATTCTTTATCATCGGTGTATGTATAGCAGTCACAACATCGAGCCCATGCTTCATCGATCGCGGACACCAGGTAGTCGAAACACCGCTGGCGTGCTACTCTATCGTTATGGGCAACAGAAGTTCGATGGCTGCAACTGCCGGCGCCACCAGAGCTTAGCCTGTGCGTATATGCGGAGATTTCTGATCCCTGAGGATGGACGTTGGAATGAATAGGAGTAAGAACAGTAACAGCAGGTGCACCAACTGTATTGGAAGTTGTGGATGGACGCCGAAACGTGTATTCAAGACCAGAAAGCTCATCTCCATTGTAGGTTTCATCATCTTCATCATCACTGTATTTCGCAACTGCCATTTCCAGAGCGGTCCGATACGACAATTGAGGATCCCTCCACGAGTCCCAATTTTTCCGACTTGTTTTTTTAGAACCTCGTCGCCCACTCTCACTTCTATAACTCTTGTATAAATAATCATCCTCTTCTTCATCCTCACTCGATGAACACGTTATAAAACTAACGTGTATTTGCGTACTTCTTCCAGACTTGAGCACCTCTTTGTCAGAACCGAAAGTACATAGCTTGATTTTTTTACCAGAATCATGCTCCAGCTCAGATAGTCTAGGTGCTTTCCTCTTTCTACCAAGACACGCATCTGTCCCTGTAGTCACTTCTTCCGGTACACGTGCTCTCGTTTGCATATTTGTGAATTGCGGGAAATGTGCGCACGTGTTGTTTAAAGCGGCACAAGTGTGGTGTACGTGTGGTGCAGTTAGAACCGTAACCGTGATGTTGGGGTGTGTTCAACTAAGGCGTCGGTGGCAAATGATTGGCCAGTAAAAAACCAGAAAAACAAGGAGTTTTTTTGGACGACAAAGGGAAACCAAGAGAAAGCTTGTAGTTTGTCGACAATAAGGGGGTAAGCGTAAGAGGACGCGAATAGACAGAGTGTAACAAGAAGAAGCTGAAGAGAAAACAGATCTGGCTTGCTTCCCAAAAGGTTATTCTGAACAGCGTAGGATAAGTCTCTCCTGTTATATATGTGTGTGTGTGTGACAGGGCAGGGCAAGTAAGAAAAGCTCTTGGGGAAAAAACAAGGAAAATATGGACGAGGAGAAAAAAGGGGGGAGAGCCAATTATTTTTGGAGCCAGCCCGCCTTCTTGTGGCTGTTGCCGCGGCGATGGACGGATCCGGAGCACAGATCTCGGCCCGAGCGTGACCAGCGAAATAGCGGGAACGGGGTGTAATTCGTGGTCCGCAATTTAGGAAATGTGCGTGGGTACCTGTTACCCGGACAAAACAACCCCCACTAACGATTGAGATGGGAGGGGGAAAAGGCACACATCGATATAGCAGAATGGTTAGTTTTGAATCCACTTAAGAATCGAATTGAACAATCAATGCTAGTTCATGGATCTGTCCAAGAATAAATATATGGGAGGGGGAAAATATAACATATAGAAGTTTCGTATATAGAATCTGATGAAAATTTGGAGGGTTTTGTTTGGTATTGTTTTTGGAAGAAGCAATTGACAATGGAATCGGCATCGGAATCAGAATCAGAATCAGAATCTATAATAATCCCTCCAGTTAATAGTAATAATCACAAATAAATAAATAAATAAATAAATAGTTTCAAAATAAAACAAAAGGCAAAAGGCATAAAAGAACCGCAGAGAGCCAAAAAAAAAAATGGAAAATGGAAATTTGGAGAGCGTGGGTAAATCACGTGGAATAGCAGAAAAGCAAGAACCTTTGTGGTAAGAGAAGTGTCAGTCCTCCAAAGACTATAACTCCACCAGATCCCCCCAATCTTTTCTACCTCTATCCTCTTCCTTTCCTTCTGTTTACCTTCACGCTCTCTCCATTTGATTGATTTCATCACTGGTGGTTTCTCGTTATGATTTTCATCTCCTTCAATAAATACTATTCTCATAGTGCCAGAGAGCAAGCAAAACAAAAAGAACAGCAGAAAAGATGATGATTACTGGATTTTCTTTTGGTTTCTCCGGTTTCGTTGCTTGTACAAATCAGGATACTTATTTCTGAATCGATCTCTCAAATCAGTACGACTTCTATGAGAAAGATTTAATTCTGGATCCGATTGAATCTTGTTCCATGCTGCTCCATACTTTCGAAACCCAGCAAGAATACTTTTATCCTCATCTGGAATAAAAGCATGCCGTGTTCTTCGAGCCACTCGAGAAAGCTCACTGGGCTTGATCAATCCAACTTGAATAACCTGGTTCTTACTCTGTTGTATCATCATCATGGCATTAAGGGGTTCGACCTTGATTTCTGAATTGTCAGAAGAAGGAGGTGAAGAAGTGAATGAGGATGGGGATACCCCTGTGGAAGAGGAAACAGAACTGACTGAACCCCTTGAGCCACTGTTTGAAACAAACCCACCAGATTTTGGTAAAGCAGACGAGACAACAACAGAGGCTTCGGAAAGTCTCTTTCTTTTATGCGTCCTTGCATTGGGATACAACTTGTGATATTCCTCAGGGAACGAACATCGGAAACGATCTTTCAAATCAGTTGCGGTCCTATTATCAAATTGTAGATTTGGATCATCGACTATTTTTTTCCAATTGCCAACTCCCCACTAGAACAATTTGAAAGGTTAGCTTGTGACCAGCCAAAACTAAAACTAAAAAAAAGAAAAAACAGGGGGGCCTTTTCAAACAATCCCCACATGTTTTTTTAAGGTATTACTTACCACTTTACAACCAAGAATCAGGTTGTTTGTTTCCTCTACAGTCCATTTGTTTTTTTGTAAAGTCGTTGTTCCATTATCACTTACAGACATGAATCGTTTTCTACGACTTGGCTTTTGAATCTTACCTGGTTTTATATTTACACAAGAAGCAATCGGCTCGGTTCGACCCATGAACGCCCCCACGACTCGTGTCCCCTGGGGTTTTGATTGGAGGGATTGAGCAACGCTCGGCATAATGCTAGGTCCGAAGTCCAGGCTCGCATTACTCTGGTCCTCCCTTGATGGTGGGGCAAATGCGCACAGGGATTGCTGCTGCTGTTGAGGCTGCTGTTGAGGCTGTGTTGGTAATTGTCCTTGTTGGTGGAGAGGACTATGTGTATTGTCAGGGGACAAGTGACCTGTGGGGACGGTGGTGATGTCGGATTGATCAATCCACGATTTCCAAGGGTTGTCAAGACCGGAATTTGGACCCGAATTTCTCAATCCAAGAGTATTATTCTCATCGATATCGAGAGGTCTGGCGTTAACACCGCTAAGTCCCTGTTCCTGGCCAAAATCCACCTCCCATACGGAATTCTGTCTTTGTTGTGGATGGCGGAATAAATCCAGGTCGGCCGCCGTCGGGTCAGGAGCCGAAAAGGAAGCAGCGTAGATAGATGACGAAGGCATGCTTTGACGCTGCGGCTGTGACTGTGACTGTGATTGTAGTTGAAGCTGGAACTGGAGCTGGAACTGCGATGCCGCCTCGGCGTCCAGCCCGAGGTCTGAATCCAGCCAGACGTTGTAGATGTCGTCAACCTCGCGTAGAATGTCAATTGCCTGCGTTTCGGCGGTATAGTCGATGGCCTGTTGCGAGGGATTGGGGTTTGTACCGTAGGATCTGACGGGTTCAGGTCCAGGTCCAATACCAAGACTTGGATAGTAGACGTTAGTTGAAATCATGATGATGATGATGTTGATGATGGGCTAGAGACAGCTTGAAACCCCCCAATGGAACGCAACTGAAAAATGTGGGGATTAGGTGGATTATAACGAGGGAGAGAAACACAAACAATCCTTTTAGAAGCAGGCCATCAGACCTTAAGAAGGAAGGGATGTGTGCAGTCTAGAATGGTGTGAAGTCCTGCCGCCGCCAGCACCCAGTTACCCTGCCCTTGGGGCCCTTTTGGGGGGGATTTTCTCTGTCCCAGCTGGTGTCTCTCCACCTGCGGGGACAGGCGGATGTGAGGAACTTGAGAAATCTGGGAGAAATCTGGGAGAAATCTGTGAGGAACCTGCGAGGAACCTGTGCTGAGTACATGGAGATGAGGGGCACGGGCCGGGCGGTTCTCCAATTAGCACGGGCGATCTGGTAATTTGGCAGTGGTCGGTGTGGGGTGTGTGGACTGGCAAGTAGGCCGCTCGTTTCCTTTGGGAAGGTTCGGTGCCTGTTTTAAACATGTTGGTGAATTCCCAAGATATGTTTTCTGTACAAGAGCAGGTCATCGCGTGGAAAGCCAAAAAGCTTGTTTTTTGGTGATTAACTGTGTTTTCTACGGCTAAATGGCAGATCTGCATTCAATTTTTTTTTTTTTTTCATCATCATCTATATACACGCTTCTCTAATATATTAGTTTGCCTTTCTCTTATTTCCTCCTCCTTTCTTCCAAAGCCACATTGCATCAATGGCATAACTCCGAACACTTATATTTTTCGTCAATTTCTCATCTGCTGCATCTTCCAAAGTTTCAACGATTCTCAATTCATCAATCAGACCCCATAAACCCATTTCAAATTCAGAAACTGTTCTATTCTCATTTTCTCCACACAGTGTATTATCCCTGTGGTCATTATCATTATCATTATTTTCTTCTTCCTCATCTCCTACAACAACATCGTGTTCTTTTGTGTAGTATTGTTTCCCCAATTTGTATAATATTCGGCCTAATGACCGAATCGCAACACATCTTTGTCCAGGAATCGTACTACGTGCAAGATGTGCAAGTTCTGCCAAGGTATAGCCTGCTTGATCAGGTTTATCCGAATGGTGATGTAAACCGAGATAAGACGGTATACGCTTTCCCGCTGCAAGGGAAATCATGTCTCCTTTCAAATCAAATCTGATTTCGGAAATGGTATTATATGTATCATCATCTTCTTTTTCTTCTTCTTCTTCTTCATTCTGGTCTTGATTTTTGCCCACTTTAGTTTTCATCCACTCCAGTTTTTCAGGATTTACCGGTAAATCAGGGAAATACTTTTCATGAAGTTTTTCAAAAAAATCAGGATCGTCCAAATCAACCTTGTATTCAGATTCATCAACTGGTGCGGGTCGTGTAAAATGTATAGATGAGATGTATTCTCTAGAAGGAACAGAATCCAATTGTTTTGCCGTTGAGTAAAGCGGAGCTCTATCCTCATCCTCCTCCTCATCAGCAACATAATTGTGTAAGGCTGTTTCCGTTTCCGGTTTCGTCTCTTCTTCAAACCTGACTGATTTGACTTCTCCTTTGGTACCTTGCTTTATTGCACTTTTGGAATTGGAATTGGAAATGTTTGTGTTTGTGTTTGTGTTTGATTTGGACTGGCTTTCTGTACCAGACTCAATATCAAATTCGGTAAAATCAGGCTTTCGGCCATCTCTATAACCACCAATCCATTCACCATTACACTCTAGTGTTGTATCGTTATCATAAAATTGCACATTTCCATTTTTATTTGCTTTGTCTCGCTCTTTGTCCCGTTCTCGTTCTTGTCGTTCTCCTCTTAGTAATAAACCCTTGAGAACTTTTGGATCCAACTTTGCCATGATCTCATCTCGTTCCTTTTCAATTTCGTCTTGAGACATGGATGCCAAGACGGCAAGGTTTTCAAGATGTATTTTTTCATTTTCGGATAAAGCTTTGTTCGCGGGGGCATTGGTATCTCCTTGAAATGCATTTATCAGTTTGTCTGTATTCTTGGGCCTAGCAGGAGTAGTAATTGTGGTGGTGGTGGTGGTGGTAGGGGAAGTGGTTGGTGCCATTCCTCGCTGTTTCAACCGCTGTTGCCATTTTGATGGAGTTTTCCTTTCTCTTGTATTATGCGCTGGGAATCCTCTCACTGATGATCTCACTTTTGTATTTTTTTGCTTAGGCTCTGGCTCATCATCATTATCACTTTGTGGTTGAGGAACAACGTTGAAAACAGGGATAGTTGGAGGAGGTGGAGGATCATGCTCAACTATATCGCCTATGAAAAAGTCCATCTATATTGATTTTGAATATCACACAGCACAATATGATTCTGAGATCAGTTGTACTTTTCAGTCTCAATTTTTTGGGAAAAGAGAAAGTTGAAAGCCATTCTGGATAGGTGTATGGGTGTTTAGTAGAAGGAGAAGAGAGAAGTTCTTAGTAGAGGATGAGTAATACGAGAGAGAGAGAAAGGGGATATGAAACAAGGATGGATGAGAATATATTTTCACTGGATGATATGATAACATCTATGAGATAGATTGGCTGCGGGCATGTGCTTGAGCAAAGTAGATTATTGTCTGGGCTAGACAAACACCGATTTCGAGAACGGTGGTTCCAATCACGTCACAGAGGAGGGAGGATTTAAGCAAAGGGAATGGGTATGAATGGATATGAATGGTCTGGTATGGCGCGGGCATAAACAGCGCTTTTCTGTTTTAAAGTATTCATTTCCATTCGGAATGATGGTGTGTACTCGCACGTTCACTGGTATGGTATGAGCGATAAACACAACCATCAAAAATAAAAAAGAAAAAGAAAAAGCTTCTTCGCTTATCTGTTCCAAAATTTGTAATTAATAAACTGTAACTTGTCAGGAAGAGAAATGAGAACCAAGTTCATCCGCTCACATGTGTGTGTATACGCTTTTTAGTGCATTAACACTAATCTACAGATGATCTCTATATACGCGACGTGGTATACACAGAAAAAGGGAAAAAGGGAAATAGGAAAAAAGCAATGGTGCCCCAGGTCTCTATGGATGGCCTATACCGGGCCGAAGAGCACCAAGAGGAAAATGTCCAAGTGGATAGGCGAGGAATATGGCAAGGCGGGCGCTATCTCTCTTTCTCTTTCTCGCTCTCGCTCTCGCTCTCGCTCTGGAGGAAAAAAGTCGACACGCCCGTGCTCAGAATGATGGCATGGCACGGGCGGACCGAAAGGGACGGGTACGAAACAGAAGGAACGGTCCCTTTCCCCCAGCACCAGCCCGTCGCCAGCCCGCCGCCAGCCTGCTCCTGCTCCTGCTGCTCCTGCTCCTGCTCCTGAAACAGACAAGACGGCTCGCTGGAGGCTAGATTGCGGGCCCGATGGATCCTCACGGCCGGGCGGTCTGGCTGGATCGCGACGCCGGCCGGATAAAGTTGGGAGGAGCATGATAACGCCGAGTGTGCGGACGCGTCACGCCTGACTCACCTTCTACACACCTGAACTGAAAAAAAAAAAATTTGGAAGAGAATGCGCGCGCTATATAAAAGCGTTCCTTCCTCTCCTTCCTTTTCTTCTCCTTCTCTCCCCCATCACACAGACCAAAGTCTTCTAATCGCTTAATCGCAGAACAGCCCAAGTTCCTATCACTAATAATCTATACACACATCTTATCAAAAATGCAATTCAAGACCGTTTTCGTCGCCCTTGCTGCTGTCTCTGCCGTTGCTGCCCATAACGGCACCAACTCGTAAGTTGATACCGAACACTATATGCCCATCTTGATTCCAAAGTCACTAACACTGGGTATTTAGTACCAACGGTACCAATGGAACCACTCCTTCCAACGCTGCCTCAAACAACCAGGTCATCTCTGCTGGTGTTGCCGGTGCCGCCGTTGCTGGTCTTGCCGCCCTTTTGTTGTAAATTGACAATCTCTTCATAGACTTTATCTTTTTGACGTTTAGGAGTTTTTGTTAACTTCATTATATATTTGGGGTTTTGGTTTAGATAAACTAATTAATTCACTTATTTTACAATCTTTTTTCTCCCATTCTAATAATTGTAGAACTATACAAGTAGCATTCCTTGTGTAGAATTAGGAGGAACCTCTCTTTGCCTCTCGACTGAGACATTTTTGTAAACTTGTCTAGATGTTCATGACATGACGCAATTTCATAGTGTTTCTCCTTGGTTTACAAAAGAAAAGTCACCTTCGCTAGTAGCAAGAGATTCGGTTTTTGAACTCGTTAAAGTTTTTGGCGTCTCTCTCTCTCTCTCTCATGATCATTACCATCTGTGACAGCAAACTAGTACCCATTATTCACCTGTGTTACAATTTTTGTTCAGTTTTGGTTTTACCTGGTATTAATTTATCTGATCGCCTTCTTTCCATCTGTCCAAGTTGTACATGAGAAGAAATCCTTCCACCACCTTAATCAAAAAATAACCACACACACACACTCACACAAACAAAAAAAAAAAAACAAGTAAATAAATAAATGGGGTCGGCAAGCAGCAAACAGCCTGCTGAACCTGCTGTTTTTGCAAGAGATGATAGATTCAAAATCGTCTCTTGTGATATTTACGAAGATCACATTCAGTATGCACGAGGCTCACACCTGTTCCATCTGGCTTTGAACATTGATAACTCTGTAAGAATACAAGGTAGAGATGGCATACTGGCTGAGTTCATACAAGTAAGTACTTTGTTTGCTTTGAATCTTACTGCTGTTTGCTAAAGGTCTGTATCTAGAACCCAGAAGACTTGGAATCCACTTTATTCAAACTGCCGTTGAAACGAGCCTCCTCCTCTTTCTACTTTGACTTTAGAATCTCAATAGCACTGGATTCTCCAGATTCTTTACTCGTAACTGGCCTGACGTTTGTAGACAAGGACTCTTCTGCAAATCTAAACAACTTCATCAGCAATGAGTTGTTCCATAACCCCAATATACAGAAAGAGACAAGTGTATCTCTACTTGGTGATGTGAGCATTTCCTCAAATGCTAGTGCTAATGCTAATTCCAATTCAAACTTTGAAAGCCCCCTGTTGCTTCTCAATAATGAAAACACACCGGAATCAATTACAAATGTTACTTTCAAAGACAAGACGGTGGAATTCTCCTGGCTTTGGAAATGGAACAGTCAAACACAGCCCCAAAACAAGTACGGCGGATGGTTGAATTCATGCTGCTTCGCAGAGTACGATAAACGGGACCATAGACTACAAACTCTTTCCAGTTTTTCTTTCTGGATACAGGATTGTCGCTCAGAAGTGACATTGCTTCAACAGCTGCCACAGCAGCTGCCACCTGGACCGCCGCCCCGTAAAACAGATTCAATCGGACCATTGGAAACGACAAATTCTTCAAAGGCAAAGTCTACGCCTGATAACTTGGGAGATGGCCCAGTATTCAGAGCAACGATATCTTCTTTAGAGAAAAAAGCCGCTTCAATGAAACCACTAATTAAAAAAGTGGTGAAAAAAAGCTCTGCTCTGTATGAGCATTCTCTTGAATATACAAGATTACACCGCGAATTACTAATGTCTCTTAATGAATTAACAACGGTGGAAGGAATACCGGGTCTTGCCAAGATCGTCAAAGAATTTTTCAACTCTTATGAATCCGAACTTATGAAACTGACAGAATCGGATGCGAGAAATTTGAATGACAACATTGTGGAACCATTTAAGCGGATTTATTACTCGGATATTAAAGCTTTCGAACAGCACAAGAAAGACTTTGAGGAAGAATCAAGGGAGTATTACAGTTGGGTTAGTCGATACCTTTCCACCAAAAATGAAAAGGGAACGAGCCCTGGGAATGAAGTTGGTGGTGGTGTTGGCGCTGCTGATTTTGATTACTACACCGCCGCTGCTGTGGCTGGTCAACAAAGCGCTACCGTGAGTTCAATGAACAATAACAGCAGTATCAACAGTAACAACACCAATAATAATATCAACAACACCAATAATATTAATATCAGTAGTAATAATAATAATAACAACAACAACAGTGGTAATATCGGGGGAAGCAGCGGTCTTCGGAAAAAACCCAATGAGTTCAAATATTTCGAAAAACGAAAGAGTTTTGAATTGACAAGACTGGATTACTTGCTATTCATGTATGACATTACAGATGGTCGTAAAGTGGATGGACTTGTGTATAGTTGTTCGAAATATGCCAAGAACCGTCTCGATAGGTTTTCAACTCTTGGTGAACAGTTGAAAACCCATGGTACACGATTAAACGATGTTTTCAATGCGATTTCAAATGCGAATAAAAATTGGACAAAGATTAGAAGTGATCGGGAGATTAAACGAAGGGCTCTGGAACGGTCCACAACCATTTCGGAGTTGAATGCTATTGTTGGTGGTGAAGAAGTAACCCAACCTGATGGCAATGGAATGAGTGGTGGTACTACCAATAGCAACAACATGGATAATCTCCAATTTACTGGGAATGTTAACAACAGAAGTGTAAAGCTATCAGAAGAGAATAAACGAAGAGCTACAATTAGTGGCACGGAGCAATATAACCTTGCACAACAACAACATCACGAATCATACATTACAAACGATACGAATGATGTACCCAAAAAAGAAGGATTGTTATGGGCCATGTCCAAACCGGGAGGACTTAACGATCCACTTAATCTGAACAAAATTGGTTGGCACAAGTACTGGGTAGTGGTTTCAGATGGCAAACTGTGTGAATACAGTAATTGGAAGCAAGGAACCATGGATCTTCATAATGATCCTATACATCTTAGTATGGCGTGTGTAAGAGAGGCTCGAAATTCGGAACGAAGGTTTTGTTTTGAAGTGGTCACTCCCAGTTATAAACGTGTTTTCCAAGCGATGAGCGAGGCAGATATGAATGATTGGATCAATATTACTACAAGTGCAATCTCTTCGAGTTTAGGGGATATCAATGTTCATGCTGATGAAGAAGAAGGACATAATAGTGGTGGCGGCAGTGCCAGTACGCTCAAGGTTCAAAAACATGGTGGTGATCATAGTATTCAGTCAATTTTTGACAAGAATGAAAGTGGAGGAGGTCTAAGAAATGCTGGACTTATAAGGGTTGTTTCCAGTCCAAGAAGACCAATAGTGAAAAAGACATATCCTTTATTACTACCAGGGGATCCAAATAAATTTAGCAAGTTGGGCAAATTGACAACGTCTTTAAGTCCTCATAATGGTGGAGGAGGAGGAGGAGGTCAACCAACGCCGCTTTCCCCTGTACCAAAGTCGCCTGGACCTTCACCAATAAACAACGGCTCAATGACTCCATATTTACAAAAAGTGAGGGCTGCTGATCCCAGTAATGCGATTTGTTGTGATTGTGGTTCTACAAAATCGGTCGATTGGATATCATTAAATCTCCTTGGTATCTATTGTATCGAATGTAGTGGGATCCATAGATCTCTTGGAACACATATTTCCAAAATCCGATCTTTAAATCTCGATGTGAAATCGTTTACTCCAGAAGTTGTGGAATTACTTGGTCATGTTTCGAATCAAAAGTTGAATAAAATTTATGAATATAAATTACCAAAGGATAAAAAAATTGATTCCTCATGTTCAGTTGAAGAAAGATCAAACTTTATATCGGAAAAATATGAATATAAAATGTTTGTTGCATCGCCTTCTTCACTATCAGCAGATTCTAAAAATATGAATTCAAATTCAAATGGTGGAAAAGTGGTCACATTTGATCCAGATATTCAACTTATCAAAAGTACAAAACTTTATGATCTTTATGGGATTTTACAATGCTTGGCAAGTGGTGCAAACATTAAACAAAAAGTGATAACATCTAAACATACAATCTTACCTTTGATCCAATATTCTTTAGTGGAGGAATGTAAAAGATGTGAAACTAACAATAGCAAGTTTGTTTTTTCATTGGTTGAGTTATTGTTGTTGAATGGTGCAAATGTAAATGAGGAAATTTCAAAAGAGGCCCAACTCCCAGATGCTGCTCATGCCTATTGGAAGTTGAAAATTGATAGGGCAAATGGCAATACGGGGGTTGACAATTTTGAGCGGGCCATTCCTCCACGTTTCCGATCACAATCACAATCACAATCACAATCACAATCACAATCACAATCACAAGTGCACGCACAAACACAAACACAAACTGGTAGATCTATACCTCCGTCATCGATTTCCAAATCAGGCCATTACAATCACAAGCCCGATCTCAGTTTGACCTCTATTGAATCAAAACTTGTGCCTACACCTCCATCGTTCCCACCTCCAGCTCCTCCACCTAAAAGTGCAACTGGAATCAGCAATAGCATCCCGAAACTAATGCCTAATGTTGCTGCGCCTGCACCTGCATCTGTATCTACTCGTCGTCATCCTCATCATCAATCTATATCAAACATCGATATGGCCACGACAACAAGTGGTTTGACCCCTATGAAAAGACCGGAAAATTCGAAAAAAAGGTATTCACATAAAAGTGAAAAAGTATGAAAAAAAATAAAAAGTTAATCTCTACAATGTGTGAAATTTTCTCGTTTTGGGGGGATTCACATTCAACCATTTTTTCTTAATTTTATTAGTTGTTTGTGGTTTGTATACTTTGAAAGGTGACACCCTTTTTTTTTTAACGCTCTTTTTTCCTTTTTGATTGTGAATCAGTGATTTTTCTTCTTCTTCCATTTATGAACATGAAATGGTCATAACTTAAAACCATTAGGAAAAGGATATGTTTTATGATGATCTCTTGATGTGACTATGATTTATTCACTCTTTTAAAAACCAATCAATCAATCAATGACAAAATATAAAACCCCCCGAAAAAAAAACCCCAAAAAAAGAAGACGGAATTTTTTATCATCATTTGAGATAAATACAGTAGACTAGTGTTAAATGTGGTTATCTCATTGCATGTATTCCTATTTAGGATGCCCAATTTTTTTTGCTTTTATTATTTTAGTTTTAGTTTTTGTGCTTGTTCAAATACATCTGGGTGTTTTATGGATGGTGCATTTGTGATCACAAGTATAAAAAAGCATTCAAATTTCGAACATGCCTTTCCTTTTCTTTCCATTTCTTTTTTAATTGAGATTGTATTGCACTTCCCCCCATCATCATCATCATCATAATCATCATTTGATATCTTTGATATTTATTACTGATATCTCAAAGGTCAAATATTCTTTTTTCATTGGTTTCTCAACGTGATTTTTCGATCAAGATATATATAAACACACAATTTTACCCTTTTTTTTTTGTCTGATTTGTGTTTATAATGAGAGCGCTTAAGTTTTCTGGCTTGTATCTCATTAGCGCCCTACTTGGAGCATCAGGAATCCATTCGTTTGATGTTGGAGGTAAATCGCTTTTTCTTATTTCTCAGTAAAATATGGCCTTGAAACATGGAAATATCTAACCCAACTTTATCGTAAACAGAAACACCAAATGATGCGGGTAGCGATTTGGACCATTGTGTTCACACTCAAGAACCCTATTCTATTCGAAATGAGAATGATCTGAACCATATTTCAAATTGTGTATCTTTTACAGGCTCTATTGTGGTAAGCGCCGAGTATCCTGATCAAGATTTTACATTGGTGAATCTTCAAAACGTCAGCGGTAATTTTATTCTACAGGATGCAGAATATATCAAGTCAATTTCTTTACCAAGATTGGAATCCATTGGAGGAGAATTCAAAATCCATACTTTGAGACAATTGAGAACAATTTTGATCCCACAGCTTACATCTGTTGATTCAATCATTTTGGTGGTTTTGCCCCTAATGGACAAGGTTGAGGCTTCAAGAGGAATAACCAAAGTAAACAAAATCAAAATTGTGGATACTGCTCTATCATCAATTGGTGATGATATCTTTAAAAATACAGAAGCTGATTCTTTCCAATTGAAAAATAATAGGGCTCTGAAAAGTGTCAACATGTTGGTAACAAGTATTCATGGATCACTGCAAATTTCAGATAACGATGTGTCCCCCAGCGTCTCTTTCCCGAATATAGTATCAGTTGAAAATATTACAATCAGCAAAGTCTCTTCTCTACAAATGGATAAACTAGAAGAGGTGGAACAAACTGCCGAATTTATGAACAATGAACTTCATACTTTGAGTCTTCCTAAATTGGACTATGTAGGAACCACCTTGAGCATTTTAGATAACACCTTAGAATCGGTCTCGTTCAAAGATTTAAAACACATTGGAGGTGGCTTTATTGTTTCGAAAAACTTGGGACTTTCAACAATCGAGGGATTTCCGAATTTGAAAACAGTCGGTGGAGCAATTAGTTTCGATGGATTGTTTAATAATTTCAAAATGGAAAGTCTCGAAATCGTTAAAGGAGATGCCAAAGTCAACACAGGAGCCGCTGCATTTGATTGCGATTCTTGGAAGCACAAAATGCAACGCATTGTTCAAGGGAAAGTTATCACTTGTGCTATTCCCGGATCATCTCAAGGAAAAGGGCATCCTGGGGCCAACGGCACATATCCTGCCACCAGGACTAGATCGATATATAGGGATTCTCCTAGAAGAGGCAGTCCTAGAAAAACCGATAATCAGGCCGATGAAAAAAATGACGAGGAGGAAAACTCTACAATCAATGTCTCAATTTCTATATCCCCATTAAAATGGATTCTCGGAACTTTCGCCGTATTGGCAATAACTAGTGTAGCTATTGCTGGCTTATTCTAATCACAAGTATAGGTTTCTAATTGCTTCTATCTATAACCCATATATATACTTCTTCTTAGGGTATAGTCAATGAATATATAAGCACCTGTTGACCAAAACCATTCCATTCCTGTAGGCAATCTATAGTTTCGGCTGCTGTGTTTGGCGAATCTCACACTTTTTGAGCGTGATGTAAGCAACAAACCTCAGCTTCACTATGAACAACAACACACTCCACCCTTAGAATCCATCGCACAATCACTAACTGCCTACGGCAGAGTTCTCGACACCACTGACTAAACAACATGGAAATGAATAGTGAAGACGAAATTCTGAGTTTTTACCATCTCAACACCCCCAATCCAACATCATGGGACTCATCAACAACTATCCAGCCGAAAAAGTACCACCCACAAGATAACAGCACTAGTGAACAGCAGTATGAAATCTATCGGCAAGTAGAGGATGACGCCGCGTTGAGTGCGCCTTCTGTAGAAGATGAGCCAGATCCTCTTGGTGGACCAAACTCGATTATGAGGACTCTACGGTATAAAGGTTTGGTTGACCAGAACAACTCACAAGCGAGTAGGTTTCACAATCAAGTGCTTTTCTAGTTTCAGCTTTTTGACTAATCTGTTTTGTTTTATAGAATACAGGTACTTTGTATCTTCAAAATCATTTGACCCTGAGGCTTTTCTTAGAGACATACATAGTGGTTCAAGTTTCCAAGATCTTTCAAGGGCTCTGGACGTTTTGGAACGGTCAATTGAGAAACAATCAAAGGACCTCAAGTATCTGGTAGAGAAAGAGTTTGTCAAGTTTGTACATTCGAAATCTCGGTTGGATAATGTTTATAAAGATATTCAAAAGGCTGGTTTTACAGCGGATCGAGATTATGGTGTCAAGTCCCTTGATGAATTCGTTACAGGTATGTGTCGCTTTTGAATTGAACTGAATAGAATAGGACTTTGAAAAACTAAACTCAATCGGTTTTCAAGACTCAAACACAAAGGCAAGCGTGGTGCTTAAACTGATAGTAGAAAACAAATCCAAAGAACAAACGCTAAAGACGGCCTTAATGTTGATTGAAAAGAACCATTTTTACTTTGATCTTCCGCATACCATTCAACAAAGCGTGCGAGAGAATAACTACGAGGATCTTATAAACAATTACAACAAGGGAAAGGATATCAAATTCAAGGACCAAATCGCATCAGACTCTCCGGAATACGTGATCCAGATTCAAAAGCTTATCGATCGAATCTGGGAGGAGGTTGAGAATATAGTCGATATTTACAGAAAAGAATTATGGAAAAAATTGACCAAAACAAGGCCGAATCAGAACTATATCCAGTTAATTGGCAAATTATTGGAGTTGGGTGTAGAGGATAATCCCATCATCGAGTGGATAAATGCCCAAGCTGAGGAATTGGAATTGGAGATTGAGGAAAGCTTTGCAAAGGCAATATCACAGATTAAAACTGCACAAGCGTTGCTCATATCGAGGTGTTCTACATCTTCTGGACTTGTTTCCTACAAAGCCGGAATTGCAACCTATCTTCGCAATCCAATCCGCAGTTTTGAAAATTTGGACATAGCATGCGACACGGCAGAGGTCACTGAGATGTGGCTTCACTCTTTGAAGTTTGTCGATAGCATTGCAGGGGACCTTTTCTTAAAGATTGGCAATTTTTGGAAAAGTTGTCGCGATTTTTTAAATGGTGTACACCAGCAGAAACTGCCTTCTGGATACAACGAGGAATCACTGACTCATTTAGAGTTCGAGGATTACGAAGTTCGCGCGATTCAAGAACGATTTGAAAAATTGGTCTCGGGTCTTACAACGAAATTGACACAGTTTTTTGATTTCACACAGGAAGAGTTGGCAAACTATTCTTCCAATTCTGCTGCCGAATCAGGCACCGCGACTGGAGCTGGAGCAGCAACCGCCACTGAGATTTCCGGAGATGGCAGTTCCAAGAAGATGACTTCAGCAGAAAAGCGACAAGTTGAGGCATACGGTTTCCTCCCACCAAGCACAAACTCTCTAAGTACAATAAAATATCTGATTCAAATCTCCCAAACTCTAGAAGCAAACTTTTCACAATTGGGAGAATATTCTGATCTTACACCCAAATGTGTAGAGACTCTGCGTTGGTGTGCAGTCCGAATAACAGAACGTTTTGTAGCCGCAATATCTGCTACCTGGACTAATGACTCTGGGTGGATTCACCTTTTGGAGGATTTTAAACGATCACCAGATAACAGGAGTATCACGAAACTCCCCAATGTGGTTTTAAGCTATCAAACTGTTATCATAACAGGAGTGAGGAAAGTTGCATTTATTTATGAGAACCATAGGAATAATGAGATTCAGCTTTTTTTCCATCCTTCCAAGCAATTGTTGACAGGCATCCAGGTCCAGTTTATTCGCTCTGTTGATGGAATGCTCGAGTCTTTGATGAAGCTAGTCAAATTGAAACAGGATTCTGCAAATGAAGGAGAAATTCCATATGAAGAAGCAAGCACGGCCATTTTCTGGACACTTAGCAACGTGGATGAAATCAAAGTTCGTGTTTTCCCACAACTTGTAAACACGTTTAAACAGAGCTTTGGCATAGACCTGAGCGATGGCGCTTTTAAAGTCAATGATATTTTGGAACAAATGGATTTGTCTCTTTTTGATGCCTACACGAGAAGAATTAAGGGACAACTTTCTCAGATTATAAGACATGGAATTTTGAGAAATGATGTTTGGGGCACAACGGTGCAGCCTGGGGGTGAGCTTCTTTTTTTTGACTGTATCTAAACATGGACCCTTCTCTGACTTTTTATTTTTTTTTTCACTACTTTTAGTCATTAGTCCATATGTTTACAACGCGCTTGGACACATTACGAAAGTACATGCTCGCGTTATAGACATTTCGGAACCGTTAACAAAGCGCACAATCCGCGAGCTTCAAGACCACTATGCAAAAGTTCTTTTGGAGAGCTTTCGTCAGGTGGAGATTTTTGGAATTGGTGGTGTTCAGCAAGCAGTTGCGGACATTGAGTTTTTCAAAGAGATTTTGGCCCCGAGTCTCTCAAAGACCTGTCTCACCGCTTTAGATAACACTGTATCCACAGTTGCAGGCAGCAATAGGGCTGCTATTCGTTCCGTTGAGGATCTCGTCAAGAAATCAACATTGGAGTCTCAGGTAAGCTTATTGTTACTGATTGTTGACAAAAACACGATACCTTTATTATACTAACACTCTATGAATTAATAGGCTTTGTTTTTGTGTTTTGGAAAAGATAGATAAAATGCAACATTCCTCTTCATCTCCTTCCCTCTCATTCATATTTTTTATCATTTATTTTGAACAGGATTGATTATACAGAGCGTTTCATTCCACTTGTCTCGTCTCCCTAATCTGATCCTTCAACTTTTCCTCCCATTCAATTCTCTTCTTCTCGACGTAAGCAAAAACATCAGAAGCACCCGTATCATCAATCTGGCTGGACCGAATGTAGCCACTGCCGTTTAGGCGACAAGCCGAGCCGTACTTGTAATCCTGACGATCTCCCTTTTGGGGGTTTGCTTCTACAGCAGCCCAAATCACAGCATTTGCAGCGGTATACCCCCAAATGTTGTGCCAATGGCTTCCAAGAATGCGTGCCAGGTAGAAGAGTAACATCATGCCGTAGTAGGTGAACCAGTTAAGATACTGGTTGAACGAGTTTGACTGGAATATTCCGGGGTGGACTATATAGGACTTTACACCTTTTTTTTCCAACAAGGGCTTGTAAGAGGCCAGGTGAAGCAAGTCCACCATTCGCTTGGAACCCTCATAGGGATCATGTGTTCTTGTCAACTCCAAGTCGTCAAAGGATAGAAACTCCGAACCAGACATCAGACTACTAATCCATATCACCTTGCCCCCGCAGTTTTGCAACAATGTCAAGATCTGATGGATCAGGAACCAGGGCCCAAACACATTCCCTTGGAACATGGTGCCCATTCCGTCTTTCGTCATGACGCCGACTCTTTGAATTTTATATGAAGGACTTGTAACAGACGCCAGCGGGTCGCTCAAGACTTGCTTCGTGGCGCCCAACCAATCAATCCCATCGTAAACCTGCGAGGAGGAGTTTGCAAAGAACCAGTCAATGCGTTTGTAGTTCTTGTGTAGCTCATACTGGGCGGCATAGACCGAGACCATATTTGTAAAATCGAGGAGAAGGTAATCATAATCAACGCTAACTTCACTTGACTCGTCCTCGTCTTCAATCTCTTTCTGGGATCGCTTTGACTTGTTCAAGTTCCGGACAAACAGTTGCAGCTGCGAGATCACCTCTTTCACACGGGGCAAAGTCCGCGAGGTCAAGATCAGCGTGAGTCTTGTGTTACGGGGGATAGACTCGATCAAACGGTACGCAATATTGATACCGAGATTACTACAAATGCATTATTTTATATACATGAGAACCGTCAGGTTCCCAATGGTTTTCAGTTAGAGAAGGACTGCATCACCTACACACACATTCAAAAAGAACTAAGAAAAAAACCGGGAGTAGACGAGCAGCATCGGGCATACCTATTAGCGCCGGTTATCAGCGCGACTCTGTGCTCCTGTACCATTTCGTGAGTTTCTGGTGTTGTGTCCTTCCCAGGTGGAGATCGGGTCGATGGAATTTGTGCTGGTTCATGGCACATCAGGTGAGAAAGACGCCCCGGCTCTCAACGGTACATCCATTCATCCTCGTCCAGGAACTCGCGGATTCCGTGCTGGAGAAGACGGGCGCGACGGGCGGTCTCTTGTCCTTGAAGATGGCCAGATGCTCGTTAGTAAAGTGCAATGTGGTTCAAGGAAAAGGAGTTCGGAACTTACTATGCTTGGCCCGTGTTTCTTGGAGTTCATCTGCAAACTCCTCCGTGTACTGCTTGAAACTCTCCAGCTCTTCGCCCTTTTGGAGGTCCACGGTGATCACTCCTTCTGCTGCGTTTCCATTCCCATTCCTGTAATGCTGATTGTGACTCTGGTGGTAATGCATCGATCTATAGGATAGCGAAGTGGACGATGATGGAGTTTTTGCAAATCTTAGCTTCTTGGCCGCTATGAAGGCCCTGTCGCTGTTTCCGGCTCTCAGATCAACACGCGTTTGGCACATATGCTTCACTTCCTCGTCCGGAACCCCTGGTATTGAGACAATTATTGAATCATCATTCCGTATTCGAGTCGATAGGCGATTAAGGAGACTCCCGTTAATAGGCGCTTTCCCATTACTATTGCTCCGCCGCAGATGATAGTTTTGAACATGAGCGCGGTTCAGCACAGCTCTTGTACCTGTGAGCCTTAATCGCCCGGTTTGTCCCTCATTTCCATTTCCATTGCCCTTGCTTTCATTCTCATTTTCATTTTCATTCTCATCTTCGTCGTCATCGTCATCATCATCGCCTAGACGAATGTGCTCCTCTCGGAATATCTCCTCTGCCGCTGCCTCGGCTGCCTTCATCGCTTCAGCCCTAGAGAGCCTGACTGGTTTGTGGAGAGCCAATCTTGGAACAGGCACAGGTCTTGGCTGGTCCCTCCTCAAGCGATCCATGTTTTGCCTGACTGGCCTTTTCCACTCAGATATCTCTCGAGAGTGGGAGTATGGCTTTGATTCCCAGTTCAGCCGGGCTCTTGGATCTATGTTCTTTTCCGGTGTTTCCTCTTCTGGTTCCGTTCTTATCGTAGACTTGATAAAATGCGGTCGTACGTCTACTTTGAAAAACGCGTGAACCGAGTCCTGGGTATCTACTGAATCCTGATCTAAACCATCATAGTTTCCGTCCTCGTTTCGGGCATCTGCTTCGGTCTTGTTGAATCTGGGTGTAGCCAAAGTAGGCGTTGCCATCATGGCTCGAACCTGGGCCTGGGCGTTGTTGGCCTTAGCCGCAGTGACTTCGCGAGAAAACGCTACTTTGCGATTTCGATTTCGGCTCTTCATCCGTGGCCGTGCTAGAGATCAAATCAGTTAGTCCAGGTGCTTGTTTGTAGGCATTGCAATCACAAGTAGTGGCATGGCTTACCCATAGCCATGGCTCGATTCGCAAAGAGCTGTCTGCGCACGTCTTTAGCTTGGTCGTGCTCAAGCTCGTGCCTATGGGGCGAAGTGAGGACCTGGGTCTGGGGGGTATTTGACATTAGTGCTATGTTTTGGTTTGTTCTATCACAGGCTCTTGTTCATGGTACGGGAGAACGAGTTTGGCGGAGGGTGGATTTTTAACTATGGGCGCCTATTGTTTACCCATTTCCCAAAACGGCAGGCAAATGTCAAAACGTCAGAATCAGGAACTTTTTCTTTTCTTTCATTTTTCGTTTTCACACTGAAAAATAGATAAAATGACATTAAAAAAAAAATGAGAACATTGAAATGCTATAGAACAAGAGAACATACAAATATGTCCCTAAACAAGCCCACTCAGCGTAAGACCTTCCAGAAAAGTCGCCAAATCGTCTTTCCGTACCTCAATAATTGCACTTTCAAAACTATCCATTCTAGCTTTGGCCCCCGTTTGAACCGCTACCTGCTGAAATGCGTTGCCAAAAGAGTTCAGAACACCGGGCTCCAAGAACGAGTCCTTTCCTCTGCCTCTTGGCTTTGCCTTGGAGTTTGGCGCGCCTGATACATCCAGTTCGTCATTTTCCCCTGATATCGTAGTTTGATACCCCCGTGGATAGCGAGCCGCAAGACCCAGGACCAGATAGGTATCGGCTTGCACGTCCAGAGAGGCAAGCACGAGGGGCAATGGAGTAGGATCAGCCTCTGCTATCGCTTCTTGCATCCATATGCCGAGTCTACCCAGTGCCAAAGGGTTCTTGAACGTATCAAGGTCGGGTCCGTCCTTGACGACCGCGAGCCTGAATATCCGCAAGTTTCGAACTTGTCGTTTTTCAAGAATCGCAGTGCCTGCTCTGAAAACGGCCTGCTGTAAAACTCTCGCATTCTCTAGTCCCTTTTCGAGAATGTCTACCTTATCCAGAGCATCCCACCCTGCCCAAAAATTGCCTATCCACCTCTTCTCCTTCTCCGCTATTTCCTCGCCAATCGTTTTCTCGGCATCTTCCGTCGCATTCAGATTCTGGTTTTGATGCCGCTGATGCTGTTGAGCACTCTGACTGCTCACATAGGAGCTTTTCCCCATTGCAATGTCTGTCTGCGATACAAGTCCACTTTCCAGTAGAGCTGTGAGAGCCTCGACACATTCACTACCCGATATTGTGCTCCGGTATCCAAACTTTCGCACAATGCCCTCTCGCACTATGTCGTCTAGCCCATAGAGCCCAGCAACGTTGCTCAGCATCGTGTGCAATGATTTTTTCACAGAGATGTCCATGTGTGTCCATTGCTCGTGTGCAACCTGTAAAGAGATACCCATTCGTGCCAACATTTTGTGAAGTTTCTTTCTGCCTTCCTCCTGCCAAAGCACAAGCTTAGAGGAGACATAAGAGGAGTAGAGCATACTGTTGTAGAGTGACCAATGCCGTAGTAGAAACAAAAGATAGTCTGTTTCCACGCCCAGCGACATTGTGTCTGCCGTCCGCGAATTGGCCCCTTCTGGTGGATTCAGTCGCATAACCTCGTCTTTCAACAGCGGGTACAGTTGCTTGTAGAGTTCAGGATATTCTCCATCCAAAGATGCCGTCCCCACGACAGTTAACCACAAGCTTTCGATGGATGTTTCTCCAATGAGCGATATCAATGAGTACATCTGTAGAGAAGCAGAAGTCGCGATTGTCGTTCCAGAAGCATAGTACTCTTCTAGCATTTCTTCTGAGTTTGAGATGTCTTCTGCCCGGCCTGGTGAGTGTCGTTTCAAACTTGGTTCTGATCCTGGCGAAGAGGACCGCGATTTTCTTTTCGTTTGGCTGCTTGGTATTGGATACTCATCATCATCATCTGCATCTGTTTTGATACCCTCATCTTCATCTTCATCCTCGGCTCTATCAGCTCCATCCACGCTTCCTTCGTCGTCATCCTCTTTGTTGGCTTCTTCCACCAGTCGGTAATACGCGTCTTTTTGCTGTCCCAGGTCGTCATCAATAGCTCCATCATCCAAACAGACCACAATTTGTGATCCAAATACATTATCCAGATTCCACGGCCGATGTCCATCAATCACATAAATCTTTCTCTTAGCAAACCCTGTACCATTCGAATGGCGCGTCTCCCAATCACTTTCTCTCTGCTCAGCACTTCCTGGCCCATTAACAATGTACTCCTCGGGATTGATATGCAAAAAAGTCTCCAGATCGACAAGCGCACCACACCCTACCATGACCACGTTCGTTACATCGTCGTCGAGCTGCTGGAACTGTGCCTTCAACTCCGAATAGCCCACCACAGGCACTATCCGATGTGTGATGAGCTCTTTCTTCAGAACAGATGCAAACACTTTCGCAGCACATAGTGCATCGATATCGATACATGATGTGAAGATGACAAGTTTGCATGTCGAGTGGGAAAGTGAGGTCAGTTTGATCTCTCTGAATGCTGTCACGTACTGGGCTGACGTGAGATACATTTCCTCTTGGTTGTCCCCTCTGTCCCCCGTCGCTTGGTGCTAGTAGCGCTGTCTTTTGGATCTTAGAACAAGTCCCTAACGCGTCGCGAAATTCAGTTTTCTTGAAACAGCCTTGACATAGTCATGTGATAGTGTGTCCGGGTGACCACCGACTCTGCCAACGAAGCAAAGGCACAAGCGAGAAGAAACTTGAAAGAATCGTTTTGAAAGGAAAGAAGATATACAACATGCCAGCGTCTTCGCGGTGTCACTTGTTTGTGCTAGTTTTGATCTCAAGCCTGATAGTTGGGTCTCAGGCCATGTTTGATTTTTTTCAGCATTTTGGACAGCAGAGATCAGAACAACAGCAGCAGCAACAGTTTAACTTTGAACAGACTTATCTGAACGGTAAGATTGATCATGACCTTTTCTTGTTTTGTTTATGATCGGCTTTCTGACGTTTTTTTTCTTTTGTTCAGCACAATGCAATGGATATTTATGTGAAGACACATTGTCGTGTGTTGATACGTTATTTGACTGTCCTTGTCCTTTTCCAAATTCACAGCTAAAGTGTGTCCTTCCAGACAAGAATTACCTTTGCATTTCAAAGCCTGCGAATGTGAAAAACCCCGAGCTCTACGATGATCCTGTGAAAGGACCTCAGATAACAGCAGGAGGAGATGTTCGAGATTGTGGATGGATTAACAAGGTGCATCAGGGACTGATATAGCTTGGGGAAAAGAGATGGAAGCGATTCTACAACAGGCCCCATTTGAACAGTATAATTAATCTCTATTTCTGTCCGGGATCCATCTCTTATAGACCACTTCCCGAACTTTGTAGCTCGTAAGAAGACCCTCAAAATCAATACTACTTTCATTTATCAAGAATCGTGAGATGTCATCTGGAATCTCAACGTAACAATACACAACTGTCTTCTTCACACCACCATTGACACGGTTGATGCTCGATGCCCACCACCATGGCTTTGCAACCTCAAGATTTCGTTTCTCATCTGTAAATGAAGGTAGAATTACCACCGAGAACTCTGCGTGTGAGAAAGGTGGACCTCGTTTGTATAGGAGAAAATCTATGCCGAATTTGATTCCGCTTCGAACACACCACCCAAGAGACCGATAGTGGTGGTATACAACATATTCCAGTATGAACTTGCAGTCTGGCTTAAAATCTGGGACCATCTCGAGAAACAGTTGACTTGTTGATAGTTCTCCTTTTTCTTCTCTTGCTTCAGAAAACACCTTCAAACAGCCAAAGTTCAAGTTTAGAAACAGTGCCTCGACAGGCATCAGTTGGAGATATTCCAATTGATCCAAGGTCTTGTTCTTTACAATATTCCTATCTTCTTCCCGCCATTCACTAGAACTTTTAAATTCTGTCAAGAGGCTTATGGTTTGAGCATCAAGAAATCCTACTTTCCTTTGCGGAAGAACAACTTCTCCAGTAACCTCTAGTCCAGCATCAATCATCTTTCTCCGCTCCAAAATCTCTGCTTCAACCTTGGCACGCTCTTCTTTAAATTTCCGTCTCTCCTCTCTCCTTAGCCTGGTCACCTCTTCCGAGGAAAGTGGCTCATTTGTCTCTAATCCCAACCTCCGAGAATATCTTCCGTACCAGGACGGCTCGCTTCTACTCAACGAACCCTTCCCGAAAAATCCCATTCGCCATAGCGTCGACATATCGCTTTCCCCCAAGACTTTGAACACACCATCATGCGTAAGAACGCAATCGATCGAGATTGGATCCACCTGTCGAGGGAAAAGAATGTAATGTAGAATAGACAAAAAATTGTTTGGAATTAGTGGAGGATCTGGCAGAACGCTCAGGACGACAGGCAGTGGGGCTTTGTAGATCTCATTCAGACTAGGTCGCTTTTTGGATGGCGTTTTTGCCGTACTTTTACAACTACTGCTCATTATTCCATATCAACAAAATCTATTTTCAATGCTCTTTTATATCCTATATAACCTTTGAAGATTAGTAACATAGTTTCCACATTTTCGAGTAACCAAAATTGCTCTTCACTTCTTTCATTTCTTTGCGTGCTTTAATCAGATACCGTTGTAGTCTTGAAATCAAAATATGCTTCCATCAAGAAACTAATCTCTCAAGCATGAAGTAAATGTCATCAGGAAAAGCAAAGCATAGAAACAAGAGATAATGAATGAAGGAAAAATTTTTATAAAAGGATTCCTACTTACGACATAAGAGACAAAATTGCACCAAAAGGATAGCAAACTGTGAAGATTCATCAACAGAAATGCAATTTCTGCTCTCTTTATACTCACATCCAACCACCCGTCCTCTTGAAAAAAATGTGCATAACCCTAGTATTATCACGTGAACATTTCATAGGGCTGAAATGAGAAACTGGCTTTGATATGATGATCTAAATACAATACTTAACTTCTCAGGGCTATAAGTCTCGAATATGTGCTGTGTTTATTGATACAGTGTTTGATTAACAATTTAAGCAGCTTCTCTGAAATGTGTAAAACTAATAGAGGAGCGTCATTACCAGAATATTTAGGTCTACTGCGACTATCTCCTCCATCTAAAGCTCATCATGGCCAACTGCAGTGCTAACTGCACTGGAAACTGCACTAGAAACCGATGATGCTAATTCTCGCTGCTTCAAGGCGGCTTGAGGGTCAAAATTCCAGAGATGGACCACGCCATCAATCACCTCTTTGTGCACAGCTGGAAAATCGGCCCCCATGTAGTAGGCAACAGCGCCCATAATTAGGCCCATGAACAACATGGCTCCTGTTCCAGCGAGGAAGAGGTTCACAGTGCTAATTTCATCATCGCCGTTTGCTGCCGATGATCCATTCTGTTTTTCGCCGGCAGCTTTGACCTCTAGGGTGAAACGCCTAGGAGGGATAGAGACAGGGAACAAGGTCTCAATGCACTGTTCAACGCGACCACAGACAACTCCAATACGGAGATAGTTGGGATCAGAAGGGTGAGATCGGTGATGGATTTTTCGCACGTATTGGCGGAAAATCTCACAGGTACCCTTCAAATCTTGACTTTCCAAAATTAAGGATGCAGTTGTGCCCCTCCTGATCTTGACATTTTTGTGAAAGATGTTAGGGTTTCGATATACAAGTTCCAAAGTGGCGATGGCCATAACTTGAGGAATGCAACAAAAGTTAAAAGTCGATTGATCTTTGATGCAGGATAGAAATAGCAAACAATCCCCGGCGTGTTCAAGAGCATTAGCAACCAACTCAGAGACACAGTAGAGTCCCTGTTGTTCGTCTTCTGGAGATTTCAAAAAGTCTTTGAGCGAAGACTTTGCGTACTTGGACCAAATTTCCTGAGGCCAAAAAGATCTTCCATCATCAATATCCTCACGGTAATCGCGAATAATGTTTGTTTTTTGAAGAAACAGGCCCATAGATTCCTGGAGTTGAGGGTTCTTGACAAGTTGTTCGTCACCAAAGTCGGCAAGAATGATTAGTCTCGTTAGACCTTCCCCAACGAGCCCAGCAACATAATGGCAGTAGAGATCGTAGTCTGCTATAGTCTTGACACCATTCAGATTAAAGTCCTCATTAATGACATAATCTGCCATACCGTTGCCCATTTTATTAGTAATGTCTTTCAAAACCTCTTGGTACTGGGGCTTGAGGTTGTGATACTCCTTCAGAATGGTGTCAAATTCAACAAGCACAACTCTGTCCTTTTCATCTGGTCCATTCCCATCAAACGTCCAGTCCTTTGTGTCCAGCTTTTCATCAAAGGTGCGTAGCAAAGGAATTTTGACATTAGCTGATAAGGTCATATCATCCTCGATTGTATCCAGGGCTCTTAGAATCAGATAGAAGATAGCAACAGCATCTCGAAGCTCAGGATTCAGCTCGACGATGACCCGTGCAAAACTCCTGGATGTATATCCAAGCAGTTCATAACATCTCCTTAGAGTCGGAGACTCCTTCTCGGGGTTTCTTGGATGTAAACTTGTGGAGCAAAACTTCCTAGAGGAAAATGTTAAGGAGAAAAAAGTGTTAGTTTATCCATCTTGAAACAAAGACTTTTTTTATATATATTTTTGATCCCCTCAATCCTCAAGTCTCCAAGACAAAATCCGGGGTCAAAAGTCAATAATTTTATGGACCAGTCGCCTCGTTTTTGGTGAAACAGAACACAGGTCGGATTTATTTCAAGCCGGTGATCCAAGACACATAGTAAACGCTCCGACTGGTCCTCATTCCACATACAGCTGAAGTGCAGCTTTGAGCTCCATTGGATGTAGAACCAGGTCCGTCAGCTTGCCCATTTCAAAATAGTATCGAGCGTTTTGAAATGTTCAGATTAATGAGAAGAGAGAAAAGGCAAAGAAAAGCCGGAGTATACTAAGAATGCTCGCCCACAAGATTGATCTAGGTCCCTCTCCAGACTGATATAATCGGGCTGTTCTTTTATACGAAGGAAATAACATCCTTACGCCTCGCGTCATGTGTGGTGTCAAATTTCAACTTGGGCGCTTCCCCTGTATGGATGGAGCTTATTGGCAGTGAGCCCAGGGGGTTGGCGTCCTACAATCGATTAAGACAAAACTGACTGCTGTTTGACGTATTTTGATTTTTGCTCTCTGGAGCAATTGCCCATGGACAGTTTTTCTGGGGGTTCCTTCCATTTTTTTTTGGTTTATGACCATAAACTATACCAGGGAGGCTCTGGAAAGTGAATAACTATCTGTTTATGGTGGTAACATGCACCTGGAATAGGAACAACAAGAGCAAACAAATATAAAACTCTGTGGTATTGCTTAATGAAATGAGGTTCTTCAATGCTAGTTTATTTTGCTCTATATATCCTTTGCTTCGCCGATTATCTTCATTGCGGCGCTGTCCCCTTGTTCCAGCTGGGGATTGTCCAACGCTTCTGATATACACTTCCAAGGGTCTCTCGCTCCACCCCACTTTAAAATGTTATTTCTAAAGTTTTCCCCAGATTCTCTGGATAGAGGATCAGCTTCAAACAGATGAGACCAAATTTTAGATGCGATCGCTCTGTCGAATAAATAACTATAGTAAGATGCCCCATACCCAAACAAATGGCCAAATTGTCCATACCACCTTGAGTATTGATCTTCAAAGACGCCGGGTGCCCTTGATTCGTTCTCTGTGTAAAGCTTAGCCGATGCACCAGGAGAAGAAAAGTCATGACCTACGTCTCTGCTGTGAAATTTCTGGTCCAGTAATGCCATCTTAATCTGACTAACCGTTTCGCAGTTGTGCAAATAAGACGTTTCCGTTTTGTGGTTGTTCAACAATTCCATTGATAATGGCTTGTCCGTTTCATGATGTCGTGCAAATTGACTCAAAACTCTGTAATCAGTAGCAAAGTGCTCCATCAGGACAGAAGGCAATTCAACAAAATCAGTAGCACACCTGGTCCCAGACACATTGTGCAGATTTGTTCGGCCTAACATTGAGTGCATTGCATGTCCCATCTCGTGGAACAAAGTTTCAACCTCAGAAAGTCCAAGTAGACATTTCCCTTGGCGTCCGTTTTTCGTGAAATTGCAAACGAGGGAAATAACCGGAAGCTGGTACATGTTTCCATCGTTTCCCCGATGGGTCTGGATCGTACTCAGCATGGCCTGGTCTTGCAGCTCCTCGGTATCAATCTTCCTCGAGCAACATATCGTGAAATGTGCAGGGTTGTTTGTCTTGCCGATTCGTTCAAAAAGGTCGCAGTAGATGACGCCGATTTTGCCTTCATTCTCCGATATAACATCCAGTTTTCTCACATCGGGGTGCCAGCATTCATCCGCAGTAACTTCTGACAGAACAAACCGGATACCGTAAATGCGATCAAACAATCGAGACAGGCCCTGGATCACTGTTCCAAGACTCAAATAGTTTGAAATATGTTCCGAAGTTCTCGATCGTTTTGAAAGGATGAATTTTGAGGCGTAGTAATCTTGGTCCCACGGTTTTACCAGAGAAGCCAGATTAACTCCACTCAGCTGTTGAGTATTATGTGTCTCTTTTTGCTTAAGCTTGGCAAGTGTAGAAATCTCGTTAATTGCCTGAGGGTGTGCCGTTTGCAACAGGTTTTCCAGAAATTCCTGAACATTAGCGGGATTCTTTGCCATTTTTTCCTCCAAATGATAAGCAGCATATGAATCTTTGCCCAAGAGCTGTGCAAGTTGTAACCTTTGTCTGAGCAGCTCTTCTAAAATTGCTATATTTTCCGAAGTTACATCGTGGGTTTCCATCCACATTTTTTTTCTCGTCTCCTCTTTTTCGGCATTTTGTATGACCAGTTGGGCATACGGACCTCTGGTGTGAACTTTTATTTGGCCTGTTAGCGTTCTGTTTCTTAGAGATGAGAACAAGGAAGGATCTACGCCGGTTAGCTCCGATTGGTTGAAAGTCACAGTCTCGTTATTTGGCACACTCAGCCAATTCTGAAAATACTGGCCCAGCTTTGATATATTCGTGGAAAGTTCTATAAATTGGTCTCTTTTTTCTTCGTCCAGGTGGATTCCAGATTTTTTAAAATCGTTCAACAGAATTGTGCCCACAGAGACCTCTTCTCTTGAAAGGGAAGACGAATATTCGTTCAAAACAGTATCAAGATTGGCGTATAATGCGACATTAGTGTTGAGAACATTCATATAGCTGAACATGGTCTCATGGCACGCTTGCGCTGCTTCAACAAATTTCGAATCTGGATGCGATAGCCTTATAAACTCTGCCAAGTCGATGACTCTACATAGGATATCACTGATGCGGTCCAAGTAGAGGATATAGATAGGGTATTTTGCAGGACCAAAATCCGTCGTTAGAAAAGCCACCAATTTCTTGGCTCTTTCAAGAGAATCTTCGCAAAACTGCATTAGGCCATGGGGTGACTGGAGATACGGGTTTTGAAATAAGCCTGATGTTTTCTGGAGGTCGCGTCCAGTAGAAATCACCTTCCACATGGCTTCGGAATCGAATACATCTCTCAGTAGCTTGTCGTCAGATGATTTGTTTATCGAGTAGTGCGACCCGACTATGCTTTGTGGATATGCCGGACTTTTTCTCACCCCATCATCCTCTTGTAGTCTCACGGACTCTTGAGATTGGAGGTGTTGTTGGATCCTCGGAGTCGAGCTCAAAGACCTGAACCTAGAAGACAAGCATCTTGGTTTCGAGCGACCCAAAATATGGGTCCGGTTTGCCCATCTAGAAATCGATGAGATCATTACCGAGAGACCGAGCCAAGGGAGGAAGAAGTCCAAATCTAGCGCTGTGCTATTGTTTTTGATGATTTATGAAAACTTGATTGGCCTGTTCACCACACTCTGTGCTTCTACACGGCCGGGTAAGCCAGGTCTTCCACAACATGTCTTTTGGTTTTTGCGGGGAGAACTCCATCTTTCAAACCACCAGCTTCGCAATGTCCGGATCAGATTACAAAAAGTTTGACAAGTTCTTGGTGGACTTTCCTTCCGAGTTTGTTATTCATGTTCAGATCAACCAGCCGCGCAAGTACAATGCCTATGATGAAGCGTACGTATAGCTTTTCTCGGCAAAGTCTTGAATCACATGCCGGTACTAACCATGAGGTGTGGGAAGAACTTGGGTGCAATTTGGCCAAATATTCAAGCAAATCCAAGGAGATTCAAATGTCAGATGTGTTGTGTTCTCTGGTGTAGGGGATCATTTCACTTCTGGACTGGATATAAAGCAGGCAGGTGCGATTTTGGCACCTTCTGGTGATAAGAATTCACGCACAAGATTCAAGTTGAGAGAGCATATAAGGGACTTTCAGAATGCCATTCATACCCCTTTTACCATAACAAAGCGTATGTTATTGTTGATATTGGGATGAGAATATTTGTGGGAGTAATTGGGTGGTGTCTAACGCTTTATTCAATTCAGCTGTGATCGGAATTGCCCATGGCATTTGTTTTGGGTTGGCAATTGACATTTTGACTACTTTTGACATACGCATTGCAACAGCGGACGCTAAATTGTCTGTTAAAGAAGTTGATATTGGCCTTGCTGCTGACATTGGGACTCTGCAACGCCTTACCAAGATTGTGGGATCTCATGGCTGGGTCAAAGATATCTGCTTAACAGCCAGAATCTTTGGTGCCGAGGAAGCATTAAAAAATGGATTGGTCTCTCAAGTAGTGACAACCAAAGAAGAAGCAATTAAGACTGCATTCAAACTGGGAGCGCTGATTGCTGGCAAAAGTCCTGTTTCTGTTCAAGGTACTAAGGAATCTTTGAACTACGCACTTGACCATACTATTGGAGATGGTTTGGAGCAAATTGCAAACTACAATGCAAGCGCTATTGATGAAGACACTGCCATTGCATCCTTAGCAGTGATCAGAAAACAAAAACCCGTCTTTTCCAAATTGTAGGAATGAGCACTCTTCATAGCCAATCCATAGCGATGATTTTAGTGAACGGGTCAATCTGCGGATCATGGAGCTCTTTGATATGGAGTGGGGCTTCGACTTGACTTGACCTCAGTCAGACTCTCTAAAGGGATATGCTTTCTTTTTTATTGTTACTCAGGTTAGTTTTTGATTAGTCAGTAGGTGTTTGAGTTCTGAATGATATTTTTCTTTTTGTTAAGAAATGTGCTACAAACTTCTTCGGATTTGGAGATCCTTGACATGGCTTGCCCATATGAAGTGTTCTACACTCTTGTTGGATTTAGTAATTCATGAATTGACTACGAGAAAGTCTAGTTATTTTCATTCCATGCTTCAAATAAGTAAAAACATTCACCCTTACAACTTCCTATTATCAATAAGGATTAGTCGTAT
This sequence comes from Alloascoidea africana, assembly GCA_030581615.1. Classification (NCBI taxonomy): domain Eukaryota; kingdom Fungi; phylum Ascomycota; class Alloascoideomycetes; order Alloascoideales; family Alloascoideaceae; genus Alloascoidea; species Alloascoidea africana. The sequence continues at coordinate 38,020 of JAKTTT010000033.1, read as the reverse complement.
TTTTTGTTTCCCTTGGCATTCATGTATTGCGACAGGAGAACTGACTCCAAAATCTTTTTGAATTTCCTAGAAAAAGTCAAATCTTCGGGTTTTGTACATCGATCATAACTTTTGTGATGATGAAAGCCATGAAGCAAACACCATCCTTGAAAGAGCACCGCAATAAAAGTTACTTCAAGTAAGGAAAAATATGCTGTTTGTGTCTTAAGTGGAAAGGACCATAAAATGCGATTCAAAAGTGGTGATAATTTCTATAACAATAAATAGTTATTTGAGAAGTCTGTGAACCTGCTGATTTTTCCTGTTCAAGGTGTCAACAAAACGACAGTCTCAAGTTCTACAGAAAAGAGCAGGTGAAGCCTCGAAAAATGAAAAGAGTATTAACTGCTGACTTCCAGTCAAAAGCGCCATTGAACGTTTACGACAAAACGATCGGAACATACGAGGAAAGAGGAAAACGGAAAGAGTCGCAAAAAGGCTATATAAATATGCAGGATGTCTCGAAATGGACAACATTTGCGAGATTCATGCGCAAGATCTGCAAAAGTGTAGATTGTGGAAACTCTCACAAACCCCGGTGAAGCTAACGCAGGCTGTTGACCAAGACGTTCCTTGCGATTACGGCTGTTTTTGAATTGTGCCAGTGACGTCAGATCCATGTTTAACTTTCTCTTGATGGCAGTTGCTGTCACCGCTCGAAAAGAGTCAATTCGTGCGGTTGACGAGCTACCAATTCTGAGACACTGGGTGCTCTTTGATTGCCGTCGAGAAGACTGGAAACAGAATCTTGGTAACTAGAGCCCCAAACAATTACGTTTGTGATGTCGAGGATCTCTAACAATGATGGGCCTAGGGGAGTTTGTAGAGCAACTGGCAGCAGACAAATCTCGCAAAGTTATCTTTCCAGGCCAAGGCCTCAAATACCCGAATCAAGCCATCCTGAAGCACAAGAAGACGTTTATTGGACTCCGAGTGGATAATCGTGCCCCGGCTGGATTTCAAGGACACCGCCGCTTAGTCATCTCCCGCCAGTGCTCAGCGCCCGTGACGAGGTCCAGAACCACCGCCATAACAAATGGCCCAGCTCCATCGCCATCGGATCTCCAATTCGCCGGAGAAAAGACGCAAAAAGGAGTCGGGAGTCGAACATTGAGCACCGTGACCCTGCCTGCTGCGAACCGGCGTGACTGGAGCTTTGGAGATTTAGGCGAGTGGCAGACAGGTTTTTAGCGTCACCTGCCAGAAGCACCTTACCAACACAGAACCTTCTGGGGCTCTCTCTCTTCCATCAGTCTTCGTCATTCCCAACCATCAAGCATTCGCATCTGTTTCACCCATGGACGACACCAACCACAAGCGCTCGATATCAGCGTCTATACAGGGCTCTGATCCAGAGCACCGCGAACCCAAAAAGTCACAGAGGACTGCCCGAAAGCCAGCGGTCTCAGAATCGGAGAACAAGAGGAAAGCACAAAACAGGGCGGCACAGCGGGCATTTAGAGAGAGAAAAGAAAAACGACTAAAGGAACTGGAGGACCGCGTCCGCGACCTTGAAGGAGAGGCTTCAGTAGCCAGCTCTGAAAATGAGTTTTTAAGACTACAAGTGGACAGATTGATGGGGGAGCTCAAAAAGTACCGTGGCGAAGGAGACCAAATCGACATCAGACCGCCCTCTTCGAACTTCAACTTTGAGTTCTCAAAGCATTCCAAGTCTCCAACCACTACAAAGGCAACAGCTAAAGTGACCACTCCAATAACCTCAAGTGTAAAGTCTCCCTTCAGCTCTTCGATCCCAGCGTCAGACTTGAGCGATGCAGCCAGTTCGTACCGCACACCCTTAACCGACCATTCAGAACCCTCTCCAGTTATCCAACCGACCCGAGCTCTTTCTCAAAAGGCATCAAATCACTCCGTAGAACCACCAGAGACGTTTGATGAGTCCGTCAGAGACTTTTGTCTTAAACTCTCAGAAGCATGTGGGACTAAAGAATGCCCAATTCCGAAAAAGCTGGGCACTCAAGGAACCCAGATCGCCAAGTCACTCACGTCCACTTCCCCTGCTTTTTCGCCGCTCAGCAATTACGCCAACAGTAATGCGTCAGTAAAAAGAGAAGATTCGTTCTCGCCTGCCGCGGGTGGCGACATGGGCGGTTTCGAGTTTAATGAACTGTTTGACGGCGGGCAATTTGACTCGGACTACGTTTTCAACTTTAATAATAGAGGAGCCGATGGCCAAGAAGGAGAGCCTGAGCTACTGAATCTAATCACTGAGGAAAGCATTTATGATCCGTTTTTAATACCCGATACCACATCAATGAGTCAGATCCAAGGACAGCCCATTCCCAACCAGCAACGTTCGTCTTTTAACAAGGGATATATAGATAGTCGGACTCCAACTCTTGGTTATGCCGGTTATACCACAAATACTGAGAGTGAACAACAGAAGGCCGCACAGGCACAAGCCTCTCCTTCGATTTCAACTTTTTCCATGGTGAATAACAGCATCCCTAGAGCAGGCGCTAGTTCCAGAGTTGGCAGTTTGGGCTCTCAACAGGACGATTCAGACTCTGAGCTTGTTGTTCCTCTGAAACAGGAGCGATTATTACCGTGCTCAGCAATTTGGGACAGAATCTCTTCCCATCCTAGATACTCTGACCTCGACATAGAAGGTCTTTGCAATGAATTAAAAGCAAAGGCAAAATGCTCAGAGAAAGGCGCTGTTGTGGACGAGGAGATAGTGGAAGGCTTGCTTAATTCGGTATAGATGAATGTCTCTTTCCTGTATAGTATATTATTCTGGCTTAAATGTGTTTCCTCAAAATGTTGTTTTCTTCTTTTATAGTCGTGTGCTACTTGTTACTCTTTTAATGTGTATATGAAAAATCTCGGATAGCAACTTTTTATATTCTTCTCAACTTTAATATGAAAATTAAGAAATGTCATTTGTATTTTTGTAGTTGGCGATGAAGACTTACCAATACCAGCACAGTTGTACACACAAACCAACTTTTTTGAATGGAAAAAGATTGGAAGAATAGTTAAGTATATCTATATATGTGACAAAATAAAGAGGAAACATGATATATATGATGTACTTTTGAGAGTTGGTTCATCACCACTTTGAACATCAGTATCAGCCGAGAGAGGGTAACCAACCCAAATGACTACTGGCTTGGAGTCGTCAGTGCGTGTACCAAGTATCTGTTCAAACAACAAAAAAAAAAGGTCGATCAGAGTACCCTTTTCAATTACTGACAAGTGGGTTTTTTTTTGGGGTCTATAACAAGTCAGAATTTTGGTTTCCTTTTTGGATCTTCAAACTTGTGCTTGTAAATTTTGAGAAAGAGGTTTATTTTTCGTTTTTCAACCACCCTCAAACCATACAGGTAGTTTATGATAAAACTATGGGGTTACTACCAACAGGTACGTACCGACAAGACATTACATATATATCTCTTTGTATTAATTCGATTTAATGATACTGACAACAAAATTGTTTTTAGACAAGTCTCTTTCTTCAAATGGCTTATCTGATAATGGCAACAACTCACTGCCAGAGATGAGTAGCGAGACCGGATATAGGCCTGGCGACACCTCAGGTTTAGATTCTGGAAAGTACACAGATGTGACCAAAATGTTCATGGATAGTTCTTTCAGTGCGTATCATTTATTTGTTGAAATACCAACTTCATTTAATTAACATGGGGAGGGGGAATCTTTTCAGATTTGGAGCAAGGGATGTTATGCAAATCAGAGACTTTTAACCTGAGAAATGGGACACATGCTTTAGAGGTATGGGGAAAACGAGTTTAAATCAGGAGATGAAAACGTAACTAATTGTATATGCTATTTTGGAACGAGACACAAAGATAATGAATCCAACGATGGACACGGGGCTAATCGAGTTGACCGATGATGAGTTGAAATTCGATTGTTCCAAAACCCGAACAGTGGATGAAGTTCTCTGGATTTCCAATCGTATTTTCAATTCGTTGATATCATGGTTAAATGGTTCTTCCTTGCCTCAGACCCTACTTTCTTGCGCTTACATTGAAGAGCTATTGACAAATTATTCTAAATCCCTTGATTTGGAAGGCTGTCAGTTTGGTCAGAACAAGATAAAAGATCATGAGAAAGAGCCTAATTTTCGACTGGTTCATGAAGTACTGAGAGGCTTTGTCCTCAGTATTTCACAGTTTATTGGAACAATGTTGACGTTCTGCAAGGCTGGAGTCATTATAGAAGAGGAAGATATTTTCTTACAAACTATGGATTTTGATTTTTTGAGCTGTATCGATTCGGAAAAATTATTAGCAGAGGTGACAAGTGCAGTAAGCTCTATGGAACAACTTGTAGATGAATTGAAAGATGAAGAACAAGGGAGTCGCTCCGCAGAGTTGTTGCTTTCCATGGTCAAGATTGGCAAAGACTTGATGGTCATTTCAAGCCTAATAAAATTCTCTGATCGGGAGGCTATCCTTAACGAGACGTTACTTCTAGTACAAGGAATTCAATCAGATGTGAATGAAGAGCACATTGCAAAGCTTCCGTCAGTATCTGGTTGTTTTAGTAGAAAAGTTCAAATCAACCATTCCAATAGTACCCCACCTCGACCTCTAGTGGATTACAAGGACTGTACACTTGAGAAAACTTTTGGCTTTATAAAGACCATAATTGTTGAAGTTCAAGAAATTCTTCAACTCAAGCATTTCAGCAATGTTAGGGAAATCGTGGACTTTGTACATTACTTTTCATCAAAAGACCCACTTCCTACACCTTATTCAAGATCTTTCCTCCAGCTCTATCTTCTTCGGAATGATAGCACGGTTCTTGATACTTCATTAACACTTATTGATCTAATTGTTAGACTTTTACAAGAAACAACTTGCAGTTCGCGATTTTTTGGTACATTGTTGAAAAATGACAATAGTGAAATACTTTTGTTGATACAGAGTTTTTTGGGTAGTTTAACTGGTGGATTTGTGGAATGGATTGCAAAGGGAAGTTATAACCCATGTCGACAACAATCTGGACTTTCTCATCAGATTGTTGCCTGGGATTCACTTCAAGTTATGGTATGTTAATCTGGGCAAGTTTTTAAAGTACTGAACTAACAGACTTGATTAGTCCGAGAAATTAGAAATTGAATTAGAATCCAATTACGGGCTGTGCGACTTGATGAAGGGAGAAGCTGGCACTTCGCTATCTGCGATGCCAATTTCTTCTTTTGTGTTCTTTTGGAAACTATCTGTAATGATTGATTTTGTTTTTGGAGGGTTTGGACTAGAGCTCTATAAGCCTTGGGAATATTCATTGATGTATTGGTATGGAGAATATCTCTGCAACGTCATGGTTAACCACATTGATCGAATAAATGCGTATCTACAACAGTCTTTGGATAAACTTAAAAAGAAGCCAAAGAAGAAGAAGACTCTGACACAGGAAGAAAAAGATGCAAAGACGGCATTAAAAGCACAAACGAGAAATGCGATTGATTATTTTGCCAATCTTCGATTGAGATATGATGGACTGAAAAGCCTGTGCATGGCTCAGTACTTTATTGCTCTAACATTGGAGGAGAAGAAGATAATAAAAAAACCAATTGCACAATTTACAACCTCTGAACTACAATATGGACTACGAATGAAACCTTTTTCAACAGTGGGTGTGCCAGAATTCCCCACTTTCCCACAATGGAAAGAGACAAGAGGTCAAATTATCAAACGCTTAAACAATTCACAATCTACACTACGTGTCGTGTCTGAAATAACCAAAACATCCAGAACCGCTTTTGAACTTCTTCAGAGAAACTTGGCAGCAGAAGGCTCTCTGAATCCATTAATCCCATTTATTATCGAACAGGCAAACAAAGAGGTCAAGGAATTGATCAAATGCAGTGTGGGCATAGGTGTCAGCGCAATGATGGCACACAGAACTCTTTCAGCACCAGATTTTAATCCTGATGATTACAAATTGAACTTGAGCAGTTCTGGTTGCAAGTTTTTCCCAACTATTAAAGTGGACAAAGTTGCAAAATAGAGCAAAATATGTCAGACTTAGATTTCTCCCCCCCAAATAGAGTTCATCACGTGTAAATAATAGGGCTAGGGCTGAGTGTTCATGTATGTGACTGCTGGGTTTTCTGCGTAGATTTCAGCACGGGTTCGAATCTGGATGGGATAGTAACAACTCTTTCAAATACTGGAAACCCATCTTCTGTAAGTGAACACAAGCAACAATGCCACCAAAGTTCGATCCTAATGAGGTAAAGATTATCTACCTGAGAGCAACCGGTGGTGAGGTCGGTGCATCATCTGCTCTTGCTCCCAAGATCGGACCTCTTGGTTTATCTCCCAAGAAGGTTGGTGAAGATATTGCAAAGGCAACCACCAAGTTCAAGGGTATCAAAGTTACCGTTCAGCTCACAATTCAGAACCGTCAAGCCAAAGTTTCTGTTGTTCCATCTGCTTCTTCGCTGGTCATCACTGCTCTGAAAGAGCCTCCAAGAGACCGAAAGAAGGAGAAGAACATCAAGCACAGCGGGAACATTCCTTTGGAGGAGATTTTTGATATTGCCCGCCAGATGAGAGACAAGTCGTTTGCTAAGGATCTTGCTGGTGTTACTAAGGAAATACTGGGAACTGCTCAATCTGTTGGCTGTCGTGTCGATGGTCAAAACCCTCATGACATTATTGATGCCATTAACAATGGTGACATTGATGGTAAGCAACTTTTTTTGCCTGTTTGTGAATCTATCTTACTAACTGATAACAACTTTTGATCTAGTCCCTGAAGAGTAAATGGATTGATGTACAAAAGATTTATATAACGTTTAATGCTCATACAGTTGAACTTAACATTCCGCCTTTGAACAGTTTTTCCACGGCTTTTTAATGCTCAATATCAACGCCCACTTCTTCTGAGGAAGTTGATCCCCATGCAATGGACATTTGCAGTATCCTCTGCATCAGTGGCCTGTAGAGAACGTCCATCCACGGCCATTCTTTTTTTCCTTGTCTCACTTCTTTATAGCACAGTTTGCCAACACTCTGGTGGCAGGTCTTCATTTTCAATGAAGCTATACCTGCTTCCTATTTTGGTGCAAACAAGATTGATAGGCACTTACTCACCTCAATATTCTTTCCCCATGGATATTGTGGTCCTCTTATTTTTTTCACTTTTTCCCTGACATTTTGTTGCCAATGCGCACGCAGAATTTTTACGCAATCTCCTTGCGATTGCCTGACGAGAGTACGCATATACTAGTAATATAAAAATTATGAAGGTTGTACTGTACAACGTATCTATTTTCCCATGCTCCTGCCCACTTTAAGACCTCCATTCGTGTGTCTCGTTCTTGTCTGCCATTGCTGAATTCCTCGGTCTGGTCGCTGTTTTTATCTCGAGGGTGTGTGGTTGTGGTGCACTGTGATAATATAATGATCAATGGAACGTTTTTGCTCATTCCAACATGCTCTGAGAAGCAAGCTTCAACACACCCTGATTTCTCATATTTATCTGTTGAATCCTCTTAGAGGCGAATATAATCCAAAGCATATATACTGGTGGATTGGAGGACAAAATTGTGAAAAGTGATCCAATCATTCGAGAAACACCTACTCCTTCCAAGCTAAACTCGATTGGTGATTTCTCTCCCATCTCAAGCCAAGAAGAGCAGACGGCACCAAAACACCAAAAACCATGTCTGATTCTATTGGTAAGCTAAGAGACAAACCCCAACGACAACCTTGAACTCGCTGACACCAATCCTGCTTTCTAGATCGTGTCTTTGCAAAGGCAATATCCACAATAAAGACACTATCCACCAAAAGTGGCTATGGATCTCTTCCCCGGCCTCCTATAGAAAGCAGAATACATCTATATGGACTATACAAACAATCTACAGGTGTGCAATTAATTTTTAATGCGATGGTTTCAGTTTTGTTTTCTTCTAACGAGTTTTGATGGCTTAGAGGGTGATGTCGCAGGAATCATGGCCAGACCAAAGGGAAACAGCCCCGAGGAAGAGGCGGCTCGAAGAAAGTGGTGAGCAAGAAGCAACAAAATTAATTGCATACAACCTCCCCCTTTATCCCATGAAACTAATCCATTGTATAGGGATGCTTGGAAAGCACAAGAGGGTATTTCGAAATCGGAGGCGAAAAGAAGGTACATCTCTTTTCTCATCGAGACAATGAAGCTGTACGCCAGTGGTACGCACGAGGCGCGAGAACTTCTCTCCGAATTGGAATATCTCTGGGACCAGATACGGGATGTAGAGCCTACCGATGACTCACCTCCCCTAGGCTCATCCAGCGGTATTGTTGGCGACAATAGCAACACTATTAGCAATGCGGCGGCCGCGGTTTTGGGTTCCACCGCAGGGAGTTTAAATAATCTTGACCTCACCAGGGAGATTCACAGAGACATTTTACGCCGTGGAAGCATCAGAGAAGGATATCACAGTGATATTGGACAGTATTCCAGCCTCAACTTTTCCAAACCCGAGAGGAGATCTCCCTCTATTACTTCAGGAAGCTTTGTAGATGCTGTTTCCTCTTATTCCAAAGGCCGTAATTCGGCATCTCTCGATGGGCTTGGATTAAAAAGATGGAAAAGAGAAATCACGCTTGCTCTGGAGTCTCTAAGTGAAGAGGTTGATTCTTTGAAGAGAAATGCCGCCAGTGATAAAGGCAGTATTGCCAGTGGGAACAACATGGGGAGATATAAGAATACCCAAGAATTGATTTTGGACAGTATATTACGAAACTCCCAGCCAGAAAGTGGCCATCTAGGGCCTTCTAATGCGAATCGAAGGTATACCTCAAGATATGACGAAAGTGATAGAACTTTAAACAGCACCAGTCTTCCTGGGCATGTTCCTCACAAGATTGGAGACTATTATATTTATAAATACAGGCCTCAACACTCTGCAGATGGGTCTGAAAATGGGAGTGAACCTAGTAAAAAGGAGGACAAGCCATGGTGGTCGCCAATTGCAAAGTTTCTGTGGTCGGTGACAAAACATCTTCTTTTTGACCTGGTTGTGATACTAGCCCTGTATACAATAGTTTCTGGGAGGCTTCACCGAATAGAGATGCTAAAAAAGTTGAAGCAATTTCTAACCTCGGGATCATTGACAAGATAATAAATATGGCAATGAATAAAAAAGAAATGCGATATGTATATGGTTTGGTTATCGCCATATAACACAGATTCGCAAATTAACATACAAGTCTTTATTTCGACTTGTGTATGTGCATTTTGAAGACTTGTTTTTTCCTCTTTACATCATAACGTTCCTAAGTTTTGTTTAGCCTTGTTAGATTTCTTCTTGACTGTTAATGTACGCTTTCATCTATACCCAACATGAGTTAACGTTTTTCTACTCTTAAGTTTGAGTGTAAATTAGATCTCAGATAGTGTGTGCCAGCTGTGTAGAACCCATTTTTCTCTTTTTATGGTCTGAACAGAGAGTCAAAACTTGGGGCTCAGTCAGTTTTGTGAGCACGCGACACTTCTAAATTCATGACCTCCAAGATGGCTTGGAATAAAGTGGGTTTTCCACTTTGGGTATCGGTATCTCTAATATTTCTTCAATTGAAACAAGACTTGAAAAGAAGTGAAGATTAATTTGCGACTGTTGGTCGTTGGTTTTGCTTTTCTCGGGGGACAGCATAGTTTGTGTCCAGTACCAGCTCAATTTTGTGTTAGAATATTGGAGTAATTGAAAGGATATTCTTTGTTCAGAGGGATAAGACGGACAGATTCCCCTAAAATTGCCCAGGGTGTATCAGCTTTAGAGACAAGAGACAGAATCCAGCTTTTGGTGACGATCTTTGAGCAAACATAGCAAGGAGTTGTTAGGGCTCCTGTCCTCAGCAAGTAAAGAGTCGACATATTTTGATGGTTTAAACCATAAAATTTGATAATGCCAGTAGTGACCAACTTTACAGACACTTGACTGGGTGTATGGAAAAGAAATCGTCGCTTGGATTCGATTCACAATCTCCTGATGGCATCTCAATGACGATGGGTAAAGACATTTTTCATGTCCAACCTTCGAGACCTCCCTTTCAGGTACATCCTTTTACCATCTTGTTTCTTTCTGCAGAGACATAAATGCCAGTGACTACTTCCATTGCACAGGACAGATAGAATGCAACCCTTTTTCAATGATTTTTTACGTTTTCATTAGAATAAAAATGGAATTTACCCGTCAATTCCATGGCATGAAGCAAAACCAAGTTTAATTCTGCTCTTTCTTTTATCGTTTCTGTTTGCTGCTTTCTTGGTTGGTCTGGTTGACCAGCAGTTTGTGTCAAATGGAACCAAGGATGAATTTCGATTAGAGTTAGGTGGGGAAGCTCTTTATACCCAGATCTTCGCTGTAATATAAGCTCGGATAACTGGCGTTCCACATCTAGGATTTGTATTAAAGTATAACAGCCAAGCTCTAGTGATTAGAAAGTTGACAAGGTATTTTACAAACTTTGTGACTTTTTACCACATTTGATAATATCTAGTGTGACAAGTCAAGAAACGCTTATCTTTGATAAAGCTACTGTCACACACCGGAAGTCCGATTGTGTGATGAAGAAAAATAGATTATGGTTTGGTCTAACCTGGGTTCAGCCACTCATAGTCAATGAGGCATCTAACATTAACCTCTGAATAATGCTTTCCCTTGTAAACAAAACCCTTGGTTGTGTTCAATGCTGCCATTGGCATGACAAACCTACGGTAATTGACTTTTATTTCTACACAAGACAATTTCCCTGTCTCTGCTCTGGGTTTACAAGTGCCATTGGCAAGCAGATAATTTGCCTGGCACATTGCAAGAATGTGAAGACAGATACGACCAGATGTTTACCAGAACGGGCACTCTGGGGAACCCAGCTCCAGGGTGTCTCTGCTGTTCACCGCGCCCTCCTCCGCCATTCCCAGCGCCCGTCTCGCATCACCGCCGCCGCCGCCGCCGTCACCGCCACGGCCCTCGCCCTTGCTGAAGGCCTCTTTGTGAACTAGAGAGCCATGTGGCCCCGTGTCTCAGATCGCAGAGCCCCATGAGGTGGAGTTACCCGGGCCACATGCAGGGAAAGGCTTGTGCACGATTTCCTGTTTGGGACGGAAGCTCTAGAGAAATTAGTACACTGCTCTGGGCTTTCTTGGAAACTGCTCATCCCAGTCCAACATCCACCCTAGCTCGTCGGAAGCTGCCCATTCCAGAAACTTATATCGCATCTGCATCCTCGTCCTTTGCGACTCTCTTCATATTGCTATTGACGTGAGCCTTGTCTTCTCTTTTGTTCGACGGTCAGCTGAGACTTTGTTGGGGGGCATGGAAGACGGCAGAATGACTTCTCAAGGTTTTCCTGTTTCCACCAGATCTGAAGAAACAAACATTTCTGGCCATGGAATCACTCAGATGGCAGAAGACATGATGAACAAGAACATGGGAACAGACATGATGGTTGATTCATCCTTCCAGTACTCTGGAATCGACGCCAACTTCACCAGACACCAAGAGCCACAAGACATAAACAGCTCCATGAGCATGGACCTGAATTTTGACACTTTGGAGACGGAGATGAACCAATATCTTAACAACACCTCAGTTACCTCGTCGTTTCAACCGGTCATGATGACTGAACCAATCCTCTCGTCCCAGTCACAGAGTCCTGGTCTCTCGGTGGCCACCTCCAACAGTGGCTACCTCAAACAATTCATACCAATAAACACAGCTATGCCCCCATCAGAACACAGCACTCTCCAACCTCTCCATGAGTTCACTCCTCTGATGACGCCAATGTATGGAGAAGACGGTTCTCCACTGGCTGGTGCTACGTCAGTGGGTAATATATCCGATCCCCATCCCTCAGCACCCCACACACAAAGCCAGTACTTTAGTCCTCTTTCATCACCAGCAATGGACACTCCAAACTCCAACCCCCGGCTACGGGAGTCCATAACTCATAAAATGACATTGCAAAGACGATCTGTATACGATGAATCTGCTGTTTCCTTGCCTCAAACTTCTTTCTTCGCCGGCTCTTGTCAACAAGACATACAGCCGAATGCAAGGAGAAACTCATCCGGCTCCAACAAGAGATCTAGAAGCACACCTTATCCGGCCACCACTCCGATAATGGCAGCACATTCTCGCAGGACCTCAAAGTTTTCGCCGGCCATCAAGTATTCTAACGGTGTGTCCCATAGACAATCAATACCAAAGATCTCATCGCCATTGGCAACTGCTGATATGAACAGATCGTCAAGCACAGCACTATACCCTGTTCGCCTGCCTGAGGCTGCTATAGCAGATGCCAATCAATTGGGCGCGAATGGACAGAGATTGTCTCTTTCATCTGGATCATCAAGTACAACTTTGTCTTCAACGGCAAATTCTATGATGTCCTCTAATTATTCGTTTTCTAGTATGAACTTCTCAACCCCTTCCTCGGTTGAAGTTTCCTCTGCCGCGAATGAAGCATCGCCAATGACTTTTCCAGGTAAGAATTGCATGACTCCTGATGTAGATATTAGTTTGGATGCTTCCTCTGAGAATAGCACAAACGATAAACCACAGCAATCCTCAAAGGAAGAAAAGATTCAGGATTCGCAAATTCTGAGGGCTACCCCAGCCAGTCTGATGAAATTTAGACCTGTAACTTCTAAACCAACATCTCTTATACGCCAGACTGATCAACAAAGATCTAGCTTAAATCATGGTAGGTCTCCAAAAGAGACGCTAAACGATGACCTTACCGATTCATCTGACCCTAGAGCGACCAAAGTACCCTCTCAACGATTAAATTCTCACATACGACGAGCTTCCACCAGTGGCACGCCTGTTTCAATTGTTCCAAAGATGTCGCCAATGGTTAAGCAGAGTCATTCGCAGTCTCAACTTCAGACTTCTTCCTCTTCCCCCTTGTTGTTACCCAGATCACCAGGTGTTGGGATCGCCCCACAAAAGGGTGGATCTGGCTCTGGACTAGCAAATGGGAATGGAAAAGGGGACAATGGAGCGGTACAACATCGACAATCTAGGAGCTCCTCAGTTAATGAATCAAACACAGACTTTGTGACGCTTTTAACAACAAAATCCAATTACCAAAACATACTTGAGGGAAATATCAACCAACTGGGCCTAAAGTACTCAACCGACATTAACAGTTCCATATCGACCCGGCAGAAATCTCACAAGTTAGCAGAACAGGAAAGACGGAACCGCTTAAATGCGGCACTTGGCGAGTTGTCTCTTTTACTGCCAAAGGAGGCAAGTTCCGCGGGAAAAAAGACCAGTAGAAAAGGAGAAGGGAAAGGGGGAAACAACGGGAAGATAAACAAGTCTAAGGAATGGAAGAAAAGTTTAACGGCTAAAAATCCACTAGAGATGATATCAATAAGCGCAAACCCTTCGAAAACCGAAATTGTTGAAGGCGCTATTCAATACATAAAGTTTTTACAGTTTTCTTTGCAGCAGCGATTGGAAGGAGACAAAAATGGAGAAGAATCTCCAAGCAGTACCACAAGCACGGCAACCGATGTCAAGTCTGAGTCTCCAGAATCAGCCTCGCTGCAAATGTCAATAGACACGGATTCAACCCCTGAGCCGCTCGCAATATCTAAAGTTTAGACCACTATGTGTATCATGCCTTTTTTATTTTTATTTTTTATTTTTCGCAAGTTTGGATGAGTTAGTTGAGCGCCATTTTTTCATGATAAATAGGAACATTTGTTATAGATTTAATCACCCCTTTCCCTTAAGAAACCATTTTCTAGGCAAGCACTAGATCTTTGTCTTGTTCCGGTTTCCTCCTTTGGCTCCATGCATACACCGTATCCGGTTGGTTGCATATACACCCACACACCCGAGGACTGCGATTGTTTACAGTTAGTTCGTTTAACCGCTGGAAACCAATTCTGGTCAATCTTTGCCAAAACCGCCAGGCCTCTTACAACTTTCGCCTATGACCCACCGATTCCTGTAGCCATGAACTTCAATAATGATTCCCGTGCTTCCACTCGCTTTTTGGACAGACAACCGGCCGGGTTGTCTCGCCTTCCCGTTTCGAAAATACCAGTACCAAAAGCCTCAAGTCGACTGCCAAAGCCTATGACGGCCAAGGAAACTACAAATACCAGTTTTACCAGCACAAGCTCGACAGGCAGCAATGGATATCCATGCCACACGGGTGAAATCAATACAACTCCGCAAAGAAAGCCCATGAGAAATATAGTGCGCAACGCGATGAGCTCAATCCCGTCTCCAGTGGGGACACGAACCATTCGTTACTCAAAGCAGGCAACTCCTCCAAGAGCAATCAATCAGAGTCTAGTTAAGGATACGGGGCCACCGCCCATTTCTCCCATAAACTATCGCAATGTTGGTGCTGGAATACGGCGCAAGAGCAATACCCGGCCTATTCTGAACCAAAACGGGCACCATGGTGACAGGTCACAAATGGGCAACAAGCCCAGTGCTGAAAGTATAAGCTCGATTGAGGCGAGACTAGCAAAAGCAGAGAAAAGCAGCCAGGATCTTGTTGAACAAATGAGGACCAAGACAAAGAGTGGACAGGAGGCGATCACGACTTTGGAGAATCAGTTGTCCACATTACAACAGGATAGAGATCGTTTCTACAACTCCAATAGAAAACTCCAGGCTGAGATCTATGATCTTGAAAACAGTATAGCGGAATCAAAGGCACATTTGGATCAGCTGCAAAGAACAACAGAGAAGAAGCAAGATTCGATCAAGCGAGGTCACGACTTAAAATATCAAGAGAAGGAGTGGTCACTTAATAAAGACTATGACAATTTTGAGAACAGACAAAAACAGGAACTGGAATCTCTTGTAGAGCAGTGGGAAGGTAGCGATTCTTATGAAAACCCTGAAATAGTTGCCTTCAAAACCGAACAAAACGCATTAAACGAGCAGATCGACAGCTTACAACACAAACTACAGGAAACACAGCTACGCAATGAAGCGTTTGCCCTGCAGAATCGAAAAGTCTTGGGAGAGAAGTTAGAGACGTATAAAACTGAACAAGAGCTACTTTTAAAAAATGTACAAAACGGCCTAGAAGAGAAGAGCAAGATTTTAGAGACGGCGGTTAACAATCTGGATCATCAAAAGAGAAAACTGGCTGCAGATAAAAAGGCTGGTACTGATATGAGTTATTTGATCCAGGAGAAAGAAAACTTGTTCTCAAAGATCCGAGGAGATTCTGTGACTCTTGGTCAAAGATTGGATTCCTTGACTAGTGAGATACGTGATAGAGATGATAGCATTGCGCTGTTGGATGCTGATGTTAAAATGGTGACGGAGAATTTCAACCTAATTGATGGAAAGGTCCAGAAAGAGAAAAACTTGAGGAGGAAATTATCAAACACGATCATGGAGCTAAGGGGGAACAAACGATGTTTTATAAATGTTTTACCAGCTCTGGGCGGTCTTTCATTACCCGTTGATATTCGAAACTCAACTGTTCCTTTTAGAGATGATGCTACCACAACGGTGGAGAGACCTGTACTGGTTGTAAACGGTTCAGAAGAGTTTGACTTTGACAATGTTTTTTCCACAAGTGCAACCAGTTTGGAAGATAATTTTGAAGAAATGGGTTATTTATTAGATGATGCATTAGACGGATACTCCGTTTGCATAGTGAATGCGGGCCATTTGAATACTAATGAGTCTCAAGAGTTTTTCATAAGAATGGTTGACAAGATTATTTCGAGACTTTCAACAACCGCGGAAGCACTACACGTGAAAAAGCGATGGGAGTTTGAGTTTGAGTATCAGTTAAACGGGATAAATGATGATGGAAATACAATCATTGATTTGATCAATGAATCTCCTTCTTCTATGAGCATTCAGAATGGCATGCTGAAGATATTCGGTTCCCAGTTGAGGGATGGACAGGCTTTTCTTAGCGGCTTGAAAGGTGTGCAGCATGACTATCAAAACCTGTTGTTCAGTATGAAAATAAGAGGGATAAATGTTGAACGAGGATGTACCTTCGACTCTACCGTTTATCTCCTAGACTGCAAGCAAATGGCTGTTCAACAGTTTGAACCTGTGATCTCTCCTGTTGCCGAAACAACCTCTACGATAAATGTAAGTAATAAAGTTTGTTGTTGCCAAGCAATGTCAGGTACTAACCATCTTTAGCTTCTCTTGAGCCATCTATATGCAACTACCAAGTGCTTAACCTGGATAAATGTGAAGATGGAAGCAAATAGATTAAATGAAATCCTGCAATGGCTATCTGTTGGATCAAAAGTAAGATAGTTGTTTCGTCATGTTTCCATCAACAATTCTAACCTTTTTTTTTATTAGATCAACAACCAAAAAATAGCATCTTCGAAAAGAACAAGGCAATTTAGGAGGCAAACCTAAGCTTTATTAACAGTTTTGATTTTGAAACTTTGTTAACGGTAATTGTGCAATTTGATTATACGTAAATATATGGTATATAAAGGGACAGCCTTAATGCATAGCACTTGTACTTGTAGCAGACACTTTTTTCTTTTGATCTTTTGCTTTTCAAATACATGAACTAAAGTATCCAATCTCTAACACTGGTCAACAAAAAAATATAGTCCAAAAGGAGGTCAACAGGAGAGCAAACCATAACATAATGGGGTAATAAGAGTACATACATTATTTTTAAGCCAATATAACAAGTGACAAAGTAAAACAACGGGAAAGAGGAACGGGAAAAGAAAATGATTGCTTTCAGATACTCCTTAAGACTTTTTTTTTTCGTGATGGGGCTCGAATCAACTTGACAAAGTCTCTCCAAAGAATGAAGATAGGAAATAGAAAAGCTATTAAAAAAAAACATCAGAATGACTGTAGAACCTCGAAGAGAACCGATGATAGCTCTTCACTCGTGGCCAAACCTGGATTTTGAGAGTTTGCAAAAGGGGAGTTCAAGTCGTTGTCATCGAGATCCATCATATTCGTTTCTGCTTGTGGTTGTTGTTTCGCCTCTATGTCTGTCTTATTATTATTATTATTATTAGTATTATTTGAATCCAAAATCGTCTCGTCTTTCAACATATGGCCCAGCTCGGTAGTATAATCATCTGCTTGATCGTCATCTTTTAGTACCGTCCCCATTAGATTGTACATCATCCCATTATCTTCCACAACTGCGTTTGGACAGAGGGTTAAAAAGTTTGAAAAATCCTCTGCTGTTATCAGTAATGTCTGTTTCCTCTTTCCAATGTTTTTCTTCTTTTGTTGTCCACTCCCACTTGCTGCTGTCCCTGTGTTATTTGAATTATCTCCAGATTCATTGTTCTTGACATTGTTCCCAAGACAAAGCCCCACTCCGACAACTGAGCTGTCTACCCCAGGCCCAAGATAGCTCGAGTTCGTACCATATCCGGAGTTTTTGGCCCGCACAATGTCGAGCGTTTGTTGGATCAGATTTCTTAAATGTGTCTCAAGTCCAACAAGCATAACCTCTTGTGCATTTTTCCCCAAACCTCCAATAAGTCCATGCTCTCTTGATATCCCAAGCATTCGGGCACCGAGAATGTCTGTATCTGGCAGTTCATAGCTCTCACTTGCAAGTGGAGTTTGAAACCCATGGATAATGTCCTGGGACCATGTAATTGTGTTACCAAGGTTTTGCTGTTGAATATGTTTTTCTTTATCCGACACTATTGGTACTTTTGGTAACATTGCCTGGCGAGTAAGCGTCAGAGATGAGGTTATAAGTCCTTTCTTACCGGAATCTCTTGTTATTGCTTTTATCCTCTTGCGCTCTTTCACAGTCAGACCCATGATATCTTTCTTCAGCCGTTCGTATTGTGAAGAGCTCTTCATTGTACTTTGGGACTTGCCCTTTGTACCACTATTAAAGGAGAAAGAGGATCCTGAGCCAGTTAAAGCAGATTTTGGAGCATCACGTAGAGCATTTGCTAAATTTGCCAGCAATAGCTGGTTATGCATTCGAATAGTATTTTTGGAAAGA
The DNA here is from genome assembly GCA_030581615.1 of Alloascoidea africana. Taxonomy (NCBI): domain Eukaryota; kingdom Fungi; phylum Ascomycota; class Alloascoideomycetes; order Alloascoideales; family Alloascoideaceae; genus Alloascoidea; species Alloascoidea africana. Next base: position 20,024 of record JAKTTT010000033.1, on the reverse strand, counting down.
AGTTGATCCAGCTCTTTTTGTAACTCACGTCGCGTCAACTTCCCGAGCAAGAAATATGAGATTACTTTCCGATATCTATCCCATTTTTTGCCCAGAATTTTTTGAAAATCAGTCATCAGCTTTTCAATGTCTATTCTTCGACCACTGGAAATTCGACCAGATTTGGATAACAGCGGGAGATTCGCAGTGGCTTTGGACCCTTGTACCATTCCATTACTGCCAGGTGTAGGCGTGCTTCCTTCTCTTCCGTTATTCAAAGTAAGAGCCTGAGAAGGAGCTGTGATTGTGGGTGTTCCAACTCTTGTATTCGAGCCATTTGAAGCTTCTGAAACTGATTTTTTGATCGTGGGTGTTTTTTCTTTCTTAACGCCATTGATGACTGTACTTGTGGTGGAAGTTGCACCTGCGTTTTCTTCTCCATGGTGAAACCCATTTGTCTCCGCAGAATCTACATCATCCTGGTTTACCACTTGCTTAAGTGGAGTAGAGGCCAGTGGTGTATTTTCTGGTGTTCCTTCTTGATCCACTTCCACCGAGGCTGGACTCGATACTATCGGGGCCATCTCCTTTTGTTTCTGTCCTTGACTATTTCAGAAAGTTTAAAACGATACAACCTTTGCCCGTGTGTTTTGCGTGTTCTATTGGGTTGCACTATTCTTGAGACAAAAGCTAGAAATACCAATTATAGATCTCTAGCTTGCTTGTAATCGATGCCTTGTGTAGAGTCAGAAGATGATTACACAGTGTTGTAGGTGTATGTGGAAGATAAAGGACCAGTACTCAATTTACGCAGTTCTATATTCGAACCTCCCTCCTTCTCCAAGAGCCTTTAACTATGTAGAACATGATGCAAAATGTAAATGTGGATGTGTTCAAGGAACTTTTCTGTACGATTTTTTTTTTCTTTATTTTGTAAAACCCAATTAGTATCACACTTTCAATGACTAGTGTGGTATTTTAGAGAAACGAAACTTTGTAATGCTTCAGTACAGCCCCACATTCTATGATGCTTCCTGCAGTTTGGGAAAACACTTGTTGCTGAGCGCTGACAAAGATTTTTGGTTTTTTGTTTGGTTTTGAATCTGGTCATCACGACTCGCTTTTGAATTTAATTTTGTGTGTATGTGCTTTTTCTTTTCTCGTATCATATTATAAGATCTCCAAGATTCGAGTGTTCCTATCCTACATACACTTTGAAACCGTTAACTCAGATAGAATATAGATCGGTTTAATTCTCTTTCCTTTCATACTATATAAGAGGCTAAATATAAGTCAATACAAAAGTTTTTTTAAGATATTTTTCCCACAAGGATTTATATTTTCTTTTTAATCAAAACTTGACATAACAAAAAATGATCGATAGTACTAAACATATTAGTCTTCCACAAAAACGCACACATGCGATAGGGGGGGAAATAGTTCGAGACAAGAAAAATGAATGTGCAAAGGAAGCAAAAAAGTAGATGAATAAAAAAAATAAAAATTTTAAAAAAAATATAAAAAGGAATTAGCAAATCAGAGCGAAAAAAAATAAAATAAAAAAAGGGGGATTGAAAAATACAGCCGATTACTGATATATCCAACAGTATGGATACGGTTTGCAAAAGCAAAATCAATCTTTCACAAAGACCCAATAACCATGACATTTTCAAATAGCCCTTTTGTTGTTTTTTTGTTCCCTCATTTTGCTTGTTCTTTTTGGTCCTTTCTCTTTCAGGAAGGAGTTAACGCAATACAGTTGCAAAAAAGAAAGGAGAGCGTGCAAATGCACTTTCTTTAGAGTCCTTCTTCATCTTGATGTAAAGCCCATCAGCAGTGGGCCACAAGGATGCGATTACTCCAATACACATATATCAGAGATAAAGTGCATATGGAGAAGAGGAGTTAGAGCAGAGCCAACCAGAGGCAAAAATTAGAAAGGAAAAAAAAAAAAAAGCAGAGAAATCACATCAGGTAACACCGAGTGGGATGTCCGCATCTGAAAACGTCACATCAAAAGGTTAGACGGATTGTGCAAATGCTCAATCAATATCATCATAAAGCAGAGGATATACAGTAATAATGTACTGGGATTTTTTTTTTCAAAGAAAAAGGTCTCATAGATTTGAGATTAAAAAGTAATCAAGTGCATAAAGCAGACGACAAAAAAAATATATATGCAAACACAGGAACTTGAATGTCAAGCTCGAGTCCAGGAAAAAAGAAAAGACGTAAAGATAAAGATGGCAGATACAAACATTTCACTCCACCATGCTACCAACAACCTTATCGTAACCAAAGTAAACATTGCATGAGTTAGAATCCTTCATAACAGAATCGGTCTCGCTGTTGGTGTTTACAATAGACACGGCGGCAGGTTGGTTTTTTGACGTGATTGTCGAAGAGCGATATTTGGTAGGAACACCGCCAGATACAGTTTCTCCATGAGAACCGGCATTTCCATTGCTCTTCGAGGTGGTTGATGTTGGGAACTCCACAGCAGTACAAGTTGAAGCAGTTGATACATGATTTGCATGCTTCGACCTGTGAAGGTTCTCATCAGCTGGATAGTAGTAAGATGTGGGGACTTTGGCGTTTACATAGTAATCATCATCCTCGTAAATGCTTGAATTGGTGGAAGCATTGGAGACAGATGACAAAATTGAGGTTGCTGAAGAGCTGATATTGCTTGAGGTTGAGCATGTGCTTCCATTTCTCATAGACATGTGGTTTAAACCAGAGGCTTGGGAAGAGTTGACACCCTTGATATAGGGTTTACCATTTGGTCCGATATCTGGAGTACAAGGAGGAGAAGCGTATGACTGATGTGATTTAACAGAGCCAGGAATGCTTGGATTTGGAGATGAGCCGTAAGCAGATGAAGAGTAAGAAACGGATCTCTGAGGAGTGGCAGGATTTTGGTCTTTGGGCTTGACTGGGGAGCAGGAATAGCTGGACATTGACGAAGCTGGACTTGAAAACCCGTTGACAGAGAGTGTAGAAGGGTTTGTTACTCTTAAAAGATCGAGCTCTTGTTCTTCTTCGGGGGTCTGCAAGAACTTGACAAACTTGAGAATGAGGGAAGAGATGGAGATTCCAGAGCTTGTCATTCTGTTGTATTTCTTCAAAAGAGATTTTGAGATGCTTTTTTCTTCAGTGATTGTGTCAAGCAGAGCTTGAAGAACAGCTTTGACTTCCTTATCGGAATCAGTAATTTGGGCCATAAGGGAATTGAAACCTTTCCAGTTCATGCCGAAAACGGCATTTATCAAAGCAAGTCTGGTCAACAAGACAATAGCTTCTGAGAGAATAAGAGGTGGGACATCCAAAAAGGACTTGCTGTATTGAGAGTATTCACCAAGAAGCTTCATCATCTCAAAGATGAAAGGGAACTTCAAAATGTCCTTGTGGCGCTTATTGGAAAGCTTGTCAGGCGCACCAAGGTCGCTAAGGCTTGCAAGTTCTTCCATTTCAATGAGCTTAAAGTAGAGGAAATTGTCCAAAGTTGGGTGGCCAATGGACCAATCCAACGTGTTTAGGATATGGCCTTCCATTTGGACAAACATTTCCTCATCGTAGATGTTTCCGCACATAATCTTGAGCTCTTTGAGAGTTGGGACGCGGGACTTTTTGTCCTCGTATTTAGCCGCCAGCCACAGAGCAGTGCAGCCAACCAGCTGGTAGTGTTTTTTGAAAACGACTCTTTTGGAACAGTATCGATCAACGATGTTAATTGCCAAAAACAGGGTCGGGGCGTGAAGTCTGAAAGATTGGTGGGACTCGAGGATGAAATCGAGAAGGTATGGCCGCATTACCCAATTAATTTCAGGTTGTTGTGAAATCATCATGGGGTCAGGGATTGTGGTAGCGAGCAGGTTATCATAGTGAGTGAAGTACTCAAACTCGTACTCTTCCAGCAGAGATTCGTGAAGAAACCTCTGCTTGAGCTCAAAGTTGAGGTCGATTTTTCGAGGCTGTGGTGTGGGTCTTCCAAGAGACAGGGAGTACGTTGGGTTCGAGGGCATTATTATTATTATGGTTACTGGTGAAGTATAAAAAAGGGCTCACTATAAGCGAGATTAAAGAGAGTGTTTTGAGATGTTTTGATAGAGAACGACTTGGTTGAAGGAGAGGGAACTAGCACCTGAAGTTAAAAGGAATGACTTTGGTGAGCGTGGAGACAAAATGAAACTGAGGCGTTTGCGTGAGAGATCGAGGCTTCTGTTGAGCGTGCGATAGAATCTAAGGGACAGGGGCAATGGATATTAAGTGGGTGGGAGGGATACAGAGCTGAGCTGTGATGAGAAGAGTAAGAGGTGTTTAAAAGAGTGGAAAGATGAAGAAGTCGCAGTAGTACGGGAAGATGGAAAAGAGGAAGAAGAGAAGGAACGATTTAGAAATACCAGGCTTGAAGCCTCAATGCTGGAGGAGGAGAGCATTCCCACGCGGTACGCCTATCGGCCGCCTACCAGGGGCCTCTGGCAGCCCGCCGGGGCTCCGGCACGGGTCCGCGGGCCCAGCGGGTGCGCCGGGTGCTACGGGTGCGGCGCGGGCGGGCAGAGCAGCTCGCAGCCGCGGCCGGATCGGGCAGTTCGCGGTCTCGGTCCGGGCAGGGCGCCCTGGCAACCAACGCCTTTTCCCTGCGCGCTGGCCTTTTCGGCTGGCCCTTTCGGCCTCGCGGGCTGTTTTCGTTCAGCTGAAGGAGAGCCCGAAGGAGAGGACGAAGGAGACCGAGATGGTCGGTGCTGGCATGCCAGAGGCAGCGGCAGCGGCAGAGGCAGAGACCAGAGGCAAACGCCAGAAACCAGAGACCAAAGGCCACAGGAGCTACATTATCTGTCAAATTACGATGTGCTCCTTCGAGGCACCGTGCCTCTTCCGTCGATTTCGTCTCCTGTAACTGTTCAAGAACCAGCCTTCATTAGATCTCTGGTCTCCGAAATATTAATTAATCAAACCAGATAGCCAGCAGGCCAGCGCTCGTAGTGCTCAGTCCTTCTCCTGTCATAGTAAAGCAGCAAGGGGCTAAACTGAGCAGCTTCCCGTTTAATCTCCTTCTGTAGTCTCCACGCTCTGGTCTCATGGTTTCGCCTTAGGAAGGGGTGAGTCCCAACTACTGAGCGGTCGAGAAAGAGGAGGTATCAAAGGTTAACTTAACTATATTACTCTTTACTCTGCTCTCCCCATAGCTTATAATTGAGCTTGATTTCTAGTTCTATTAAGTGTGCTAAAAATGGAAACATGAGAAAGGCAACAGCGCTTCCTCTTTATCTGAACGTGAGCCCTTTTCAGACCCATCCTCGACACCTAAATAGTAGTGGGCATACCTGGGGGTCAAAGTCAAAGTCTGTTTTAAGCATACTCCAGATATTCCCTGTGAAACTTTATATGCTATACGAGATCCATGGTCAGCGTGTTCAAGAACAGACATCCTGATGATTGAGAAAAAAACTTTATACTAGCAGGATTCGGTTTTGGACAATAGAGATTTCATCTGGTAGATGATGCTTACAGTTCTTCTCTTTGCTACATAGAATGAGACACGCAAGTGAAATGATCAAGGCTTTTGGCCCTTAGTGACAATCTTACTTGAACACATCACAAAGATAAGATAGACTTTCTCAACAAGACTGACTGTATTGAAATAAAGATTCCAACTAATCGAAAATATCAGCAATTTCTTTGCACTCTTGAAAAATTTGTATGTAACTTGCCCGTTTGCCACGTACTTGTGCCGAAAAGCATACCCTCCTCCGCCAAACCAAGTCCGAGAGTACATTTGTACCAGTACGAAACAATCAAAGGCTAAGCCCCAAAATTACAGTAAAACATGGGAAGAGTGCACAGCCAAATGGACCAGTTAAAGGTGTGTGCCCAATATATCGTGAAAGAAAGTCTTCAAGGCGCCAACTTCCATAGTCTTTTTTGTCCCCCATCTGCTCCATAATTAGTTCCATGCGCACAGATGAACGCCATTGGTTTGAATATCCTTGAGCATATTGAAATAGAAAAAAAAATTTGTATTAATTTTCTACAAGGGTTACAGGGACATCTACTCATTCTCTGAACACAGAATCACCAAAAAAAAAAACATGGCTTTCAAATATAATCAACATACAAATAGCTCTAATGGCGGGTATATAGTGTTGCACAATCCTGTAGATAAAACGATGAATAGACGGTAGAGTTTAATAGTTATCACGTAGTTACAAAAGTATTCACCTTCAATTTCTTTTTTTATCACTTAACACATAATAGAAAAGATACAAGGGCAACCCATATTAATTATGTATTGTATTGTTCCCATCCATCAGGCTTTGGAAGATTCATAATGTTGTGAAATCTATTGGTACAACTGTACTGTCTCCATGTAAAGTCATCTGCTGGTTTGCAAACACAATGATTCTTCAACCTAACCTCTTTACTGATAGGACAGTTGTGGAAGGGAACGTGATAGTAGCCAATATCACCAAAGAAATGGACCTGTTCTCGAGGCAAAAATAGTGCAACTGCGATTGAGTGAACAGGCGCATCACCCCATCGTTCGTAAAAGAATCCACCCTTGTGGTCTAAAAAGTCAAAATACTCGGAATAGGCATTGTCTCTCCAGAAACTGAGTTTACCAATTTCAAAGTTGGACCAAAAGTGACATCCGTTGTAAGTAGATCCACCATCATCAGAAAGCCATTCCATGAGGTTATCACTTGGAAGATAATCGGGGTTGTTGCCAATAAACTCTTTAGTGACACTCCATAGCGTAGGAATTGTCTCTTTGTACTCCGGCAAAGTGATGGTAAAAGCATACGACTTGTTATTCTCTCTCATGAACTTGAAAAGGTCATAGTTGATATCGCAATAAATCTTGATATCGGGCTCAACTCTCCAGTAGTACTCATAGTTCATCATGATTGGATGACGCCAAAAGAATCCAGATTCATACCGACACATGTGACGGTACGAAATCGAATCTCCATAAATAACGTTTTGCTCCTTCATTCTTTCTCTTGTGCGGGCGGCTTCTTCTTTATCAATCCAATCGGGGAAAGACCAGTGGTCTTTGGGGATTAGTCCATAGTGGGTTTGTCCACTGACCAAGTTCGAAGTCACCTCCTTAAACTCCTCAGAGAACTGGTCATCATTCAAAAAGACCCAGTCATAATGGTACTTCTTATTAAATCTGTCTTCAACAATCCTGATGGAGTCGCTGATAGACCACAAGTCACTGTTTCTGGCTAAAGTGACAAACGTGGCGTTTTCTCTCACATAATCGACACCTGGAATATCGATGAGCTGGTCACTTGGAATTTTTCCAGCTCCAGAAGATTTCCCAGCAGAAGACTCGGACTTGCCGGCGGCCGTTTCTTGCTGTCCAACAACCTTAGAGCCATCTGGTTTCATCGCAACGTAAGGAGTCGAGCCACGGGAAAATAGGTAGCCGAATAGTATCAGAGCGCTCGCAAACGCGAGTATTCTGGTCAAGCGTTGGTTGGATCTCCCCATTATGTGTGTTCTCTCAATTTATTGAGGAAAAGAGAGAGACGTTTAAAGAGAGTAAGTGAAAAAAAAAAAAAGTAAAAGGAAAAGGAAAAGAAGAAAGTTAAAAGTTGGAGGGAAAAAGGCTGGGTATAGTTTATTTAATCCAGGAGTAGTGGTGAAGGGAAGTTGGGATGGGAGCCCAGTGATAAATATAGTTTGAAATTTGAGATGATTGCAATTCTGGAATTGGCGGAAATGTCCGGGTGCCTTTGTAGTGAGCGACCGCACTGGAGATGACCGAGAGAGATACAGAAGCAAAAATTGAAACCCAGAAGACCCGGTGTTGGCCTAACCGAATGCTTAGTAATAACAAGTCACATGAAACGGTCGGGTCTCGGTGCTGATAACCTGTTGGAGAGTCCTTGAGACAGTTTCCCGGATGTCTGAGATTAACGATCCTGTTCCTGTAATCTCTTTTCTACTTCTCTCCCTTATCTTTCTCTAATAACGAACAACTATGGATCATTCATCTCATCATATGTCCTCTATGGGAGGAATGGACATGCCTGATACTCCCGATCATGACATGCCCCCAATGTGTTCCATGAATGTATGACCTCCAGGCTCCTGTTTTAATATAATTTGCTCATCTTGTGTCCTCCTTCCCGTTAGGACACTGTTCCCAAAAACGGAGTAGTGTGTTAACATTCAAGATAGAAGGTGGCGAGATCTTGTACTTGAGAAATCAAGGAGGTTACAAAGATGAAGCTATTCTATGAGCAGTACTGAAGCTATCGGTTCTAACTGAATTTAGATGTTATTTACCTGGGATTGGAATAATCTTTGCATTGTTTTCAAATGGTGGCATATCCAGACGTTGTTCGGCTTATTTGGATCTCTCATAGCAGTCGCTTTGATTGGTATGGGATATGAGTATATCAAGTACTGGACAAATAAGTACCAGCTCGAAGGCAGTAAGTACTTCAAATATGTTATCAAAGCGTGCCCCTCCCCGGACCGGTATTTGGCAAGCCAAAGAAAAAGAAAAGCTCTATCAAGCCAGACATGCTTCAATCGCTGGGTCCAAAGGAGAAAAGAAAAGTTTTCTGTTTCCTGTTTCCTCTGGAACTTGCGCTTTTGATAAATCTCTGCTGACCTTTTTTGCTATCCCTTGATAAAGGTTTCAAGCCAGTGTCCCTTCCCCAGCACCAAGGAGATGAATTAAGCCCAAATAATGATTCTAACGAAACTCCAACAAAAGATTCAAGTTGTGCTTTGTTAGGCAGATTCTTTGGCAGAAAGACACAGTTGTCTCTGCTTTACGCACTACAAGTGGGATACTCCTTCTTCTTAATGTGAGTTACAGGTTTTAGTGTATAAGTGGATCACAAAGATGGTATTTCTAACTACGTTGAAAAGGCTTATTTTCATGACTTATAATGGATGGGCAATGTTAGCTGTGGTTGTTGGTGCTTTTATAGGACACAGAATCTGGGGTGGCTCCGCGTCCCGCGAAATGTCATGCCATTGATCTTTTTTTTTTTTGGTAACGACTTTTGAGCCGTTTAAACACGCACATTAACCTGGAAATTATCAAGGACAAGAAATAGTTGACATTATCAGGGACAATGATTATGGAAAAAAATACTCCCCTCTTTCGAAAATGGTTTATCTTGTGGTTGTTTTGTGTTGAATTTATATGCTTTTAACTATCATTCATTGTAGTCTCATTTGTAGATTGATCAGCATTTTCTTGTTGCCTATTACACAATTTTGGAACAGAAACTACGATATAACATTTAGAGAAACAATAAATATCTTATTCCGACCTATTTCATGACATTTCTTATGTAAAACATGTATGTATTCTTCAATACAAAACCGACATTTTTGGGCTTAGATAGCAACAGACTTGTGGAAAGCAGCACCTGCATAGATGGCCTTGTCTCCCAATTCCTCCTCAATTCTGAGGAGCTGGTTGAGCTTGGCCAATCTCTCGGATCTTGCTGGAGCACCAGTCTTGATCTGTCCAGATCGGAGACCAACGCTCAGGTCAGCAATGAATGTGTCCTCGGTCTCACCAGACCTGTGGGAAACCATGACACCCCAGCCAGCACTGTAGGAGTCCTTGGCAGCCTGGATTGATTCCGTAAGAGAACCAATCTGGTTAACCTTCAGCAGAAGAGCGTTAGCGGCCTTCTTCTCAATGGCAGTCTTGATTCTGAGAGGGTTGGTAACTGTCAGATCATCACCAACGATCTGGACATCTGTGGTCTGGAAAAACTTAACCCATGATTCCCAGTCATCTTCAGCGAAGGGGTCCTCAATGGAGACAATAGGGTACTCTTTGATGAGCTCAGTGTACAAAGCACCAAGTTCCTCACCAGTCAGCCACTTGGATGAGTCTGAGTTGGGGTTCTTGAAATCAAGATCGTACTTGCCATCCTTGAAAAACTCGGAGGAGGCAACGTCGAGAGCAATGCCAACCTTTCCATCGTAGCCAGCATCCTTGATTGCCTGGTAAACAAGGTCAAGGGCCTCACGAGGAGTGTGAATATCGGGGGCAACACCACCTTCGTCACCGACGTTACCAGCAGACTGGCCGTATCTCTTCTTGGCAAGAGACTTCAAGGTATGGTAAACCTCGGCTCCGATTCTCATGGCCTCGGAGAAAGTAGCAGCGCCTGTTGGGGCAATCATGAATTCCTGGAAAGCCAGAGCACCACCAGCATGTGAGCCACCGTTCAAAACGTTCTGAAATGGAACTGGGAGAACAAATGGTTGAGGGGACTGAGACAAGTCAGCAAGGTGCTCGTATAGCTCGACACCCTTCTCAGCAGCTGCGGCTTTTGCAACAGCAAGCGAAACACCGAGAATGGCATTGGCACCAAGCTTGGACTTGTTGGGAGTTCCATCAAGGTTCAATAGGAATTCGTCAACGGCCTTTTGATCCTTAATGTCGATGTTTGCTGCAATGAGTGCGGGTGCAATAACGGTGTTGACGTTGGAGACGGCGGTCAAGACACCCTTTCCTAGCCACTTGGACTTGTCCTTGTCACGGAGCTCCAAAGCTTCGTGAACACCGGTGGAGGCACCAGATGGGACAATAGATCTAAATCTGCCCTTTTCGGTGTACAGATCAACCTCGACGGTTGGGTTGCCTTGAGTGGTACGAAACAATTGGAGTTAATGTGTGCTTGCTCTTAAATTCAAAGCAGATAGATCTCACTTACCACGAGAGTCGTAGACGTATCTAGCGTGAACCTTGGAAATAGCCATGTTGAAAAAGGATGCTTGGGGTCAATTGAATGAATACACAAGAAGGGATAGGAAAACGGAAGTAGAGACGAGAGTTGAGGGGATTAGCAGAGATTTATATAGAGCTTGCATTACCCGTTCCGAAGGAAGGCTATTCACGCAACTATACAGTTATAACCAGAACCTCTACCCTACGATCTGTTAACAGGCATTTGAATTGCAGCTGGAATTGGCTAAGATCAACATTAAGGATCCAACTTTCATGCAATTCGCGCCCATGCTCTTGCCACTTGTCTGCATTATTTGGATATACTGTTTTGTCGGTGTTGTGATCTAGATATTCTCATTGATCTACCTTTTGGGATCATCTTCGAAATTGTTGCTAGTCTCTTCATTATTGGTTTGGCAATTGCTGACAAGGCTGCTAACAGTTAAGCTCCGAACCATACTTTGTCGTTTCCCGCTTCTATAAACACTTTCTTCATAATTGAATCGTTGTATTTTTGTTTCTGGCTCTTCCAACTTCCTTCAATAATCCAATTGATAGATCCCTAAGTATTCCGAAGTCTATTTCGTTGTGAGGTTGGTACATTGTTACTCCACAGTCCGAGGAACCAGAACCCGGTTTTACCCGATCGGTACTGAGGATTTGAGATCTGCCCCATTCTCCCCCATACAAAACCATTAAACCGTGCTCTCAAAGTTTAAATCAAATCGCCAGTTTCCGGGTCTTCCCTGAAGGAAAACGGATCATAGGATCTCGATCCACATGACAATTGAAATCTAGTTGACCGAACAAATTGCGTTTTCATCCGTTTCGTTCTAAATAGCATATCATTGACTGATTCTAGTAATCAAAGAGACACATGGTTAGGAATTCGTACTAGATCAGATGATTAGCGTTTGGTGGGGTACAGATTGTCGGTTTTCTCTCACATACGATGTCTGTTGAGGAGTCATTTTATGTGGAAGCACGACACTGAGGATCGATAATTAGGGTTTCTAACGAAAGCCACGGCGCGATAGAAGATTCTGGTAGAATAGTTATCGACACTTCTATTGTAAAACAAATGGTAATGGATCACTAGCTTCCTCGTTCTTATCCAAACAATTTACATAACGTTGTTTGGAAGACAAATACTTGATTAAGAAGATTCCCAAGTAATAAACCTTGCAAACATGCCTACCTCAGACTCTTACGGCATTCGTGTAGAGGTGTGTAATTCTATTAGAAGTTAACGATAAATTCAGAATATTTGTTAAACATTTGGAATATGAGTAGGTAGTTGAAAAGCCCAAGAAGTAACGACTAATGTTGTACTTCAATTATAAAGGATGTTAGGAGAAAACCAACTTGCATTGTGGGAGCATCAGATCATGTTTACAAGTCCCTTTTGGTAGCAGATTCGGTTCGCTAAACACTGACATCAGCCATAAAAACAATCCCGGAAAGGTACAAGCAATACATTGTCGTCAACACCTACCACGATTTGAAACTTTGATCCTCCTCGGTTATTGACGTAGAAAGATGCACGCTTGTTTCTATTTAACTAGCCGATTTCAAATGTTTTCCAGTTTTTTCTTAATCTTCTTCGAACTTTATAGGAGATAATTATAACAAACACGCAACATTTCGAAGGTTGGTTGGTTTTAGCGGCCAACGTACGCCAAGTACCAAATCCATGTGTTCCTAGGAAACCGTTAATTCTGAGGCATTTGGTACTATTCCTTATCTGCAAGAGGCAGCCGAGGAGCATTTAAAGCATTATACCGTTAGACTATTTACTGAACAGTTATCGCATTTAAAACCTTCAGCTTTTGGAGTGTCTTGTTGTGTCACTTCCTAGATTGGTATGATTATTTCAATTCACATGCAAGGCCGTATCATTCTCGTAATCTTAGAAAGACGAAAAGCAGCATAGAAGCAATACTAGTTTTTCCCTCATCTTACGACGTAAAGGTTCCGACTAGACACTTCTACTCAATGTGTAAGATATCAAACGCTTTCCGCCCCCTACCTGTACTATCTTGTAGAGTCTTTATGAACCGAAAGGAAGTCTTAAACGGGCCAACCTTGGGTGATACACTGATAATTGTCTCTTGCTCAGCCGACGCGTCAAAAGCTCTAATTCAGTGACTTGCAGTACATACGATGTCAGTTTCCTTGCTCTCTACAGTACGTCCATATTAAGTGGCACAGCTCATCGTCATCGCCACTTTTTTTTTTGATAATGCCAAAACTCATCAATAAGCTCTTCTATATTGGCTAATTTCCCGAAGAGCTAGCTACCAGACAAGGACAAACTTACTAGGCATTTAGAATTCCGTGGCCAATAAAATGAACCACATTAGAGACAATAAATACTATCGTTGTTGCACACTCTACTTAAACACTTCAAGTCTTCCCACACGGCAGTACAACAAACTCCTTATTCGCTATTATTCAATAAAGTCTAGCTTGTTAGCGAGTGTTTTCTCGTTCATTGTTCGCTATGGAATTGATTTATACTCTCCATTTTAAATATCAAAAAATACAGTTAAAGGAAAAGAAACATCTGATTTGCGTATTTTTACAAGACAAGTAGTAGCATATTATGATTATTTGAAACCATCCAAAATTCAGCTTTCCATTCATAGGAAAGCCTAGTCAAACCCCTTCTCATTTTGGCAATTAAAAGAGCATGTCCAACGTGCAACAGACACAAAGCGCTGCGCAACAGGCAGCAAGACAACCTTGGCCTGCGCCTCCTCCACTGGGCCTTTGCTGTTGAACATAAATTGGCTGTTGCTGTTGAGAGTAGTAGCCCTGGGGAGGCTGCTGCTGAGGATAATAGCCACCATTATATCCACCCTGTTGGTTTGGAGGGTAGTAAGCCTGGGGAGGCTGCTGCGAGAATCCTCTTTGTCCGTCCCCTTGTTGGGGCTGCTGGTATTGCTGTTGAGAATAACCGGGCTGCTGATAATAATCGTTTGCCAGACCCTCTCTGTTGCCGTTATTGGGATCAGTTGCTGACCAGGCTGGTGGCGCATCTTGGGGTTTCTTGTAATCGGACATTATGTGAATTTCTCAACGATAGCTTAGAAGAAGTGGAGAGTAGGAGTTTAGGGTGTGGCAGACTTTCACAAAGTGATTTGTGGAGAGAAGAGTGTCCTTGGCGGAGGATGAGTGAACGGGTGCATGCAATTACTAAATACGAGGCACCTCTTATTGTCAGCTAAGTAAAAGAGAGCGCTATCCTCTAATTCGCATCTATGTCCATGAGATCAGCTTCGGCTATATCCAAATCATCCTCAAAGTCATCGTCATCATTATCATTGTTATTGCGGCCGCCATCCGCTGCCATCCTTGTTCGTTTCTGCTCAAGCTGTCGCTTCTGTAAATCCTCCAGAGTCCACACACTCACTCCTTGCTGATCTTTAGGATCTGTAGGCTGTGCCATTGTCCGTAAGAACTTCTTTGCCGAAGCCACTGCCATGTCTGTTGATATGTTAATATCCGCATCGCTAAGCCCCTGGCTGATCCACTTCGGCAGCTGTGCCCGTTTGCGCGAGAATCTTCTATCGGCCAAGACCATCACTCCATAATCATCTTTCCCTCTGATGACACGACCGAGGCACTGTGCTGCGTGTCGCATGGCATCAAACGATAAAAAGTCGTTCTCTCTAATGTCATAATTTTCTCGAAGGAACTCTAACCGTGCCTTCAAAATTCGAGATTCTGTGTACTGGAAAGGCACTCCTATCATCAGCACTGTTCGTCCATACTGATGATCAAAATCAATGCCTTCCGATACTTTTCCACGAGCGACACATAGCAGAACAGCTCCTCGTCCATTCGAACAAGCAGTTCGATATGTTTCCAGTGCTAAACTGGTTTCCTGTCCATCCGGTGTTTCCACCAAAATTAGTTTGTACTTCCACACCTCATCAAGGATTCGCATGCTTTGCCACATGCTGATGATGCTCTCCATGTATAAATAAGAAGGGAAAAAAACTACCATTCCATCAGGAGTGATCTTGGAAAACTCAATCAGTAGATTTCCATAGTTTCGTACCACGCTCGGGTCATTACGGATTTCAAAACGTGAACTGATAGCAACTTGATCAGAACCCTTTGTTACTACCATTGGTAAGAAAGAACGCCTCGCAAGTGTCATAGCATACGACTCCTGGAGAACGGTTTCAAAGTTCAGCATCTTGGGATACATGTTCAATGGCGACATGGTGCCACTAGTTATTATAACAGAACTGAATCGATCAAACACGGGTTTCATTGCAATCGAAGCATCAAGACATGTGAAATGTAGGATTGGGTTGGGGACTGTAGCTTGCTCTGTTTCAAACGGTTCCAGAATTAATTTGAATCCGGTATCATATGTTGAAACTAGGGTTGCAAATATAGAAATCTCCTTTAATGCAGTATAATCTTCAATCTGTTCCAGTTCTAGCGTCCTCACTAGCATCGATAACCTCTCCGAGCAAAAGCGCAACGGCTTCTTTTCGATAAATGTCACGTCTTTTAGATGTTTTAAAAAAGACGCAGGAGTCTCTGCAATGACATCCAGGACTTTCATTTTCGTTTTCAGATACTCAATAAATCTTTTGAGGAACGCAACAAAGTGCTCTGCCCGTCTGATATTCCCCGGCACAGCTTCTACTAGTAAGTCGTCAGGAAGAACGGGTGTGGTTAAAAACATTTCTTCGTTTCTAGCGATTTCTGCTTCTCGTAGTCCTTGAACAAGTCTCTGATATTCATTCTGCAGCTTCTGAGCATCTGTCTTTTTAACCTTTTCCACCTTGTCCTGTAGGTTTTTTGCTCCTCTGGCTGCCCTCCTTAGTGAATCTTCTGTTATGTCGACACTTAAAGATTCAATGCAGACGTTGTCGATATTATGTGCCTCGTCAAAAATGACAATTGAATCCTTTGATAACTCCTTTGAAACTCTTTCTGCAATCTTAGGATCTAGTAAATAATGGTATGAATAAATAATAATGTCACAATAGGATATCATCCGTCTGACTGTAAAGTAGGGGCATTGCTTTTTTGCTTCGCAATACTTGAGCAGCGATTCAAAAGTATAGACTCCAGATGGAATTAGATCATGTTGTTCTAAATCATTCAGATTTTCGTGGTATTCACATAGTTCTACATTCTCTTCGCCTGCCTCCTTTCTAGCTTTTGCAGCCCCAGAGGTCATCCTTCTACATTTTTCATCGACAACTGCACCTTTCCGTTCTTGTTTCACGGTCGGATGAAGACACAAGTTTTTTCTACTGGTCAACCCCAATCCTCTAAAATCTTCTGTGTATCCAAGCTCTTTTGTCCTATACTTCATCAATCCTTTCAGCTCTGCAAGCGCCTTTTCGATTTCAGACATGGTACGTGAACAATATATAATCTTTCGATGCTCTGGATAGTGTCGTTGATAGGCGACTGTCAATGACAGCAGCGACACAGTTTTTCCTGTTCCTGAAGGCATCTCGAGTACACAGTTCCCGCCCACATCCAACGTCTTTTTGATATCGCACATGTAGGCATACTGTTCAGGGTATATTTTGGGATAAGGGAAGAGCACAGGAAGGTCATCAATGAAGAATCTGTAAAAATAGTAGCAGTTAGAATGACAGTTACAAGAATTAAGATTTTATCATTTAGGGTCCAAATAATCACTCACTTCATTATGAAGAAATAGCCCAAGCAATAGATATCGCTTTGCTTTCTTCAACTTCAGACGTTGCGCCCTTACCAATTTCATAACTTGAGAAATCGACTAAATGGTCTAGTGTGGTTACCCGGCATTTTGCATGTTCTGTCCACCAATTAGGTTTGTAGGCTTACCAACACGAAGCTTCAGAAACTGCTCGTTAAAACTCTCAAAAACAAAGGAGATGGCATTTCAGGAACTGAATCGATTCTTGTTTGTGAGTCTAGTAACAATTTCAGCTTTTACTGTCCCCCAGTTTGAGGACCAAGTTCGGTTTGCTGTTCAGAGTAGAGAAATATAGTTTGTAAGTGTTCTTGGGAACCCCACAACTCGTTAATTCACAGATCTGGCTTCTAAATTATTCTAGAACATGAATATATGTTTCTAAAATAGTGGGAAGCTTCAAGCTAAATCCAAAACTGAACGGGAAAATGAATTCTTATTGATGAAAATCAATGAACAGGAGTGTGATTCTTGTTCATTCTTGTCTTTTGAATGTTCACCCATATGAACCCAATCCATTACATTATATTAAATGTCTCTTTTCTTGCCTAATTCTCTCCTCGCGCTTTTTATCCCTTGTAACCTAAAGCGTCCAATTCCTACTCGCACTGACATAAGAGAACTTAGTTCAACCAGAAAGAGCTAGAAACTGGGTATCTGGTGAAGACAGAAAATTTGTGCATACAGACAGGCTATCCAGAAAGCTCCACACTACACACAATTTGTAAAATAGAAATCTACTCTTGAACAGCAAGGATCTCCAATGAGATTCTCATGCCAATACATGAGCGAACTCTACTAGTTTTAGATGGTTTATCAGCAAGTGACCAAGCACGATAGTCAATATTGAATTTAAAAGTTCGTACTTAGCCCATAATTATGCCCAACTTAGGGATTGTTGAGTTTGGTAGTCTGTGGGAAATACTCGTCCAAGTTATGTGAACTCTTTAGAGGAAGTGGTTATGAACACGCCGTAAACGACGTTTCCATTCCTGATTCTCGAAAGAGCCTTGATATATATCTAAGGCAAATCATAATCCCAATACCGCTATGGCTATTAAGTGAAATTTGGAGAGATATGAGCATAGGAATGCCGATTTATACCCTCTGTTTTCGTTGAAAGTTCTAGCTGGACTTCACTTGTTGTGAGGTAAAACATGCCCACAAGTTGGCAAAATCTTGACGGAAAACAAAGAAAAAACAGAAGATTGTGAACTACGTCGCCTTTGAAAAGGTATTCATTCTTTAACTGAGATTGTTTGCTGTTTCAACTATAGGTCTCGATTGCACAAGGCAAAAGGTGTACCCATTTAGGATGGATTTACTGGAAATGAGCTCTTAACAAAATCTTTTGTCTTTTTTGTTTTTTAAACTGAGTTTTATGAGTCTTTAGCCATGTTATCGTTGAGGTCTTGACGATTACCGCTTAGCTGATGGATGTGAAGAAAAGATGCCAACTATGGGACCTCCCATGTACTTGCAGTGCGTCCCAAAACGGTCGCATCCACTTGTTTTTGTTTTCAACTACCACTACCTCTCCGTTTCTATAGCTAGAAGCTTGCTTTTAGTTGGATAGTATAGTTTATGGATAAGAGATCATACTGTAGTGAAATTCTGCCAAAGGTGACTTAGGCAAGAAAGTGCGTTTTTTGAGCATAGTTCACGGCTATCTTCAAGGCCCTCCGCCATTAGATAGCTCCTTTTCTTGTCATACTGTAGACGCCGACCCTAGGTTTTGAAAAACAAGCATAATGAAATATTAAGGGTACCAAATAGTTGTAGGGGTCATATCGACAAAACCTCTACAGAAAGTAAAACTGCACCAACCCAGCCCCGAAACTGGTTCTCGTTGTCGCCAGTAACTACGGAAAAATGACAACTCATTAAGAGTTATGCGCTATCATGGACGATCAGGTTAGAATATAGGACTATAATATAAAAGACGATACAAACACACATACATACACGCTTTAACGCTATTTTAGATACGAAAATTCTCGCGAAATCGATTAATCTTCATATTTGCTTTTTGGGATACAGACACAAGCAATTGTAGCTTTGTAAGTTTTGGATGTCTCTGAGGTTCCTAAACTTCTTCTTACAGGGTGTATACCGTACTTGAAGTGGAGTTTAAAGCGAATGCTTCTCTAATCTTCATAGAACTTCCGAATTGACTCTTTTTAAGATTTTCAGTCCTTTCAATTGTTCTTGTTCTGCTACCAAATATAATAGGCCTAGTTTGGCTGTTCTAGCCTTAAGTTTCCTCTTGGTTCCAATTAAGTTCTCTTTTTCTTTCTTGTCTACCTTTATTTCAGAAAAACCAGGCATTCTTATAGTACTTCAAATATTGAAGTTAGCTATATATTTTTATTCTAAATATTCTTGCTAATGAGGATGTAGCCAAGGTTCTGGTTTTCTTTCCAAATATACACTTCTTGATTCCAGTATTTTAATGTATATTACAAGCTTTAATCTTGTAAGTATTTTCAAATATCAGAAATAATCCGATATAGTGTAACGGCTAGCACGGTCCGCTTTCACCGGGCAGTTCGGGGTTCGATTCCCCGTATCGGAGTAACTTTCTTTTTCGATCCAAGTTTTTGTTTCTTCTTACAACGTAAAAACACGTTAGGTCAAAATGAAAGTTATTTGCTCTTACATTTTTTTTCATAGTTGTTCAAAGTATTAATCAAATTGACAAGGGTATATGCTGCATCGATCTACATGTTGGCGAGCGTGCATAATCATCCGTTCTTCTAAAGATACAATGCTCATGAATATAAAATTAGAAGATGCAATCTTCTTTGAATATGTTTTGCAGTTTCATATAAAACAATTGCGATTCGTGTTTGAGATAAATGGTTTGCCTGGGCGAGAACGTAACCTCCTACTGTATTTTGTGTTTAAGAAACCACGAACAAAGGGAAAAATTAAAACTCAGCAATAAGACGTATTCCGTATTATTGATAAAAATCAGATGGCATTAAACTGAGAGAGAAAAGGGCAATTGGAAATTATAAAAATTCAAACTGGAAGAGTAGGTCCTACTCAAAATTGGAACTAATTGACTTTTTCCAGGTGTATTGAAAATTTGCGTTCTAAAGACCACACAGTTTTCAACTCCTAATCTTTCTGTCAGTGCATTACAGCGTGAAACAGATGATCCAACAGATACACATAGACATCTTGAACTTCAACAACGTAGAACTACCCTCCTTTGGGGTAAGCTAGAATGCTGCTCTTAGCGTAAATACAAAGGTGGTTGTATAGTATAGTGTATAATATACGAACCTTGTTGGGATACTAGAATCAAATAAACAAAATACTTTATATTTCCTTGGAATCTGGATAAGATGGATGACACTAAAAGTCATCTCAGTACCTAAACCTTTTTTTTTCAATTGTTTGTCGCTCAGAAACGAGTATCTGATCAATCCTCGTGGATACTTACACAATATCATTTTGGAAGACTTTTAGGCAACAAGAGTTGCAGTCACACCCTTGAGTTGGCTGGATACTCACCCCAAGGGGTTCTAAAATTATGTTTTCTGCTGGAAGCCTTGCCTAAATTGTCACTCTCCAGAAACACAAAGCACCCCCCCC
>JAKTTT010000032.1:0-244195 GCA_030581615.1 Alloascoidea africana | reverse complement strand
TATCAAGAAGTTTTAATAAGAAACCGTTTACCGGATTATCTCTCTCTTTCTCGCTTGAAAAGCCGTTCTCTATCTTAGAGTTACAACTCTCAGTATTCACCTCGCGCCAGAAGACGATCTGTAACAGATCCAAAAATTGGCCTTGCTAGCTCAATCGGTAGAGCGTGTGACTCTTAATTCTTTCAGAGATAAAAGTCATCACAAGGTTGGGGGTTCGAGCCCCCCGTAGGGCTTCTTTTTTCCAACGTTTTGGACATAATTTGCTATATGGATCAAGATTATTTTTTGTAACCGCCGCCTCAAATGTTTGGTAATTTTAGTTTAGAAAGTAGCTATATGTAAGAAGAGTTGGTTGTTGCATGATAGAGAATTTTTTTCAGCATATTTTCAAATTTGTTGCCTGTTCAAACTGATAATACAAAATTCAATGTGTTAGGTCCGGAGGAAGCTATTGCTTTCAGTTTTTCAAAATGCTCTCCTTAATTATAAAACAGCGTTAATCCCTTTGGAATGAGAATTATCAATATTTAACAAAGAGAAGAAGGAATGTTTGCCCAGAATACTTCAATCTTGAGGGACAGCGTTCTAGTGCTACTGCAGATGTTGGCTACTCTTCCAGTTAAATTTTTTTTTTCATTTTTTTTTTTCAGAGAACTCCTGCCAAATTGCATAAAGATCTGAAGATTGAGTTGGCTATTGACAGAACTTTGATTCTTTACTTCATACCATTGTGATGTCTTGATGGCTGGGAACTTGTGCTCATAATAGCGACATAATGATGAAACCAGTCAGAAACTGTAAGAAAAATAATTAAAGCAAAACATGAGGTTTAAACAAAATGATTTAATGACGTTTTAAAGTTTAAAAGAAGAATAAGGGGCAAGATAGAACAAAAGGTTTGTCTTATGACTATGATTGTTCACCTGGAACAATTCACGCTCTATTTGTTTCCCTTTCTTCTTTGTCAATAGTTCCAAAAACATTTGCTTCAAAATTTTCAAGGAAACCTTAACTGTCATTTCATATGATTAATCATCGAAAGAAGTCCAGCAATATCCAGGAACTGGGACAGTTACTATAATAAAGCCACTGCATACTTAATTTGCATCAATGTTTGTTCCACTTTATTCTGGGCCATTACCAAGCCCATGTTTTAATATCGGTCCAGTCTACTTCTGTTGTACTTGCTAGATGACATAATCTAGTATTTTAGGAGTTTTATGAACAAAAGTAGTCAGTGTAAAGCTTGATCTATTAGAAAATGAGAGAAAGGCTTTTCTTACGTAGACAGGACTATGAAGGTGGTTGGTAGAAGGCTGGCTTGATCTCAGAAACTGACTGGCTTGCATACCAAAAACAGTAAGGCAGTTCTTGTGTGTGTTAGCCATCTCATTATAACAACTTGTCTAGTTTTATCCAAATGAAGAGCCTTTTCCGTACTTTAAAGGGTTTGGTATTTATAACGCCTTTCGAAGTCTAAGGTGACCCTGGATTGATTTCAACACCATCCTTTACAGTTTGGCAAAAACCTTTAACTCACGATGCTTGAGTTCTCTCCTTGTGTTTGGGCAGATAAGGATTTTTGATGCCATGTGAACAAGAATTTTATTTACTTTTCGGCATTGTCAATTTTGCTTGAAAGAAGAGATCTTCAAAAAAAGCTTTAGTGGGTTTCTTCTGACGCCTTTGGCATCACATGTCTTGAATTCTGTGAATTTCTTAATACTGTAGATTGACCCCAATTTGTAGACCACTTTTCTTGGCGGTTAAGGATAGCTTCATTCTATGTCTACGACGAATGGGTTGAAATGAGCATGCTTGAAGAAAAAAGATCACCTTGATACAATAATACAAGTATCAACGTAAATCAATGAGGTGAAAAGAATAGCGGGTGTCCTTTTTTTCTGGGAATGAAGTTAGTAATGTAGCGCTTGTAGAATATATTTTGGCTGACAGAAAGACTTTTCTCTAAAGATGTTTTTTCTCTGTCATCGGCAACCAGAATATTTCTTTGGTCTGCGTATTAAACCAAGTACACCAACCATTATCAAAAAGGCTGTAGCTAAAAAAATTGATAAAAGAGGATATTATCACCAACAACGCTCCAAAAAGATGATTCGACCCAGGATCGAACTGGGGACGTTCTGCGTGTTAAGCAGATGCCATAACCAACTAGACCATCGAACCGATTTATTGAAATGTAAAATTTCTAATATGAGGGGATTTTCTTATACCAATATCTTGTTGGTTTCTTATAAATAGGGGAATCCACCCTATTTATATAGACTTCTAGCTTATACAAAGAAATAACAAAAATAAATCAATTAATAGAGTGGGCATCAGTCAGTATATCGAGAATCTGTTGAAGAATTCCGAGATATCCCAGCAAAGGCATGTATGATCAAGATGAATGATCAAACAAATCATTCATAACAAGGTTCTTTAAAAACAAATAGACAAATATAAATAGACTCTCGTAAAGTAAAAGAATAAATGAAAGTTAATATTGGCAAAATAGGAGTTCCTTTGGATGAAATTTGTAAGAGATGCTGAAGAAAAGGTAAAAAGAACACAAAGGCTGGTTACCTTGTTAGTGGATGCGTCATATTAACGCTTCGGTTTGCACCTAGAATTGAAGTATATAAAGGAAAATCAAAGTACATCTAAGATCATTTCTTTTTCTTCTTTCTTAACATCTTTTAGATTATAGTCCTATATTCTAACATGCGACGTTCGTGTATAGCACAGGACTCATAATGGCTGGTCAATTTTTTCCTTGGTTACTGGTGACAACGAGAACCAAGATCATTTAAACACACAAAGGAACAACGAAGTTCACAAGCAACCAGAAGGATTGTCATAATTGATTTAGAACTAGTTTAGGGACTATATAAGAAGCTTGTGTCTCCCTGTGATGGAGTATAAACATCAATAAAAAAACCTCTTTCTAGAGTCCATATACTCACTTCTCTACAGAAGACGATCTGTAACAAAATTGCAAGAAAACCTACTGAACCAAATCCTCTGGGTTTGATGCTACTTCAGAATATGCAATCATGTGGCACGAAGTGTTTGTTAGAAAGAGAGCCTGCACCATAGTAGCGTTTTTAGTAGCAAGACATTAGTATTCGGTAAGAAGAGTTTCGATGTTGCTTTAAGTATATTTAGGATAATGTATGTTATAGTCGCTGGATGACAGAATCTAGTTGTTAGGAGTTTGGTCAGTGAAAATAGTATGTATAAAGCTTGATTTATTAGAAATGAGAGAAAGGCTCTTCTTATATAGACAGAACTACAAATATACCAAATGTGGTAAGACAGTCTTCGTGTGTGATGAGTCATCTCATTATAACAATGTATAGTTAATTTAGATATTTTGGAAGCACTATTTAAAGAGCCTGGTCTCTCTAAAGGAAAAGAGGACAAAAGGGCAAGAAAAGAACACAAAAAGTTAATTAAGAAGATCAAAGAAAGGTAAAAAAAGCTAGACTTGGGTAATGTTCTTATAGAAATTTTGAGGTCATCCTAAGACACCTTCGAAAATGGGATAAGGGAGAAAGAGATCAAAAGAGGAGTCGGGAACGGATGAGCTTTGGGCAAAGAGGCTTACAATGTTAATGGTCGTGGAAAGCTTTTGATTATTTTTTCTGATTCGTATTGCTTGTCCTATATAACTAGCTACAAAAGGTCTTTATATAGTTTTCTGCCTTCAGCGGCTATTCCTAATCATCTAAGTCAATACTAAATACTACGAATCAAGTTTATCGCCATCAGTTTTCACAACTCCAAGTCGGGAGACTCGAGTGTATAACTGAATAGTAATCATAAGTTGACGAAGTCTGTGCAAGCTGGCTGGCAAGGGTCATAGTAGTTGCACTAGGGTTCCAAGAGTGAACCATTGAAGTTTCGTGAAGGAACCTTCACAGAAATATGTAAGAGAAATGACTCTCCTAAACCTTCTCTCTTAGTTACTCTCATTTAGTCTTAGTTTACATTCAGTAACTACAAGCGGTTATATCAATAATCCTTTAGTTGCTTATATAGTTTCTAGTAGTTTCTAAGCTCTATTTGAAGAGGCTTTCTCCGTGAGTCTTAGTAACCAATCAATTGATGCTCAATACACTTTCTTCTTGTTCCTTTTAAGTTTTCTCGAGGTTTCCGCTCATTTGAGCCCTGTTCTCCTTGAGTAAGAGAATCCCTCCAGGAACTCATCTTGCAAAATATTACTTCATCTAGAGCGAGGTGAGGAGTAGGAGACAAAAATTGGTGAGAGAGAGAGAGAGACGATGTAACGATAAAATGTTTTATTGAAAACTGGTGAATTGCTTGTGCTCCAACTCAGGGAGGTATAGGCTTCTTGTATATTTTCTAAACTAATTCAACATCAATTATCTCAATCACTTTTGATTGTTTTGCTCATTTCATTCTTGCTTTGTGTACTTCACTGCTAGGTGCAAACCGAAGTGTTAACATGATTCATGTTATTACAAAGGTAATCAGGCTTTTAATCTCCTTCTTTCTGTCCTTTTCTTCAGCATCTCTTACATGAATATTTTGAAGTACACAAACTACATGTTCTTTGATTAGAAATGAAAAACAAAAAAAAAAGAACTGAGTTTCAGAGGGAACGAATATCAGAACCTGATGCATATGGGGCTCCCTGGTTTACCTTTCCTCTTTAAAATAACCCGAAGCTATCTCGCTTATATAGTATTAAGTTAGTTGGGTATTTATGGAACCAAGTGTATCGAAAGCTTGGTTTGACCATAAGCAAACTGCCAGTGACTTCACTCTTTTTGATCTCAAATTAATTCTCCTTTAGATTCCCTTCTTGTTTTTTTAGCGAGCCTCCAGTTATTCGAATATTACCTTCCTGTAATCTTGCAACACATTCTCCTGATCAGCATTCATCTTTTTATTCGTTTTTCTGCTTTTTTGACTTCTGAGACTCATTGTTTTCACTTGATTGCGTCAGAGATGGTTTATCTTCAGTCTCGTTGTATATGCGCAAGGTATCAGCTTCCATTATCCCCTGTCTTTCCCGATTGCGTCTAGGCTCGAGTGAATTGTCTTCATGGATAACCTCACAGCTGAAATATCGTCCATAATGCTCATAAAGACGGGTATGAAGCGCCTTGACGAGAATAGTCTAGTAGTATCAAGGGCTAAAATTCAAAGGTAGTGGTGTAAAAAATTAATGCTCAAACTCAATTCAATTTTTTTTATGGATTTCTTGATCTCCTTCATTCAAGTTTGTGTTTGTGTAGTCTGTTTACCTTTGAGCATGTACAATCTTATGATATCTTATAATTGAATGTGTGTCTTATTCCTTTACATCATTCATCTGTTGCCTTTGCACTACAAGCATATCATTAACGACTATATGAGTTACGTTACTGACATTACTAGACTATCCTCATCAAAGCGCTTCATACCCGTCTTTATGAGCATTATGGACGATATTTCAGCTGTGAGGTTATCCATGAAGACAATTCACTCGAGCCTAGACGCAATCGGGAAAGACAGGGGATAATGGAAGCTGATACCTTGCGCATATACAACGAGACTGAAGATAAACCATCTCTGACGCAATCAAGTGAAAACAATGAGTCTCAGAAGTCAAAAAAGCAGAAAAACGAATAAAAAGATGAATGCTGATCAGGAGAATGTGATGCAAGACGAGAAACGTTACATCTAGGCTTGTAATTTGAGAGTAATTGACCAACAATGTAGATTAGTAATGCCCAAAGCCAAATAGAAAGATGTCTCAATATTGGAAGCGTTAAAAGGTCAACAGACTATACGAATTTAAACCTAAAAAGATAATTTTAGCAGAAAGAGATAGCTGATTAGTGGAAGGACAGTATTGTTAGGTCTCGGGTGATATCCACTCCAAGAAAGCTCAATCTATAGCTATTTAAGTAGTTAGATCCCTATTATGTAGCAATTCAGCAGCCTTGTGTGTGAATCACTGACCCTAGCTTCTTCTGGACCTAACAAATTTCACATTTTCTCGTTTAATGTCAAAGGTGAATAATAAAATTCCGAGGAAACAATCTCTATCAGAAGTAAGCGATTAGTGAGTGTAGTGTTTAAAACATCGTATTTTAACAAATCAGTTTGCCATCGGAGATTCAAAACACACAAGAAGTATTCGCTACACAATCTACTGAAAATCACTCATAGCCGATAATTGCAAGCCAATAATTAGGCGCACAAAGTTCATCAAGGCATTGTGCGTAACAACTTCAAAGTCACCTGTATCTAACACTCTGCCATCGCACTAACAAAGAAATCTTTTAGATTTCTTTTCGCAGGAACTGTATCCTCCCAATTGGAAAAGCTCGATTACCAACGGGTTTCCTGTGAGAACACGCAGTGAAAACAGATCTATGCTCCCCAGACACTAGTTTAAAAGCTGAAGGCTATTTAGCTACCCATATTCTCCTGCTATAATCAGAACCGTCCGTACTTCAAACCCTGTTAACTTCTACCATTTCTGCCTTTCTCCTCTTCAACTTCGTGTGAGTTGTTTTTCGAGCGGAAAGGCAGCTCCTTTGAATAGTTTTAACTTTGTGCTTTTCCCAAATCGAAAGTTCCGTAAAATATTCTATCTGTAAAATGATCATCGCGGTATTGCTAGATCTATAACTTGTGCAAACCTTTGTTCTTGTAAGCTTGAATTTGAGGATCTAGCCCTAAGGACTTCAAAAGAAGTTCCGGGGCGTTCGTTGGGCTGTTTTAATAAAATTTCTCCTGAATTGATTCTAAGTCTTCATTTTTGGTTCCTCTCCTAGCCATCCGATGCTGGGAAACAGTCCAGGAGGTCCATTGATTACTTGCTTCGTATTGTATTATTCAGCGACCTTAGTGAACCATCGACTACAGAAAGCATAGAACCTTGAAGCTCATTTGTTGACTAGGCAGATATTCTACGCAACCGGAGGAAACCAGATTAGACACAGCTTTTATGCTTGGCAATGCAAATGCGTCTTTCTGGTATATGCAGTAGAAGAAGGCATTAGTCAAACTATGAAACCCAACAGCTGCTTGGAGTGGCTCTCCTGCCTGTTCTCTTTTCATTTCATACCCCTTATACTCAGTCGTAGTTCACAGAAAAGGAGAAGGGCGTTGTATGCCGTACAATGCTGATTAGGATTAAAATTAGTTCCAGAAAACCAGGTGAAGTTTTGCCATGCACGTCTCTTTTAGAACCGTCAACGGTATCGGCTAATCATCTAGGCACCTTAAAGCTAGATCGAACTTTTTGAAAAAAATCAGAACTTAATGGTGCCACCTGCGCTAGTTAATCCAATAACCAACGGCCAGCTAGTCGATTCAGAATGCTTATCCAACTCGCTCCTGTATCAACAAACTTGGAGACAATGCGTTATTAGATTCCAGGGAAAATAAAAAAAATTGGGAAATAGGTATGTCCGGAGGGTTCTCACTAATTTTGAGACTCTTGTAATCATGATTAGGCCGGTTGAACATTATTAGAATATGAGAACCAAGATTATGGCCGTCTTGGTAATTGACGATAGCCGGACATTAAGCATTCTAGTTGTGATAAGGTATTAATAAACAAGAGGAACTATTATAGAGCTATTAAAATGGAAGGGGTTCATATGAGCAACGACATCTTTCGCGAGCGATCTTTGGAGTTTAGCATAGTGTGAGAAGTTGAAAGCTCGAGGCAAGAAATTGTGAAACAGAAATGTTAAGGTTTTATGGCGTCTCAATGGCCATAGAGTGAAGAAGGCAACCCAATCGTTCAATCAACGATTTCCAACATAATTTTGTCCTAGGTTCTGGTAGAAAAGTCTTGCGTATTAGCGTTATTATTTGTAAAATCTGCACACTTTTGCTCATGCTGTCAAGTCCCATAAGGCCGGTTTTCTTTTCCTAGCTTACATGCTCCACGTTGAGCTTCCATTCAAGGCATCAAAGACATGGTCATGAAGTTCGCTAAACGGTGTAGAAAAGTTTTCATTTTCTGCGAATTGGGTCGGTCTTATGATGGACACTGCTCTAGTTGCTGGTAGTCGCGCAAACAAGAAAAGAAAGGTCTGCGGTAGATGTTATCGATAGCCAATCAGAAGCAAATTGTTCCGGTGAACTGTCAGATACCTACAAAACATGTACTTTGAATCATCTCAATAGTACAGGACTCAGTTGGTGTCCCATTGTTTCTTGGACACTGCAAAAGGGTGTCTCATTCTGGGTATTTTTCTTATTAATCCTTGAACCCTATTCCATGGTTGTACTGGCGAGGCAGACGAGACAACAAGCAATTTCTCTTTTGCTACTGCAATTCTCACTGCAACCACATTTCCAAATTTGCAAAGCGATCGGAATTGAATTGAATTTCCCCTGTGCTAGTCGGCTTTTGTTAGTGTCATTTTAGGCACCTCAGATGCAGGGCGCAGATTCATGATAAAACTTTCACGCAGATTTGCTTTATGGATATTTGAAAGTTGCACAAACTATTTCAGCTTATAGCAGTAGTGGTGGACTCACAGACATCTCTGTCTGGATCCTCATGCTAGATTTCTCTGTAAATCAAGTCGGAAATGGAACACTGAATTAAACTGTTGAAAAGCTAGAAACTTTGACTACTAGAGCGAAGGCAAAAGACGCTTGTGTCCTCAAAGATCTGACGCTAATACGTGAAGGAAAAATTGCGTCTGGCCTAAAGATTTAACATCGCCATCAACCCATACCAGCCAGAAACTGAGATTCAGATAGGATGGGAAGGAAGGCAAACATTTAGGGTTTGCATTCATGCGCAGAATCTCAAGCTGTCTATTAACTGTTTTGCTTTTAACAAAGTTTGTTTGCGCTATCAGTCGAAACACAGTAGAGCTACAGAACACATGGTACGATGACATCATGTAGAGTATTTTTAGTTGTAGATCTAAACTCAGCTTAGAAGAATATTAAAAGATGGAGGGAACTGAAAGCTGGCCATCTTCATCAAAGCTTACCATCTTCATCAGTAGAAATTTCGATATATAGGTAAGAATTGTGTCCATTAGATGATATCCCAGGATCACAAGCTCGCCCTACAGAAGCCTAACAATTTTAGGTCTGATTCCTCTTAAAATAGACTCTAAAATAGGAATAAAAAAATATCCATTTGGATAAAGTATAAAAACTGAGTCGCTGAGGGCAAATGAGCCACACATTGAACGTTGCGCGAAAAAGCAAGCGCTTAAAACGAAAATGCCCAAATTTTTTTATCAGAAATCTAAATACAAGAAAGCATGTAAAGATAAGAAAAAACAAGTCAAAATCAACAACTATTCGATAATGACGATGACGAACTTGAGTAGGGTGATGATTATGGGTGGTAGTAAGTGGTACAAACATAAGGATGGACTTCATGATGATAAATATGATATGACAGAGAAGCAAGAAATGTGCCAAACTGCATCAAAAGAGAAAAACTTCGTTTTGGTCCCTTTCAAAAAGTGCTTAGCAGCTCATAATGTTTTTCAATTTTTTTTAACTTTTTCTTGAATGCAATTGTTTATCTGTTGGTATTATTCAATCGTCGAACAACTAGTAGCTGACTGGTTGCCCTATATCCGTCTTGGAGTAATATGCCCATCCATAATCTGCACATCCAGTAGGCCAAGAGGATTTCCCTTTTCCAGTACTGATGATGCTCCTGCATTTAAATAATCACCGTAAATAGCTCCATTTTCCTTCTCATCGAGGGGATTAGAATTGACTTTTGAAAAAGATCTAAACGTTGCATTCGCTAGTGTAGGGGATGAAGAGGAGCTGGACTGGAGCATAGGATTTGGAAAGGTTGCCGAGGAGGCTAATGGTAATCGACCGCCTGGCGCAACACCTCCAGATCTGCCTTTCCCTAATGCGCCTATAAATGGCGATTCGAAAGCTGGAGATGTTGGAGAAAACGAAAGGTCCGGTACAAGAGTTGAGCTGATTGAAGAGACTGAACAATTTGGTCTGTGTTGTCGTTCTTCAAGTTCGTGCTTCTTTTCGTACAGTGGCAGTTGCTCCTTTAGAATTGTACCTGACGCAA
Organism: Alloascoidea africana; assembly: GCA_030581615.1. Taxonomy (NCBI): domain Eukaryota; kingdom Fungi; phylum Ascomycota; class Alloascoideomycetes; order Alloascoideales; family Alloascoideaceae; genus Alloascoidea; species Alloascoidea africana. The sequence continues at coordinate 234,141 of JAKTTT010000032.1, read as the reverse complement.
TTGCTCCCGATTTTGCGTTAATTCTAGATCTCCACCATAGTCTACGAGCCAGCCCAATAACGGCACCATGGCATAACCAGTAGTACACTGCTGACAAGACCAACACGAAAAGAATCAGGGCCAACGGCGATAGCGATTGACCGTTCAAGTAAGTCTTTTTCAGGGAACCCAGTGAGAACGAGTTGGACTGCTCTTCAAAGGGGTAGTCAAAGACTCCGTTTCCGTTCGGGAGAACATAACCAATGTAGCCCGTGTCCTTGTAAGCATGCTCTCTTAGCAAAAAGATATCGTTTGGAGGGGGGACGACCATTTCCAATAGAACTGAGACACTGGATTCGAGAAGATTAGGCAGTAGCAGACAAAAACAAAAAGATCAACAAGAAGCTATTAAAAGAATGTAAAAATAAAGCGGTACAAAAACAGAAACAGAAAAACAAGAAGAGCAAAGCTGGAGAAGTAGGAAGTTCAGGGAGAAAAAAGAGGGAAAGCACTCATATATAAATGAAACCTATTTATAAATAAAGTACACACTGAACAATTAATCGAACCGCTTGCCCTTGCGCAGATTTACGCAAACGCAAATTTACAAAATGCAACCGTTCCCACCAGAATCGCCCAAAGAGTCCCATATAGGCGAACGGTGTGCCAGCATTGCGGCGACCCAGTCCACACAATCTCAAATGGGCGCTCGTGTTCTTGTTGCCGTCCTTCGATTCCTGATTTGCCTGTCTCGGCTGCTTTTTCCAGCTCTTCCATCTCCTCGGAGTCCAACCCCATCTGCCGCATCAGCTGTGGGTCCGACTTTACAATCTTGGCCATAACCTCAGGATGCTCCACTATCTCGAAACAGTCATGGCAAAACTGGAGTCCCGACCAGCCGAAAAACCCAAGGAGCACCGAACCTCGGGCCATTATCGTTGATGAAGTGCTGTCGCCCCTGAGTAGCAGAATGTCCTTGGCTGCTGGCGGTATATCAAATCCTAGTTCCAAACCATGCACAGTGTTCATCAAGCTGAGGTGGAAAAGCAACACCAAAAGTGTCTGACCAACAAAAGAGATCTGTATTCTCATCCTTCTTCAATCCGAATTACAAATTCTGAAGGTCAAAGTGTCCCAAATGTGGCAAGAGAAGGCTACTATCGTCTTACTTCTGTCCTTTCTAGCTTTTCTTATCAGCTCAAATCTCGCCGTACGGATCCGGAACAATGCCTCGAAACCTTCCGGGCAATACCTGGAGAGGATGCACCCATACGCCCGCCATACCTGGAAATCCCAAATCAAGAATACCGGTATTAGGAAATTCGTAGTTGGAGCACCACGCTTTCGAACCGTACCTCTCTCGCGCTTCTTTTTCGGCTCGTTTTCATGAACTAGACTCGAAAACCCCTTTTAGAAAAGAACAATGAGCTCCTTTGTGATAGGGATACGCCCCTTGCGACGGATCTCTGTGGTCCTCATCGGCTCGGGGCGTGAGTCAGGGTTGTCTCTATTTAGGTCCACACCAGCGATACCCACGAGCATAATATCTAATACTCGTCTTCAAAGTACTGGTCTATTTGCCCGTGATCATAATGCGTCGTTAGAGTTGGGACCGAGGCAAAGAATGAAAAATCTGGGGTTCCGTGATTTGAAAGCTAGTATTGTATCACAGGCAAGGTGGGATCTGTTCCGATTGGGAGCCGGTGTTCCAGAACTAAGCATTGCTTCGACCTTACCTATCAAAAGACTTCACTTTAAAAGACACAATTCAAATTTGGCGAAGGATAGCAAAGAGACAAAAAATGAAAAACCTGAAGAGCCCCAGCTCCGGGCAAAACTAAGTCCGAAAGATTCCAAGGCTTCTGGTTTTGAGGACATAATACGACTTTTCAAACTAGCGAAACGAGAAGTTAGACCTATGCTACTGGCTTTCCTCCTCCTCTGTATTTCGTCAGCCGTCACAATGACCATGCCGCTTGTAATTGGTCGGCTTCTTGATGTGGCGACCTCCAGCGACAAGTTCATTTTCGGGATTCCGCTTAACCACTTCTACTCCTATCTCGCAGCACTGTTTCTCGTAGGTGCAAGCGCGAATTTCGGACGGGTCTTCCTTCTGAGGCTTGTTGGAGAACGGCTTGTGGCTCGCTTGCGGTCCTACATGTTTCGCAAGACCGTGACACAGGATGCCGAGTTTTTTGATGCGAATCGAGTCGGAGATCTCATTTCAAGGCTCAGTGCGGATGCGAACATTGTCTCGAGGTCGGTTACGCAAAATGTGTCCGACGGATTGCGTGCTAGTGTCAGCGGAGTCGTGGGATTTTCCATGATGTGCTATGTCTGTGCCCAGCTGACCGCCGTCATGTTTGTAGTTGCACCTCCCCTAATTCTCCTTACACTGACTTATGGCAGGAAGATTAGGCAGATCTCGAAAGATTTGCAAGAGAGTGTTGGTTCCTTGACGAAAGTGAGCGAGGAGCAGTTGAGCATCATCAAGACAGTTCAGTCATTTAATGGCGAGATACAGGAAGTAAACAAGTACAATAACCAAATCCGAGAAGTGTTTAAAATTGGAAAGAAGGAAGCCCTTGCCTCTGGTATTTTCTTTGGTTCTGCGGGGCTAATTGGCAACTTTACTATCCTCTCCTTGCTCATCTACGGCACAAGTCTTGTAAATACCGGTGTTTTAACAATTGGCGATTTGACCTCCTTCATGATGTACGCCGCATACACATCTTCTTCGACTTTTGGCCTTTCCAACTTTTATTCTGAGTTGATGAAAGGTGCAGGTGCTGCATCTCGTTTATTTGAGGTTGTGGACCATGAGCCAACGATACTGCCCACAAAAGGTGACAAGATGAAAAGCGCTAAGGGAACGATAACTTTTGAGAATGTTCATTTCAGCTACCCAACAAGACCAGATGTCAAAATCTTCCAAAATTTGACATTTGAAATTCCATCTGGCAGCAACATTTGTATTGTGGGACCCTCAGGAGGCGGAAAATCTACCGTAATTTCGCTGCTGCTGAGATTCTATGACCCGACCGAAGGAACAATCAAAATAGCAGGACAGGACATACGAAATTTTAATCTTCGTTCCCTACGCCAAAGATTTGGTGTTGTGCAGCAAGAGCCTGTTCTGATCAACGGGACAATTCACGACAACGTTGCCTATGGCGTTAGAAACACAACAAGAGAGGATGTTGTCCGAGCCTGCGAGTTGGCCAATTGCAAGTTCCTCGACTCGTTCCCCAAGGGGCTGAATACAGAGGTCGGACCCCGTGGGGCCCAGTTGAGTGGTGGGCAAAAGCAAAGAATTGCAATTGCACGGACGCTAATTAAGAACCCAGACATTTTGATTCTCGATGAGGCTACTTCTGCATTGGATAACGAGTCTGAAAACCTCATAAATGACACTTTGACGCGGCTGCTAACCGAGCGTTCCATAACGACAATATCCATTGCGCATCGACTATCTACTATTCAACGTGCAAATTTAATTCTTGTTCTTGATAAAAACGGTAGTGTCGCTGAGATGGGCAAGTTCACGGAGTTGTACTCAGATCGCTCCTCAAAATTATGGCAGCTGCTGAACAATGCTGAAGAGACACTTGAGGAATCCCAACTGAGGGAGAAAGAAGAGGAAGAGGCAAAGCGACTGGAAGAGGAGGCGTTAAAGTTGGAAGAGAAGGAGCTAGAGCAAGAATTTGCAAAGACGGAAGAACGGGCGATTAAATTGAGACTATAACGCGAATGCCATACTTCCATCTGTACTGTGCCTGTCCTAACTTATTGGCAAGTTCTGTACTGTTCGTTATCTTTGAGAACAAACCGATAGCGAAATAGGGAAAATAAACGATTCAAAAGGACATACTTAAAACGACCCCATTTTTGACGTATTCTATTGTATATAGCCATCATCACTATAATGTTACACATAGTAGAGTTACCCATATAAGGATCGCCTATATTGGTGTGCCTGCCAGTCAGCATCTGCATTTCATATAAGAAGCAATTCTGGTCTTGAGATTGTTGGTGAATGGTTCGGCAAGCACAACAATATTGACTCGGTTTTGTGGGTACCTCTACTGTAGCACAACAGCAAGAGCGCCACTGATCTGTTGGAAAGTTATTGGAATCTTATTCTATATATTTGATAGAAATTAAACTGGAGCAACTTATTTTGCCAGAAATTGCTGCGAAATTAACAATGCTAAGAGACCCACTCAACAGCTCGAGACTAGCGGGAAACAGAATGGAAATAGAGAATGCCATCCCTTTTAACCTTCTACAAAATTGATATAAACACACCACAATATGCGTATACTTTGTCTGGCTATTCAAATATAGAAAGATCCCAAGTAGCGGTTTGGCCCTTTCTGCTCTTATTGTTATTTCTCGTGTTGCCATTACCAGTCCCGTCCGTACTATTCAATACGTCCCGTAATTGGATCTCTCCGATCTCAGCTCCAAATCCAAGTCCACTATGAGCAGAGCACTTTCGATTTTCAGCTTCAAAATTTGCCTTTTGCTTTGCTATGCTATTCCTGTGATGATTCAATATCATGGGTCCAAATCTGTCCGGTTGGTCAATTAAGGTCATATTGGACCCCCTCTTCCCCATACCGTTGGAAGACTTGATGTGCGATAGAGATAAAGATAATGTTTTTTTGTGATGCTCATGCTGTTGGGGATATGCAGATTTTTGGTTTGGTTCCAAACTCATAATGTCAGCCTGCTTGAATTGTGACATCGAGATTGGCCTTCCCTTTTTGATGTTGGGATTAATAGTGCCGACAGGGTGGGGATTGAGATCAGAAGGGGACTGGAAAGGTCCAAAATCGCCATCTTCTTCGTCTTCAAATCCTACTTTATTATTCATTCTACTATGGGCAGCAGTCTCGATAGATAGTTGTTTCTGTAATGCGATTTTTCTTTGGGGATTGGGGATTGGCCTTGATTCAGGATTTGCTGGTTTGTTATTTTGGTTTACACCCTTTTCTGGTTTTGATATTCGCGGGGATAGAGTGTCAAGAATGGAAAAATCAACAGAACAAACAGATCCTGATTTTGTATGACCCTTGTCAAATCCAAAGTTACTTGAAGCAGAATATGGACTTGAGGTTGCATCAAAATTAATATCCTTCCCGTTGGCTTTTCTCGAGGCAATAATCGACATAACATGGTTCCTATCGTTCAAATCCATCCCCCTTTTCCCGCTTATAGCAGTACTCAAATTTGTAAAACTGCCTGTACTGCCAATCGAACTTGTAGAAGGAAACCGCTGATGGCCTGATTGGTGTGGGAATCCCTTTGTTGAAATGGGAATGGGACTTAGGGGAGGCGATGAAAATGTTAATCTGGATTTGTCAAAGTAGAATGGTGAGTGTGCCGTTGGCAACTGGTTTTGGTTTGCAATTTGTTTATTGCTGGAATCTTTTATGAGATTAAGGCTCAAAATGTTTTTTGGATTCGGCAAAGACGGAGGAGGAGATTCGAAATCTCCCCAATCGTCTTCACTGTCTTCAGTATTATCCGCCTCTTCTTCATTCGAGAAGGACTCCTTTTTAACTTCTTTTCTGATTACATCAGACTTATCCTCTAGCCCATCATGACGGCTTTGTGGCAGCTCTAATTCTTCTTTCCTACTTTGAGTTTGCATCTTGATCCCATCTGGAGAAGGAGAAGGTGCTGGTATAGTAATTGTTCTAATCACATCATCCCGATTCTTGGGAAGAATCGGCTTAGACGCCTTTTCAATCGATATGAAATCTCCAAACTCTTCTTCTTCCTCCTTTTCACTCTCACTTTTAACTTCAACTTCCATTTTATCTGCCAAGTAAACGTTTTCTGCCACTTGCTTCTGTTCCTGATTCACAGCTATGCTAGGTTTCTTTGCTTCCACATGCTTCTCATCATTAGTATCGCTTTGCTCTTCTGGCGCTGTTTCTTCTGGACGTTTCTCAAGACATGTGTCCAAAGTCGAAGCTGTAACTGTCTGAAGTTCAGCAGGTCTTTTTTGTACCTGCTGTTCTACCTTTGTTGCAAGATTTGGTGTTTCAACTGTCTTTTCCTCTAGCTGCTTAACAACTCCTAAATCAGGCATGTTTTCATTTTTGTGATTCTCAGATGATGACCATCCAAATGAAAATCTATCAGACTTCCGTACTCCAGCTTCAATACCTTTTCTACCACTCATTAGGTGACTTCCAAAGTTAATGCTTGCCTTTTCCTTTTCATCTCGCCATTCTGTAACAATCTCGATACACTTCACCCGCACTTTGCTTGTCTCCCATTTCAAAATCCGTCGGCTATCGGGGTTCACAAATTGTCGAGTTGGCCTTTGGAGACTATCAAGGTTGCGTCTTGCAGGTTTACGAATGTCAAGGATGGAATAGTACTCGGGATTGACGGCTTTCATAGTCTTCTCATTATCGTGCTCAGTATCAGCTTGCATAGACGGAGAGATCTGTCCATAAATAGAGCATAAAAGTCGCTGGAGGTCTAACTTGGATAAAGCGAGCTGCTCCTTATCCAAAGACTCATTGTGTATGGGTTTGGACACATCTTCACCCACAGAGTCTATTTCCTCCAGTTCCTTCCCATCTTTTTCGCTGCTTATATTTGACTGCATGTCGGCCTCATCAAAGCTTCCAAATTCTTCCTCCTCATCATCATCTTTTTCTTCTTCTTCACTCTGATTCATATTCAGCTTTAATTCTCCTACTGGTGTTTCGTTGTCGTTGCTTTTCCTCAAATCCTCTTCATTCCAGGTATCATCATTTTGTGGTATGTCTGTGCATGGTATGGGCTCGTTTTTGCTCCAGATATCAGTGATCACAGGTTCAGGACTAGGAAGAGCTTCGGGATGACTTGAGCTGGCCCATACTGAATGATGAGCCCAGTCATCATCCTGCTCCATTGTCAGATTTCGTTCCTGCCTTGTGTTCGCTAGAATGTCTGATAGGAGAGTAGGAGACAGGATGCACCCATCAACCACCCATCTCTCCTTCTCGTCCACAGAATAGCTCAACCAGAACCGCGAGATGAAGCGAGTAAACCTGCCCCAATTTCCCTCAACAACAATACTGGTGTCTCTTTACACTGAAATCTCAAACGCAGCCGAAATCCATGCCGAACTTCTCAAAGCAAACCCAGTCTACAACTATTGTATTATAAACCCACACACAATTCTGTCCATAGGCCATGTCCTGGCAGCAGTCTACCGAGCACTCTTGGATCGCAAGAATAGCGAGGGGCGACTGAGGACGAAGACCATACACTCTGAGATTCTGCTGTCATTGTCGCCGAAAAGCAACATTATGGACTCTCTGAAGCGGTTTGGGATTCCTTCTGGCCCCAACTCGTCCAGTGATCTTATCCTGATCAAGATAGTTGATGATATTCAGGATGAAGAAAGCCTGGAAAAGGAAATCACGAGCATTGAGAACACCACTCGAGAAATAGTAAATGGGACGGAAAAGGATTTTACAGACGAAAATATCCAGAATATTAGCGATTTGAAACTTATCCGAAAGGTATGAAAATATGGTCATGATAAATTTTGACTAAATGCTAACAAACAAATCAAATGAAACCTATTTAGAATTACAAACTGAGTGCATCACTGGTTCAAGAGGCTGACCTGGCCCAGTTGGAAAAAACAATCATTGGATTGATTGCACTAAGAGGATATTAATGTCTTAGCATTACTGTTATTATTACTTGACATTTTGCTTCTTTCGCTTGCCAAATCACACCCAATGCCCGTAAAAGCCTCGTTAAGTGCCTGTAAGAAAACTTGCCCGACTCGAAATCCAGATGCTTTGTATTCCGGTAGTGCCTCTAGTTCTCGAACAAAAGGATCAAAGTAACCCAAATCCGTCATGACCTCGTACCCTGGCTTCTTGTCCCTATCTCCATTAAACGGTGAAAAAACGCCATTCAATTCGTCTCCTTGCAGCTTCTGATGTGGATTTCGATGCTGATTCATCAAACTCCTCGTTACTTCTTGGACGTGTTTATGTCGAGCACTAGACCGTTTGAGCACACCCTTTGTCACATTTTTGAGAATTTTGCTTGCATCCTCATCGCTAGTCATCAGCCTGTTCACAAACTCTCGCTCAGCTTCCTTCTTTGAGATTTGATCTTGCAGGTCTGCTTCCCTCCTTAATAGCGTTGACTGTTTCGCAATTTCTAATCGTATCTGTTCCTGTTGAGACATCCAGTTTTCCTCATCTTTTTGCCTCTGCTTATTCTGTAAAATTTCCTGCTTGTTTTCAAGCTCATATCGACTTATTTCAGCCTCAGTATTTGCCTTTTCTTCTCTTGAGCCATTCAATAAATCAAAAATCATAGTCTCAATCTTTTCAAGATAATTGTTGTAGTCATCCAGTGTGTCGAAATTCTGTTCCATTTTGTTGAAAATAGACGTCACTCTCTTCCGTATATCCACCTCTTTCTCGACCACAATATCTTCAAACATTTGTTCCTTGAACCGATTTTTCCTCAATATCTTGCCACATCCAGCATATGGGCATGGATTGGGTCCGTTGCTAAATATTCGTTCAACACATGAATCGCAAATCTTGTGGTAGCACTCTGGGTTGATAAGAAACACCATATGCGGATTCAGATACCTGTCGGTTTTACATATCGGACACATGTCCTGTCTTATGCTCATCTGCTCTGTATTTACATTTAAATTCGCATTCATCTTTTGTAGATTTGGTCTATCTAGTGAATAATACCAGTAAAGTGTGCTTTTATACAACTGTGGGAGGTTACCCCGCCGTTGGGTTTCTTATTACTACCTTCCGCTTTTCTTCTTCTTTCGCTGCTGTTTCTTCAAAGCTTTCATTTCTTCCTCGTAAATGTCTTCTGCTTTTTCAACTTTCCTCTTCTTAGTTTTCCCAGAGTCTTTCAGACTGAGCGTACCGCCTTTCTGAGCTGCTTTAATAGCATCTTTACCCTTTGATTCCCACTCTGCATCATCATCCAGAATCGCGTACTTTTGCATACTAGAAGACTCTGTAAGTGCTTGTCGTAGTTGTTCCTGGCGCTCGCGAAGCTTGGTCATTGCTTCTGAAGATGCGGCATCGAGTTCCTCATCCAGTGTCTCTCCCAACGGCTTAAACTTTCCGTGTTCATCCCCTTCTTCATCCACTCCATCAAGTTCTAGAACTGCTCGGTCCTCTAATTGTGGCATAGACTGTTCCACACCTTTCTTTACCACGCCAGTCAAGAAATCACTGAGTTTCTTTGCCATCTTTGCAAAAATAGCCTCAGTATGTGAAAAACTCATTCCGAGCTCATCGGCAATTTCCTGGATTGGTTTGTGCTGAAGACCGATAGATAATAGAACAGAAGACTCAACACCAGAGCACTTGCGTAGCTTTCCCAGGAAATACCACTCAGCTAGTTTAGGAATCATGTCGAGGACGTAATGATGATCCAAAGTGTTTTTCACATAAGAGTCGAGTCTTTTCAAATCGTGAGGAGAAAACGCCATATCCAGCTCCTCTTTTGTCAATAGCTTGTCCTTGTCGGCACGTCCTAAAGAAGCAGCCTCCAACACGCTGAGGGCAAGCACAGCTGGATACTTTTTAAACTCAAACGAAAGAATGCTCATAAATCTCCTGTAGAAATCAAAGGTGTACTCTTTGAGCCAATCTGGATTCCTCCCTTCTAGGACTTTAAGCATGATACATGAATTTTCTCCTGTTATCTCGGCAGCTGTCTGTTTGATGTAAACAGGAACATAGTCTGCCTTTTTCCAAAATTGAACAAGACTGGGGTTTAATCCATAAGAAACGCCCATGTAGTGCAAATAATGCGGCGGTCTCTCGCTCAGTTTCATAAGCAATGGTGGCATCTTGGTGGGATCTTTAAAGGTTGGCAAATCTGTAAGTAAACTACTATCTCCATTAGATGCCTTTCTGTTCAATTCGTCATCGCCAACTCTGGTCAAAGAGGGCTCTTCGCCCAATTCTCCTCTTTCAGTTACATCCTTGGCATCAAGAGGTGTGAACTTTCCTTCAAAGTAATCTTGTAATAGCTCCAGTGCCTTTAGGCCATATCCCATTCTTGTGTATTCTGGGCTAGTCGCAATCCTGACAACTCTTGCTCCACTTAGCGTTCCAAATTCCGAGTCTTGAAATTGAGTAGCAATAGTCCAAGGAATCATATCACCCGCAGGTCTCTTGCCCCGGTTCAAACCAAGCGACACTGTTTTCTTGGATATTTCACCTTCAAGTGCGACCTGGATAACACATAGGGGTTCTGGAAGACGGTTTACACGGCTGTCTACTGGCGGAAGCAGAACATAGAGCTGGTGTGCAGGCGCATCAGACATCAACTGGAGATCATTAGGACTGTTCTTATAATGCGAAGCAACATATAAACCCATCATTTTGTGCAGAAAAGATTCAGAAACAGGGTGGTATGAAAACAGTGTATCTCGATTGACGTAATACAGGTTGCACTGGGATGGATGAGGCATTCCGCCAGCAGTAGCTTTGTGAAGAGAAGGATGGCTTGTAGCATCTAGGCATAGAAGGGAATTTAGCCATTTCTCAACTGGGTCCTCCGGAGCATATCGAATTGGCTCTTCTAGCGTAAGCTCAGCAAGCGTTCTACTTCCTATGGCTTTAGCATCTGCAACATCGCTCTTCCCATTGGCCTGCTCCCGCAATTGACGAATAAGCTTGAGAGAAAGTGATCTCCCTGTTCCTTCATAGCCATGAATAGTAGAAGCCATAAAAACAAGATATGGGCCAAATAGTTTTCTGACAACCGGCAATGGGATAGCAGCAGCCTCATCAATAACAACGAGCTCTGCCTGTCCCAGAACATGATGATCAGTGGGCTGGATATACTGAATAGTCTGTCTATGACTCCTAAACAGATCAACTCTTACTATTGCATTGTTAAACTCCTTGTTTGTAGACTTGATAATCTCATAATCTTGGTGGTCCTCGTATCCTAACGCATCAAACCCTTTAAAAATGAACTCAAACAAAGTTCGCAAATTTTCAGGACTAGGCGATGTTACGAAAATGTTTGAATAACCGTTGGCAACGGCGCTTGCAATCGCTATACCCATAGCAGCTGATTTACCTCTACCTCTGCTTGCCATGAGTGTAACAGTGCTTCTCAGCGTCTTTTCCGTGATGAGGTCAAAAAACTTGAGCAAGCAACTTGCTTGATCCGCTGTTCTTGCGAGTTGAACAAGTGCACCAGTTGGTTGAACATCTTTTAATTGCGTTTTAATCATCTTTAACTTCGCTACATGCTCCTTCTCTTCTTCCGAAGAAGGATCTGGAGGAGGAAGCCTGGCAACGTTTTTCCCTCCAGATATAGGCAGCACATTCAACTCGTCATCGACAACAAGACAAGTTCGACATGACCCCAAAGACAAGATAAATCGCTCATTAAATCTTGCCACAAGATCCTGATGAGCCTCAGTCCTATATCTGGAATGGACATCCATGCTCATCGTATACAATTGTTTCAAAGAATTCATCGTCTTGAGCAATATAACAACAAGTCCACCACCTTCAACAGTCTCAATGCACCTTGCCAAAATGTTGGGAGTGATGGCCTCAAAGTCCTGTAGAATGCACATTCCATAGGTGTTTCCCAAGATCTTGTCTGTTTCCTTGTAATAAACATATCGAATGTTTTGCAATGAGATGAATAGTTCAAATGGGTCCTCTTGGTTCACATCTCGGATTCCCCTTTTGATCTCCTTTTTGATCTTCTTTTCTCTTTTCTTTCTATGTGACGTAAAGCCTAGTAAATCATGCTTATAGGCCCACAGAACAGATTTGTTCATTTTCAAGTCATCTCTTGTCATGAGATAGTGCAGAAAAGGCAGTTGGTTCCGGCCCTTGTCGCCAACCAAAACAAAAAAGCTCCGGTGCTTCTCTTGGAGCCCATTCCGTATTAAAGCGGGAATTCTGGGGTCGATTTTCTTTCCCTTGCCCATGACTGCTTCGAGATTTCCAGTTATAAGTTTCAGAAGTAGCAGATTTTTTTTTTCATTTTCTGAGCATCGCGGGTGTACGGGTGTAAGCAGCTTTTTTCAGATACACGCCGGGTAACTCTGTACTCTTCAAGTGATATAATACCCCAACAAAATAGGGACAAAAAGAGTTTGACAAAACCACCACCGAAAGCAGACCTAACAAGCGACGAAGCAACAAATATGGGCGTTTATATCCCCGTTAGTTCCCTGCCGAACTTGAAAAAGTACAAATATGCAAGCGAAGATCACTCTTTGGTTCAGAAGTATTTGCTGAGGCCGTTCTGGCAAAAGTTTGTTCTTATTTTCCCCAAGTGGCTAGCGTAAGTCCGACTCTCCTCCTGCTTCTTTTTTCACATGCTGATCCAACATTAATGTATATGTGAACGATATGGAAATTTACTAACGATGGCTCAAATGAAGTCCAAATATGGTACGGATATTCGCAAAGAAAAGGATTTCGCGATTAAACGTTTTAGAAATGAAATTCTAATTAGTTATAGGTGACGTTGCTAGGTCTTGGTTTTGTCCTGGTGAACCTGGCCACGGTGCTATACTTCGACCCTACGCTTTCGGAGCCATCACCATCCTGGGTCTACTTCAGCTATGGTATTGGCATGTTCATGTACCAGACCTTTGATGCTTGTGATGGAGCGCATGCGTAAGTTTCTCCTTAGCCAAGCGGCGATAAGCGAGCGAAACCAAAATTCAATGTCTTATTCTAACGCGGACAACTCTATGATTTTGTAGAAGACGAACAGGGCAGAGTGGGCCACTTGGCGAACTTTTTGACCATTGTGAGTATGATTTCATCATAAATCAAGAGATGTTTAATTAGACTCTAACATTTTACTGGACATAAACTAGGTGTTGATGCTGTAAACACAACTCTCGGTGCCGTCATTTTCGCCTCGACGACCGGAATGGGATATACCTATCTCTTGGTGATTTCTCAGTTTGCTAGTGAGTAACACTGCCTACTTATTTGATGGCTAAGCACTAATTATTGGTTTATTATTTCTCTGGTAGCACAATGCTACTTTTATTTGAGCACATGGGAGGAATACCACACGGGCGTCCTATACCTTTCTATCTTTTCGGGCCCAGTCGAAGGCATTCTAGCAATAATGTGCTGTCACTTTGTGTCCGGCGTGTTTGGGCCGCAGATTTGGAAAACACCGATCTTGTCGCTTTTCCATCTCGAAAATTCCGTCGAGTCCGCATTTGGCAATGCAAAAGCGTTGCCTGACTGGCTGCAACAGCTGGATCTAACCCATCTCTATGTTGCACTTGGAGCTGTAGGACTCATCTTCAACATTGTAGCTGCCTCAAACAACGTTGTCAAGTTTTACAAATCTCAAGGAAAGAGTGCTCTCCGGGCCCTCCGAGGAATTGCTCCCTTCTTTATTTATTACTCGGGAATTTTCCTTCTTACCTATATCGAACCTGATATTATCTACAATAACGCTCTTCCATTTGTTTTCAGTATTGGTGCGACCCTGGCTTTCACTGTTGGCAGAATTATAACTGCTCATTTGACAATTCAAGAGTTTCCCTTCTGTAATGTGTTGATGGCAGTACCATTTTTGCAGATTGTGATCTACTATATTACTACAAGACTGCCCTTGTCTGGTCCTGATTATGCCAAGTACGACAGCGCGACGGTTATTAACAACCTGGTCTGGACTGGACTTGGTATTTCTATTGGGGTCTATGGTGGCTTTGTAATGGAGGTGATTACCGAGATTACGACATATTTGGATATTTGGTGTTTGAGCATCAAGCATAAGAAGGTAGATTAGGAAAGAATGGTTTATGACAGGAAATCCTGAAGTTGGGAGGAGACGGCCTTGGAAAGCATTCAACAATCATGTCCGACCCTACATGTATAGATAGGGAACGGGTATAGGCTAGTTATGTTTTATATTTTCTTTATCCTGGTATTATTTGTTTAAATACCGGAATTTAGAGTAGGAATTTAGAGGGTTTTTTTGCGTGAAGATCGACAATTTAGTGATGCAAAATAACCAACTGGTACAAAGGTTTGTTGTGTCTGGAGTACACTGGGAGATCTCCTCCTTTCATTGAATGTATTGAAAGTAATTGGTACATACTAAACAGGGATTGTAGATGCTATCTACTAACAGTTTATCACGTCAAATCTTGTGTAGATGTTATGCGTTGGGGCTTAGAAAAATCTAGATATCGAAGTGTGGTTCTCGAATGTGTAATGAGAGTAGGGAGCGGAACTGAAGTCCAAGAAAAAAGCCGATAGCTTCCTCCATAAATGAAAGAGGAGATATGAAAAGCTTAGGGAGTGTTAAGTATGATAGAGATTTTTGAGATGCTGATTAAAAGCTTAGACAATACAAAACTTGGGGTTTAACTAAGCCCGCAATCTAAAACCAGACCATCTTCACGAAGCCCTTGCTCTGGTGTTCAGTTTGTCTCAAGTAGTTACTGTTCACCCAGAAATGAAATAGTTAGAATAGAGCTCTGAAGAACGCTTAATCGTACCAAATTGTGAGTCGTTTCTATTCCGTAGACTTTGGTTTAGAGTTTATTCACTACTTTCCGTAGAAGCACCAATGCAGGCATGCCACAAGATCATTTTGCTGTTTTGATGGAACGGCTTGCGCGTTTTTTATTCTTTTAATTTTTAGAAATAGAATTTCATCATTCTATTTTGTTATTCTTTTGCGAGCATTTTGTTCTATTAGCAGTTGGAATAGTTTTTTGTCTCTTCTATTTTTAGTGCCTGGTTTTTGGCAGGATTTGAAATAATTAAGGGCAAAGTGTAGTTCGCTATAGATGTACTGGCAGCCTTGTACAAAAGCTTGTTTATGGGGAACTTGGTTAACTCTTTATGCATTACTCAACTATAAGACGTTAATTTACTGCACACTGAATTACTGAAAAGTTTTATTCCATTCTGGCTATTTAACACTGTGTTTGGTTTAGAAGATAAAAGATAAGCAACTCCTGTTACTATTCCCGTCCAGCCAAAGTGACAGGCGAATTTTTCACAAACGTTTACTACAATTTATAAAGCTGAGGAAAAAAACATATAAGTTTGTTCAGCTCAGATGTTATACTTGCGATATAACAGTCTAGTTTTGTAAGGAGTTCTATCCCGAAAAAAGGTGGTCTGTATAAAGCTTAATCTATTAGAAAATGAGCGAAAGACTCCTCTTATGGAGGCAGAACTATGAGAGATAATAAAAATGTTTCTGGATCTTGCGCACGCCCTGTCGTTTCAAGGGTTGCTTGCTTGAAATTTACTCCTAGTCTCACAATCCAAGGTTCCTTTTTCTTCCACGGTTTCCAGCACCAAGTTCTGTATTTCTAGAATTTCATATCTCTTCTGATATCTGTTGTAATTGCCTCTCCCTTTAAAGCTTTTATGTTTCTTCTTTTTTTGGAAACCGCACATGTCAATTTGCCTCTATAGCTTGCCTACTGTGCAGTTCGTAAGTAGCTTTTTTTCAGAAGACAGTTTGATACCCTACCATACCAGCTTGGCGAATTTCATCTTAGACTTGAATTTTGCACAATTTTTCGGCTCCTTCAACGTTTATTCTCTCACTAGATTTGCAATTGGTTGTGCAACAAAATAAGAATCACTTGAAGACAAACCTCTAAGCACCTGATAAACTTGTCAAAAAAACACTTAAACAGAAAACCAATAAATTAAATCTATGAAACGATCCTGAATAAACGACTTTATAGTCGTGCCGATACCTAATCTAATCAACAAACTAAACTAACGAATCGACTATTTAATAATGATTGTATAAACTTTTAAAACAAAAAACATATCAAAACATCGTCAAAAAAATGAAATAACTCACCTATACCTTTCTAAAGCATTTAAATAACACGCACGGTCTTTAGGTCTATTATCTACTAATCTTGTAAATTGCACTATCTGCATTAAAAAAAGCGAAAGACAAGTTGTCATGATAATAGACTGAAAATCTTGAAGGAAATTGGAAGCCTAATCATAATAACTAGATATTGATCTCTATGCCATGTAAACAACACTAGTTCGAAATTGGAGCTGAGAATTTTCTAATGTTGTTTGTAGCCGCAAACGCTCAAAAGTCAACTCCAATGACTAATGCAAGCAATGACATTCTGACAAAGAGGCCATATCTCATCTATTGAAACGGGGTTAGTAAATTGTGACATTCAAAACACAACCAATCAAAAGTATTCCATACCTGTCTGAAATAAGCAGCTCTTTGATCAAAATCAACCTCCTCTTTAATCTCATTAACTCTGGGCAATGGGTGCAATACACACATATGCTGTTTTGCATGCCTCAATACCTTGTTATCAACAACAAAGGCATCTTTGACGTTTTCATAAACGCTGAGGTCGCTAAATCTCTCTTTTTGCACACGAGTGCAATACAAAACATCACTTTTTGCTAGTATCTCTGGTGTTAGCTTGTGGCTTTCAGCGAGCAGCATTCCTGATTTCTTCAATTCATCACGGATATCAGAAGGCAATGCCAATTCTGGTGGTGAAACTAGTTGTACCCGAACTTGGTAATGACGGAAAAGTTTGCAAAGAGAATGAACAGGTCTGCCGTATTTCAAGTCACCCATAAATGTAACAATCAGTCCGTTTACAGTTCCCAGTTCCTCACGAATTGTGAACAAATCTAGGAAAGCCTGAGTTGGGTGTTCCTTTGAGCCATTTCCGCCATTGATAATAGGTACAGGCGAAAATTTCGCTGCAATACCAGCGCTGGACTCTTCAGGGTGTCTCAAAACAATGGCATCTGAATAGCTTGCCAAACATCTTACAGTATCAGCCAATGTCTCACCTTTCTTAGTTGACGAATCGCTCTCATTAATCGGTACAACTCGTCCACCAAGACGTTGCATAGCGGCATTGAAAGAAGTAGAAGTTCTTGTTGAAGGTTCGTAGAACATTGTAGTCAGGACACGGCCACTAAGCAAATTGAGAACGCCACATCTTTCAACTCCCAATCTCATTTCCTGCGCGATAGTAAACAGCACATGGAGGTCGTTTCTGTTAAATTGACTAACAGACAAAATATTCTTCCTGAGGAAGGGGTTGTTGTGTCTGATTGCAGTTTCGAGGGCAGACGAAGGTGTTAGCTCACGAGGAATTGTTTGTTTTGCAATATACTCTTCATCAACTTGGTGAGAAGTAGCTCGAGCAAGAGGTTCCTCATCATCTTCGTCTCCAAAAACAGATATAGCATCCCTTGTTTGTCTAGTGAGGATTGGCGATCTTGGTGTGATAGAAGCACGTCTTTGATCATGATTAGTGAAAGAGAATCTTGTTGATCTTGTTGTAGTAGGAGACAAGGCAGCTCCAATCATCGAGTCAAATGCAGACACAGACAAGTCTTTTCCCTTTGTCTCTCTAATTACAACATCGCCTTCCAAGCAGATGGTTCTGCCATTGACACAGACTCGTTCAACTGCGCCATACAATTCACTCTTGTTGATCAATTCATCCTTTTCAAAGTGTTTTAGCCCACTTGCCAAACGATCCAAGTCGATTTCCACTGATGTTTCTGGTTGCTCGGTGAGGCCAAAGATTTCAATAGGTTTGGTGTATAGACGACTCACAATATCTTCCATAGTGAGTCTACCCTCATGAACAGCAGAAAGTAGCAATGGTAAAGCAGAGGTAATTCCGATTCCAGGGGAAGGTGTCTTACCAAGCTCTTTAGCAACAATTGCAGGCAAGGCACCAATGCTGAAACAATCAACAGCATCCAAGTTTTCCCAAAGAGCAGCCTGATCTTCTTTGGTGGGGAGACTGCTTGCCTTGATGTTTGTCTCCTCCCGAGTCAAGAACAAGGCACAAATTGGAACATCGCAGGTTACCTGCAATCCCTTTTC
The DNA here is from genome assembly GCA_030581615.1 of Alloascoidea africana. NCBI lineage: Eukaryota > Fungi > Ascomycota > Alloascoideomycetes > Alloascoideales > Alloascoideaceae > Alloascoidea > Alloascoidea africana. The sequence goes on along the minus strand of JAKTTT010000032.1, from coordinate 216,252 downwards.
TTTTGACAGAGCAATCAAGTCCAAATCCTCTTTCTTAGAGACTCCAGTGATGTGAATAGATCGGCTGTGCAAACTAGCAAGAAGCAAAACAGAAGCGAGATTTGTCGCACTTGCATCTGTAACGATTGGCTTAGAAGAAGGCCATGAAGCAAAATGGGCACTTGCAGCAGTTACATTGTTCAACTTATCATTCAGACTGCTTAATGGGATAAAGAGAGAATTCACACTGTTAACAACCTGAGCCAACTGAGCTGCATTTGTGTTTGTGGCATAAACACTGAGGCCATAATCTGTGTAAGCAAATCCATTGGTGTTGTTCCTGGCTAGAGTCAAGGACCTGGCATCACTGACACCAGCAGGGAGAATCAGATTGTGGGTAAATCCAGACTCCAAAGCCAACTCAGTAACTTTCGCAAATTCCTGGGCACCCTTGTCTCCTGTCAGATTAGGAACAAACGCGGCAATGTTCACCAATCCAGGCAAAACAACAGTTTCATGACTTGTCTGTGCATCAATTGCAGATACTTCAAATGGAATATTTCTGGCAAGCGCTTCTACCAAAAGTTTCGCACATTTAACATTGGTGACAAGAGGAATTGCATAATCGATTGCCATTCTTCTTGTCAGATAACCAGACGAGACGTAAGACGCTGGTCGTCGGAACCTGTTTGCAGAAGGCAAATTGATGTACAAATCGATCAAGTTGTTTGCCAAGTGCTCAGTCAAGGAAAACTCGCTCTTTTGAGAATTCTCACTTAGTACCTCCAAAAATTGAACAGGGATTCCATGTTCCTGGATAAAGTCAGCAGTTCCGGCAGTAGCAAACAATTTGTATCCAAGCTCATGCAATTTTCTAACACTGGGGAGCAATTCCATCTTCTCCTTGAAAGAACCAATAGACAATAAAATGTTCTTCTTTGGAATCGTGAAACCAGTAGCGATCAACGACTTGAGATAAGCCTCATACTTGTTGTGACCAAAAGTTGCAACTTCTCCTGTAGATGCCATCTCAACACCCAAGATTGGATCCGCGCCAGAGAGGCGAGAAAACGAAAACTGAGGAACCTTTATAGCACAGTAATCTGCTGGCAATTCCTGAGTAGGGTATGGAGTAACAGGATAACCCATAACCGCCTTTGTAGCCATTTCAATTAGATCGGTTCCAACAACCTTGGAAACAAATGGGAAAGATCGAGAAGCACGAACGTTACACTCGATAACCTTGATTTCGTTGTTCTTTGCAATAAACTGGATATTGTATGGACCAGTAACATTCAAAGCGTTTCCGATTTTGGCTGTGGCAATGACAATTCGCTTCACAGTCTCTGGATCCAAATCCTGAGGAGGAACAACCAAAGTGGCATCTCCAGAATGGACACCAGCATTTTCAACGTGCTCAGAAACAACATGCATAATCATTTTACCGTCTTTTGCAACTGCATCCATCTCTATTTCCTTTGCATTCTCAATGTACTTTGTAATAACAACAGGGTAGTCCTTTGAAACCTCAACTGCCTGTGCCAAGTAGCTGGCCAAATCATCTCTAGAGTAGACAGTGTTCATGGCAGCACCAGACAAGACGTAGGAAGGTCTAACCAAAACTGGATAAGAGACCTTTGCAGCAAATGCCTCTGCTTCGTCAATAGAGGTCAATTCCTTCCATGCTGGTTGATCAACGCCGATTCTATCCAAAAGACGAGAAAACTTGTATCTGTTTTCTGCAGAATCAATCATTTCAGGGCTCGTACCCATAATCTTCACATTATTTCTGTGCAGTGAAATGGCAATGTTGTTTGAAGTTTGACCACCCATGGAAATGACAACACCAGCAGAGTTCTCAACCTCGTAGATATCCAAGACACGCTCCATGTTGATAACCTCGAAATAAAGACGGTCAGCTTCATCATAGTCTGTACTTACCGTTTCTGGGTTATAATTGAGCATAATTGTCTTTGTACCTTCTTCTCTCAAAGTCCTCACAGCTCGAACAGCACACCAATCGAACTCAACAGATGAACCAATACGATAAACTCCAGACCCCAGCACCATAACACCGTGATCATCAAATGTCAAGTCATGACTATCTGCGTTATAGGTCATGTACAAATAGTTTGTGAAAGCTGGAAATTCAGCCGCAACTGTATCAATCTGCTTCACAAAAGGAGTTATTCCTGCCTCAACACGTCTTCTTCTAACAGCCATCTCGTTTGAGCCTGTGAACTTTGCAATTTGACGGTCTTCGAATCCAAGTTGCTTAGCTTCTCTAATCACCTGTAATGGCACCTTTTCAGGAGATGAGTAAGCTGAAAGCTGTTTGGATACATCAATCAGATGTGACAACTTGTTCAAGAACCACTTATCAATTTTGGTTAAACTCCAGATCTTTTCCACTGAGTAACCTGCGTCCAGTGCATTGGCAATTGCAAAGAGTCTTTGGTCCGAGGGAGTTTGCAATTCAGTATCAATATCAATAGACATGAGTGCATCGGTAGCATTAAACCCAAAGTTGTGGTAATCAGTAGAGCGAATAGCCTTTTGGATCGCCTCTTCAAAAGTACGACCAATACTCATAACTTCGCCCACGGATTTCATTGACGAAGAAAGTTCTTTGCTTACTCTTGTAAACTTCTTCAAATCCCATCTTGGAATCTTGACAACAACATAATCCAATGAAGGTTCAAAGCAGGCACATGTAACCTTGGTCACGGTGTTCTTGACCTCATTTAGAGGGATATTGAGACCAAGTTTGGCAGCAATAAAAGCCAATGGGTATCCAGTAGCTTTTGAAGCCAAAGCAGAAGATCTAGACAGTCTGGCGTTGACTTCAATGATGCAGTACTCTTTTGAAAACGGATTCAGAGCGTATTGGATGTTACATTCACCAACAACTCCCAAATGTCTGATAACATTAACAGCTGTGGTTCTCAACATGTTGTAATCTTCGTCTGAGAGTGTCTGAGATGGCGCAACAACGATAGAATCACCAGTATGGATTCCCAAGGGATCAAAGTTCTCCATATTACAAACAGTGATACAGTTGTCAAATGCGTCGCGGACAACCTCATATTCAATCTCTTTCCATCCTTTCATAGACCGTTCAATAAGAACTTGAGGGGATGTTGCAAATGCCTTGTTACACAAAGCAATAAGCTGTTCTTTATTCTCCGCAAAACCAGATCCCAGACCGCCAAGAGCATAAGCTGCACGGACGATAACCGGAAACTTGATATCTTCAACAACTTGCAAAGCTTCTTGAAGTGAGGAAGCAGTAGCAGACTTTGCACATTTTTCTCCAATCTCCTCCATTGAGCGTGCAAACAGCTCGCGGTCTTCAGTGGTAATAATAGTGTCAATTGGGGTACCGAGGACTTTAACGCCAAGACTTTCAAACTCATCCTTCAACTGGATTCCAACATTCAATGCAGTCTGACCACCAAAAGTAACGTAAATGGCATCGGGTTGCTCATATTTGATCACTTTTCTAACAAAGTCTGGAGTAACGGGCAAAAAGTAGACCTTGTCGGCGAGGCCCTTGGAGGTCTGAATAGTAGCAATGTTTGGATTGATCAAAATAGTATAGATTCCTTCCTCTTTCAAAGCCTTGATGGCTTGCGAACCAGAGTAGTCAAATTCACCAGCCTGACCAATGCTCAAGCCACCAGATCCCAAGACCAACACCTTCTTTGCTTCGACTCGTGGATGTTTTCTTCTGTTCTCACGAATAGTGCCTCCAGGAAATTCAACTGGCTTCAAAGAGCCGGTCTGCTTGTGGTTAACCACCGATTTGATAAACACATCAAACAGGAACTCGGTGTCTCTGGGTCCAGGAGTGGATTCTGGATGGAATTGGACAGAGAAGAAGGGCAAATCATGATGATAGATACCCTCATTCGAGCCATCATTTGCATTAACAAAAAGTTCTTTCCAGCCGTTTTTCAACGAGTTGGCATCAACAGCATAACCGTGGTTTTGTGAAGTTATATAACAACGGCCATTGATCAAATTTGTGCACGGAATATTATGACCTCGGTTACCAAATTTCAACTTGAGAGTAGAAGCACCACTAGCACGAGCCAACAGCTGGTGGCCCAAACAAATACCAAAGATTGGGGTTTTGGGTTTCTCAATAACATGCTTTAGCAGAGATACAGTGGAAGCCAAAGTAGCAGGATCGCCGGGTCCATTGGAAACAAAAAGACCATCATATTTTTCACCAGCAGCAATAAAATCATAGTCGTATGGGACCACTTTCAGCTCCACACCACACTTGATGAAGCATCGAATTTGGTTATACTTCATTCCCACATCAATCGCCAAGATTCGAATAACAGCGCCATCAGGGCCCCTAATGGATTTCTCTGGTGACGGTGTATACAAGACTGGCTCTTTCAGAGATACCTGAGCAACCAAATTTTTCAAGTTGGGATCAACCCAATCGGGGACAACAGCACCATGTGGTTCTTCAGTGATGAATCGGCCAAGAGTACTGCCTCTCTCCCGCAAGTGTTTTGTCAGAGATCTTGTGTCAATTCCATAAATGGCAGGAATTCCTTGTTCTTTTAACCAAGCGCCCAAGGAACTTGTGGCCAAGTAGTGTGAAAACTCTTCAGTGTAGTGAGCTACGACCAAACCAGCAACGTGAATCTTGCTTGACTCAAAATGCTTTGGGATCTGGGAAACAATGTCATCGGGGGTTTCTCTCGAAGGAACACCATAGTTTCCGACAAGCGGATAGGTAATGACGAGAATCTGGCCCTCGTAAGAAGGATCGGTGATAGACTCGGGATATCCAACCATCCCCGTTTGGAAAACCAGCTCGCCGGCCGTTGGAACATTCGCACCAAAGGAGTAGCCTTGGACTGCCGTTCCATCCTTGAGCTCTAGTGTCACAAGGCTGCTATGGGCATCGCTGAGAGGAGGGGTTATTGGCTTTGAGGCACTAAGAGTCATCTCGATTCCGGAAAGCTGATGGTAACTAACTGAAAAAAAAAAAAAAAAAAAAAAAAAACGATGAACAGAGTCTTCCTGATTCGGACGTGGGTGGGTCAACTCGGCCTCATCATCTGCTGCAAATCTTGCGCATGCGGGGTGCTCAATACGGAAACAGAAACGCCAGCTGTCGCTGTTTGTGGTAATTTCTGCAACATTATGCAGCATTTTGACAGATCTCAACAGTCGAGTAACTGTTGTACCGCACGCGTAAACTCCAGTACACGTATAAATAGCCCATCTTCATCATGAAGAAGTACAACTCATTCGAAACTATTTAAGGGATCGCTAAACCCAAGCACTGATAACTAATCCATATCTAGCTTATTATGTAGCCATATATTTTACCTCGAGAGCTAAACGGCAGAAAAACAAAAGATCTATCACTAATTGGCGATCTTAGTTAGCACCACAAGAGGTTACATCTCACAGAGATTTTGATTTGGGAAATCTAGAGAATAAAAAAGTCAGTAACAAGATAAAACAACGCTCAAGTCCACTCGAACATACCTCACTGAATACATCATTTCTACGACTGACGTAGCAGATATCTGGCGGCCACCAAAGTAACGGCCGTTCAACCCTAAAATTGCTTTGTCACTTCCATCCTGATCGCCAAACTTCACAAAGATCTCCCCTTGAGAAGAAGGCTCAACAGCAATGTGTACAACTCGGCCATACTTGTCCTCACACTCCATCTTGGTGTCTTCCTCCAGTTCTTTGATCCAGTTGGAGCCAGATTCCCTAATAAAAATGTGTTAGTGCTGCTCTCCTCAGCTCGATAATATAGACTTACTCAGCTGGATCAAACATATTCTTCAAAACAATGCATCTAGAAACTATTTTTGTCGGCTCTGTACTTTTCGCTGGAGACTGGCTTCTCTCCTCCTTCGGCAATAAGTTGTCTTCGTCTCGCATTAACTTTCTCATCAGAGATTCCCTTGAATTAACTTGGTAATTGCCTGCATCGGGATCGTTAAGAGCTAGGCCTTGACTATGATCAGCGCCTGAGACAGCTTTTTCAGTTTGTGACTTTTGAAACAAATTGGGATCGTTATTAAGTGTGTTTTTATCTACGCCAAGTCCTACCTTGATTTGCCGGCCTGCAATTTCAAACCCGCTCATTTTGTTGAGGGCTTCTTGCGCATCCTCTTGTCTCTGATAGCTATGCAAAGTTATTAGTAAATCAAAGAATACACCCGCTGGTGGAAAAGATGAAGCACTCACATTATGAAGGCATAGCCTTTTGATTTCCCAGTCTCGTCACGTTGTAAGTGAACAGCTTCGATAGTACCAAAAGATTGGAAAATCTGTCTCAATTCATCATCAGTAACACCAAAATGAATGTTCCCAACATATATACGATTAGGTGAAATGGTTTTGAAGTTGGGTTTCACAGGTTTTGCAGAAGGCTTGGTGGCAATTTTGTTCTTGTCCGCTTCCGCATACTGAACAATAACAGGAATCCCTAAGAGTTTATGGCCTGTTAGATTCACGGCTTTGGCAACCGATTCTTGATCAGCAAACTCAACGTAGGCAACACCCTTTGAGCGCCTTGTCACTTTGTCCTTTACTATTGACGCATCGATGACAGGTCCCGCTTGCTCAAAAAACTTCTTTAACTCTTTCGAACGAAGTCTAGCAGCTAATTGTTGAACAAAAACAGTCCGCGAATCTCTGTCTGTATCATCTGGACCAGGAGAAGGTGTTCTTTTCCTGTTGAGGGAACGCTCCCTCGACCTATTTCTATGGTCAGTATAGTAATCATCACGTCGTCGACTTGAACGATCTCGACTCCTATCTCGATGGCGACGTGACCTATAACCGTCGTATCTATCATAATCTCGGGTGGACCTACTACTGTAGTAGTCATAATCATCGCGGTAACGTCGACTAGACCTTGACCTAGACCTTTCGTATGAGTAGTCTCTCGGTCTCCTTTCTCTGCGTCTACGACTCCTTGAAGAAGAATCTCGTATTGGAGATCTCTGCGATGCAATATCAGTCATTTGTAAATACCTATGTAGTAGAAAATGATGGCTGTGAACAAATCCAAAGCGTTCAGCAAGACTGGGCGATGATTCGTAAAGAGTGTAACAAAGTGGCTGCGATGTTAAAAATCCTAAATAAGGCAGGGTAACCTTAGATGACCAAGAATCCGAAAGTGGGAACTTTATCAACCAGCTCTCAGAATAGAGGCCTCAATTTATAGCATAAATATTTGGAAGATAAACTACAGAAGCATGTATTTCCTTTAATTTTGAATTGTGAAAAGCACATTTACATGAGGATGATGGTTGTTTTTTTTTCCATCGGAAGAACCAAAAAGTTGAGAACAAGAGCTGCATAATAGTCTTGTTGAAGATCATGACAATGGTCATAATTTTCCTTTCTGAAAAGAGATTAAAATCACGAATAGACTAATATTCTGAGAGATTGCTTTTGATAAGTTGAAGTTCCCTACTGGAAAAGTTTCCATGTTTGTGGTGATCCCATCAATCTCATCAGCGAATCCCTTGACTGTCTCAAAGTTCTCAATCACCTTCCTAAAGTGCGCTTCCTCTTGCTCGATAGAATCCAGTTCCTTGGTTGCAGACTTTTAGTGGCTTTGAAAGACCGTCTAGAGCTTGCACATCTCCGTGGATTATCTCTTCAATTACTAAAGGATTTTAGGGGGCATTGTAGCATGTGCAAGCGAGGGAGAACCGAGAGATAAAGGTCGTTGTTGTCGATATAGGAGGATTCAAACTTGTTCTTTTGATATCTAGTAAATACATGGTCTAATTATTTGAAGCTATGTTTGGGGTAATCAATGGATCTACAACTTAATCATAAAAAGAACATAATGTAATGATTATACTCTATTCATATTTGGTTCCTCCAGCAAGATAATAGTATTCTTATTTTGTTGTGAATCGTGACAACTAAGAGTTCATAAGATATGGTGGAAGGTTATATCAAAATGTTCTACTCAAAGTTTCTTTCCAATTCTGAGCTCTAGTCAAGTGATTGAATCTGATCATTGCACTGATCAGATATTCATCCGAAATGCAAAGCAAATAGTATCTAATCGATATCACGAGTAATCGTTGTTTCAACTGTTTGTTGCTCTGACTTTTCTTGGAGAGAGGGCCATCAAGATCCTATGACTATGAAGAGAAAGAAATATAAACCAGGATCAGAGGTTAGCTTAGAAGAACTTACTTTAACAGTTGAAGCAACGATTACCCGTGATACTGATTAGAATCTCGTCTTTTCCATATAATTATTATCTTCTTAAAAGTCCAAACAAAAGGTTAAATACCTTACCGATTCGATCAGTATTGATTGAGTTGAGAAAATGTCAAAAATGCCTGAGTACGAACAAAAGGTATTAATTTGACAATAGCTATAGCACTAATGGTGAGCGTAACAAAAATAGTTTACTTGAAGGGTCCTTTCAGCTTGTAAGGATCAGCAAGCTGATAGACTTATTTGTAAAATTGAATTAAATCGCATAGGAAATTAGATACAAGCCCAAGATCAGCGACCAGTTTCCTGTTAGCTTTGAGATGTTGGTCGCTCTATTACCGCTCACGTCATATCTACATGTAGATGATAGATCTGATGTCGTTGCTTAATAAAGGAATATTGTTTGGAACTGATGGTTTTAATCATAGGGAGCCATTGGAATGCTACAGTTGCCCCTATAGTCTACCTACAACAAATAATACATTCATTAAACAAATTTAACCAACTCCTTGCCCTCAGTCGTATGTTCTCAGACTGTTACCTTTCAGCTTTTGCCTTCAGAGTCTCATCCATATCAAACTTCCTTAAAAGTGGCAGGGATGTTATAGGGTGGATTTCACCAAACAAGCTGGGAAGCGCAGAAATGTCGTGCCCTTGCATATACGACCACCAAAAGAAATCCAAGGATGCGCTCCAGGTCGCTTTCTGTACTGTCATCGCCTTTTCTTCACCTCCATTTGGACCTGAAGAAGTAAAACCGGCAAAAATAAGGAAAGGGCACTGGGTATTTTTCTCGATGACTCTTTGCTATTCTGTAACCCGGACCGCCTTTTGTGTCGTTTGAGTCGTTCTTATCGTTTAGAAAAATCACTTCAGATTTCTCCCCTCGGCCACATTCCCAATTCCGATTACAAGAACATTTCCGGGTTTGGACATCTCCCTCCTGAGGTCGTAGTCCAAGCACAGTATTTATATACCTGGTCGTTCCCATTTCGTTTTACTCTTTTTGCCAGAATCTGATTTGTTTTGTTTGGTTTCCAAATGACATCCGTTATAAACGCCACATCTGTTTCGACAACAACCTTCAGTGAGGTTCTCAACTCGATTATCATCAACCATAGCCACCTGAACATTATTGAAAAATGGTGGGCAGCTTACTATACTTATATCGGTAATGATATATTTGCAACTGGGTTATTGTTTTTTGCGTATCATGAAATTTTGTATTTTGGACGTTCTTTACCATGGTACATTATTGATCACATTCCCTACTTCAAAAAATGGAAGCTACAACCCGATAAAATACCTTCGGACACGGAGCAATGGGCATGCTTCAAAGCGGTAATGACACAGCATTTATTTATCGAAGCTATCCCAATTTGGACTTTCCATCCACTTTGCAATCTCTTGGACATCTCTGTTTCTGTTCCTTTTCCTCCTTGGCATACCATCACTACACAAATTTTCATATTTTTCTGTTTAGAAGACATGTGGCACTACTGGTCCCACAGGCTTCTCCATTACGGACCTTTCTATAAGCATATCCATAAGCAGCATCATAGATATGCTGCTCCTTTTGGGTTGACCGCTGAATATGCTCACCCAATTGAGGTAGCAACCCTCGGCTTTGGAACAGTTGGAATGCCAATCGTCTATGCAGCAATTACTAGGAAGTTGCATCTATTTACAGTGATGGTGTGGGTCGGACTGAGACTTTTCCAGGCTATTGATGCCCACTCTGGTTATGATTTCCCTTGGTCTCTTCACAATTTCTTGCCGTTCTGGGCAGGAGCCGAGCATCACGATCTTCACCACAAGTATTTTATCGGGAACTACGCTTCCAGCTTCAGATGGTGGGACTACACCTTAGATACCGAGTCGTCTCCTGTTGATAAATCAGAGATGTCAGAACGAAGGAAATTGGCATTGGAGAGGGCTAAAGCTCGAAAGCTGAAGCAAGCGAACAATACGGCTGAATAAATTTAGAGATCGAGAGAAAGGGGAGAGAGGAAAAGCGATTTTTTGTGCAGACTGTTAGAATTTACCTGTTAATTTGCCTTTTGTGGGTATCATCATTTGGCACTGCTATTGTTGCGACTACTATTAATATGTTTTTTATTTTGGTTTTACCATGCCAAATGATGAATGTAGTATATAGACCTTAAGTTTTTTTGTCACTTCTCCAGTTTTATTTTCGGGCATATAATACAAGTATAGACTAAGCTGTAGTTACTATCAAGAAACCTTGAAGATTTACATGTCTACAGTAGAAGCAATAACTGTTTCCTTTGTGAATCGGGCTTGAATTTGCGTTATTGGCTTGCCCAACTAGCAACTTTTGGCCCCTGTGATGATTCATCGGACAGTTTCTATAAAATGAGCTTTTCCCTGTGCTCAGAGCATTCTTCATGATCATTATCGTAGTTGTATATCATATCTGGCTCAACATATTGGATGAAACGGCACAGCTGTTTGTTTTCGGGCTTGTGGCAAAGATGACCGATGCGATCGTGATAATCATAATCTTCCCATCCATCCTCCCTAGATCCTTCCACAGCCAACTACACCCACCATTATCACAGATAACTGCACACATTCACCCAAGGCTTCTTCCAACTTATAATGGAGGTAAACAGGGGGACGCTTATTCTGATCATCTTCATTATCACGTTCATTCTGCCGAACCCATATTCTGGAAACAAAGCTACCACAGCAGGCGAACGGAGATTGATCAAACGGTACTATCAGAGAAAAACTTATGAACGAGACATTCTCTATAACTCAACTTTCGAGTCTGGGTATGGAAATGTAACAGGCTTTAGACTGAGTTATAGGGATGTTCTAAATGGTCGGAACGACTCTACAGATTCAAGCCATTTGGAAGGCATCGGTGATACCATTTTACCATCTGAAATAGAGGAAGAGGCTATACATGTCTGGAATAAAGAGAATAAAGATATAGCAAAACGTTTAAGAAAAAAGAGAAAATTCTATCACGAAGACGACGATGACCATGAAGATGAAGACGACGACGATGACGATGATGATGACGATGATGATGACAAGAAACACAAGAGGAAGAAGCGGAAAGGTTATCCATTTCTCAATGTGACTGGAACTGTGAAGGGACACTGGAAACAAATGAAAGCAAAGGACAAAAAGTTTGTGCCAATACCCATGGCGATAGCTCCAGAGTATCTTCAATTCAAGAATGACATTTACAACACCGATCGTTTTAACTTGCCAGAGGAAAGCGATACTGAAGATGAAGCTGCAGTGCATAGGTTCAAAGACGACAACTTTGATATGGGCGTTGACGACACCAATACCCGTTTACACGAGCTTACGGAAACTGGGAACATTACAGACAAAAGAGGCCAAGTACGGCTGCAGGTTTATGACATCAAATCCCCCACAGAAGATCAAGTCATCTTGGTAGAGGATTCAGGCAACCCAGAGACATCCTTTGTGGGGATATCTTTGCTTCTCCAAGATTTCAAAGAGACTGAAACTCATACTTTGGACTTACAAGGTGTCCATTTCCATAAAAGCGGAAACGTGATTGCGACAACAAACTCTCTAAAGTTTAGTGGGTTCTATGGTTTACCACATCTTACCTTTGATCCTTATCATTACGAATTGTCAAAAGATCTGGTTCTTAATAAGCTTAACCGGTCGCTTGAGAAAGCACAAAAATCACTGGATGACAAAGAGATATTACTGGATTCTCTCGCAAACGCGGAAAAATGCGAGTATATCGCGTATCTGCACTACTATTCAACACACCTTTCCAAAGAGGAGCTTGAAGATATTGACGAAGAATTAAGCCATCCGGTGGGTCGTCCTCATAAGAGTATTCCAAAGCTGGAAGTAACAGGTCTTTTGTATTCGCCTGACTGTGGCATCGCGCTCAGTCTCAACAAAGCCGAGGGATTAAGGGACCAGGTTTATTGGAAACGAGTCGAGTTGGTTGTGTTTGGAATCATGGGTCTGATGCTCCTACAGATCATCTTTTTCATCAGACAGATGAATGTTTCAAACACTCCATCGTCAATGTCAAAAATCAGCTTTTGGTCGCTTTCCTTGGTGAACCTGATAGACGGTTCCCTATGCATGGGCTTTTTGCTCTCTTCAATCTTTTATGAATATGCCTATCTCTCTCTGGTTTCGGCAGCATTTCTTGCATTTACACTGGCAACGGTGTTTGAAATGAGATACATGATACTAGTATACAACGCTCAATTGAACGAAGCGCCTTTGAGTGTGACTCCCACAAATGTGAACAACGACGAAGGAGTGAATAACAACAATATTGGCACGGCCCAGCCTGGAGAGGTGACTTTACCAACCACTAACCAGACTTTGCCATTGCCGCCACAGTCCGAACAGAACACGGCCAGCATGATCTACATTCGGTTCTATTTTACGCTGCTGGCCTTTTCATTTCTCATCCTGAACGCTCTCCAATGGTCGACGTACATAAGAATTCCATTCGAGTATATTACAATGGTGTTCATCAACTCCTACTGGGTGCCTCAGGTGTACCGAAACGTCAAGCGAGGCTCGCGGCGATCCTTCCGATGGGAGTTCATTGCAGCCACGTCCATCATCAGACTCGCACCAATTGCCTACATCTCGCTCTACGAGTCCAATGTCTTTTCGCACCGCCACGACCCCATCTTGTTCTGGGTGGTCGTGGGATGGGTCTGGGTGCAAATTCTGGTGCTGGCAACGCAAGAGATCTTTGGACCTCGCTTTTTGCTTCCGAGATCGCTGCTGCCGCAATCGTATGACTACCACCAAATCTTGACCAAGTCGGACCTGGAGCATGGGTTTGGCATCGAATATGCGGACAACAACGGCGAAATCACAACCGTCGAGACCGACGGGACGGCCGAGCACCAGATCCGGCACGACAGCTCGAGCGGGCACTTTGTGGTCGACTGCGCGGTGTGTATGAACGCGGTGGAGCTGGTGGTTCTGTCCTCCAAGGACTCTCCCCACAAAAACTCGCCCCAGCACGTTCTGGAGAGAAGAAAGTACATGGTCACGCCCTGCGGCCACATCTTCCACACGGAGTGCCTGGAGGGCTGGATGAAGTACAAGCTGCAGTGTCCGGTTTGCCGAAGCTCGCTTCCGCCGTTGTAGACGAGGATCGATGAATGTTTTGCTCCTGTTGTTTATCGTGTCTGTAGCTAGTGGACTAATTCATGTGTGTGTTGGGTGCATCTGACGGGTGCTTGTGGTAGTTTGTTCGTTTCTCTTGTAGTCTTTCCGTCTGCTCCACCAACCCCTTTTAAGCCCTACGAGAGACCTTTTGCTTCACCAGACATGTCCGCCAGAAGGAGACCTCACTCGGTGGCTGGCACTCCTTCTTTGCGACGGCACGACCTGCTTAGCCGGTCGTCCCCGTGTCCGTCGCCAACGCCATCTTTAGGTCCAGGGACAAGCACCCCCAGACTGAACTCTCCAGCGAGATCATTCGGCTCAACGCATCAACGATCCAGTTCCCTCTCGGCCGTGCCGTCTTCGGCGAACCATATTAAAGTAATCGCGAGATTCAGGCCCCAGAATGCGATGGAAACCGCCTCAGGGGGCGAAACCGTGATTGAGTACGTAACTGACGACACTTGCAAGTTTGAAAGCCAGGATTTTTCTGGAGTCTTTACTTTTGACCGAGTATTTGGACCAAAATGTAAGCAGACGGAAATATTTGATTTTTCAATCAAGCAAACTGTCGATGACTTGTTGCAGGGCTACAATGGAACCGTTTTTGCTTATGGCCAAACAGGCTCTGGTAAATCGTTTACGATGATGGGTCCAGACATTGACGATCGAGACACTCGAGGTATCATTCCGCGCATCGTGAACCAGATTTTCGACTCTATCCAGGAGAGTCCACAAGATATTGAATACATTGTTTCTGTGAGCTATATGGAAATATACATGGAACAGATCCGCGATTTGCTCAAGCCTTCAAATTCGAATCTCCCCATTCATGAGGATAAAACACATGGGGTTTACGTCAAAGGTCTGTCTGAAGTCTACGTTGCGAGCAAAGCAGAGGTTTATCAAGTTATGAAACAAGGAGGCAAAGCCAGAGCTGTTGCAGCCACTAATATGAACCAAGAATCGTCCCGATCCCACTCAATCTTCCAAGTGGACGTGGCACAGAAAAATGTAGAGACTGGCAATGCAAAGTCAGGCAGGCTTTTCCTCGTCGATTTGGCAGGTTCGGAGAAAGTTGGCAAGACAAAGGCTTCAGGACAAACTCTGGAAGAGGCAAAGAAGATCAACAAATCATTATCGGCTTTGGGAATGGTGATTAATGCGCTTACCGATGGAAAATCTACGCATGTTCCATATAGAGATTCCAAGCTGACTCGAATTTTACAAGAGTCTTTAGGTGGGAATTCAAGAACTTCTTTAATTATCAACTGTTCCGAATCAAAGTTCAACGACCAAGAAACCCTTTCAACGCTGAGATTTGGAGCTCGTGCCAAGAAGATCCAGAACAAGGCTAAGATTAACGCCGAGCTATCTCCTGCTGAGCTTCGCAGATTAATAAAAGTTGCAAAGTCACAGAATGAAGCGAATCTCACCTACATCGCCAGGTTGGAGGAAGAATTGCGATCGTGGAGGAAAGGTGAACCTCCAGATACAGATTCATGGATGGAGCTTGGTGGGGGGCTCAAAGCCGATGGCAAATCAAATAGTCCTAGCGTGAGCACGCCTCGTAATCCATCAAGAGTCCAGACCCCGGTTTCCACAAGGATTGGAAGCCAGCTGAGCCCTTATAAACTTGATGAAGAGCTTTTGAAACGAGAAAATGAGTTAGAAGACCAAATAACGGAGCGAGATCAATCCATATCTCAATTACAGGGTCGTGTTTATGGACTCGAAAATGAGCTCAAAGATCTCAACAAGACTCATGAATCCGCTAGTGTAAGTGTTTATATTCTTTCCAGGGTTCGTTACACTCCTAACCAGTTTTTAGGCCATATCCGCAAAGTATGAAACGACAAAGACACAACTCGACAAAGCATTATACGATATCGAAGAGCTGAATCTGAGTCTTGTGAGACTTGAAGAGAGAAATAAGCACTTAACCAAGGATTCAGAGAGCAGTAAAGCACTAATTGTAAAAATTCAAGAGGAACAGGCCAACTTGACAAATTCAGTTGGTAAACCCGCGGCTGGCACGAGTGGTACAGATGGACCAAGCACCATTTCGGGCATGTGGACTACAATCGACAAACTGATTGCAACGAAGGATAAGAGTGAGGAGTCGAGAGCCGTTCTTCAAGCTATATACCAGAGACTCAATAATAAGAACGATGGTGTATACCCTGCCACTGGAAATCTCCACAGGGCATTATCTCGATCATTTTCTGTATCTTCTATTGCCAAGGTTCAGCCAGATAACATAGACGAGTTAACCAGGCTATGCAACAGAGCCGCCAAGGAGGGATCTTTGCCCCAAGAAGATCTTGCAAAGTTCAGGCAGTTGGTTGATGGACTTAAGGACATTGTCAGTAGTCGCTCCTCAAGTGCTAAACAGCAAATTGCTGAAGAACAGCAGAACAAAGATGAAGAGATTATTGAACTACAAGAGAGCTTGAAAGAGGCAATAGAAACCAAGGATTTGGTTCTTAAAGATCTTAATGAACAGTGCAACAAGTACGTGGCGCTTCAAATCGAGTTGGAACAAACTCGGGATGATTTGGAATACGCCACGAATGATAAAAACAACAGATATCAGAGGAAGCGGATGATTGTGTTGGAGAAGAATCTCGAGCAGTTAACAATAGTTCAACAGCAACTTGTGGATCAAAACAATGCACTTCAAAAAGATATTGCCTTGTCACAGAGGATCTTGAACAAACGAAACGATAGAATCAAAAACTTGGAAGCCATGCTTGTTGAAAGCCAGAGGCATTTATATAAAGAGAGTCAGAATTACGAGCAAAAATACGACTTTTTGCGATCCAAGTTTGAGCAAGTTAAGAATGCAATTACCTATGGTCGTGGAGAAACAGGCAATAATGGAAGCTTTTATGAGATGCAGTCTATGGGAAGTGATGATTCCAGTAGCGTACACAGTTTCCAGGATCCGGATAATCGAATTGGTTTGAATCTAAGGATAGTTAAGCCACTTCGAGGAGGTGGTGGCGGTGGTGGCAATAGTGGAAGTGGAAGTGGAGCAAATAACAATTCGCTTAACCGGTTTGCCCATCACAAGAACTTTTCATTGCCTGGAGGTCCACTAGGAATGCCTTTAACCGATAATGAGCTACTATCCCCGGTTTCTTCTAAAGTTCATCTTTCAATGTCGCCTAAAACATATCTATCGAATACTGGTAACCTGGGCCAGTTACCTGAAATGTCCCCTCTTACAGCAAGGGAACTAAACCCTCCTAGTCCCGGCGCAACGAGGAGTCCAAGTCCCAGAAGCCCTACTCGAAGTCGTCCTGGAAGTTCTCTTAGTGCGCGGAATGGAAATCGCAACAGTATCACTTCTGTTGATTCAGAAGGGTCAGCGGCATCTGAATCGTCATCTTTGGGTTTTATAGGACGGGGCATTGCAAAGCTTATGAATAATTAAGGCTAGGAAAAACAAACTTACAAAGAGGCATTTCATTTGGTATATACATTGATTTATCTTGGCTTGCTTTCCATTTTCTTTTCTTCTTATGTCTCTTTTGTCTATATATATGTAGAAGTCGATACACGAGTTTACAGCATATAAGAAAGACCATGATTTTTTATTTCACACTGAGAGAATAACAAAACGTAAAAAAAAAAAGAACAGGAAAAATACAAAAGAGAAAAAAGAACTTGTATATTAGAAAGATCTAGTCATGGTATAGAATAAAGTGTAAAAATCAGTGCTAAAAATACAAAAGCAGGTGGTGTTGTATAGCTGTCATGAGTATAGAAAGTGCATGGAGGAAATAATAAAACATTAGTAACAAGATTTTTCTTTTGGACTGTCCATATCTTTCTTTAGCTCTCTATGAATATTTTTGTATTTGTGTTTGCAATTATTTTTTTTTTTGCTTGTTTTTTTTGTGGTTTTTTTATTTTCAATTTTTGGTGATTTTTTGTTGTTATTTTTTGATTCTTATATATTTTTTTTCTTTTGTTGTGTTTCACATTTTGTAAAGAATCAATCAAATAACCAATGCTGTTAATATAAATTAGAAAAGGCAACATCATAGAACATTCATTAATCATCTTTCAAAAGCCGAATCACCCAGCTTGAGTGATAGCGTAGCTCGAACATCAGTAGCGTAGTAAAGGCCATTTAGCAAGGGTATCAAATGCAAAAGATCTGAATCTGTGGGATCGTTCAACCAACCCTCTATACGGATTGCATTGTCAATATGGTTTGAATAGCTTCCTGGAGAATTGTCAATGATGACCACCCGAGCAAGATTCGGCTCAATAGTACTAATGTCTTTCATGTAACCATGTTTAGGGTCATAAACACAGGCATCTCTGTATAACCTTCTGCTAAAATATTTTCTTTCCTGCTCCAACCAGTCGATAATTGGATCCGCATACTCTTTAGCCGAAGCTGTGTAGACCACCAGTCTGTACCATTTCGAGACCTGTTTTAAAAACTCATCGCAAAACGGCCGCTTATGGACATAGTACAAAGTGGCAATTCTGTTTCCAAACTTGACTTCAATCATGTGGGGAGCAGATGGCATGGACCGTGTACTGCGGACCCAAGAGTGTATCAGAGTTTCATCCAAATCCAAAACGAGGGTTTTTTTCGGCAACGATTTGGGATACAGGTGTTTTGGAGGGGACAGAAATCTATGCTTGTGAAATTGGGAATCGGAATCGACAGACACAGCAGATGACGACGAGATTGAGTATATTGAAGAAGAAGAAGAAGCAGCGTAGCTCGTCTTTGTAGCAGATTCCCGAGACCGGGAGGCAGAATGGGGAGAATATAGCGTCCGGGATCCCAGAGATATAATGCATTTGAAGGGCCACAGCGCACACCACAGCATGAACATTACCAGCCGGTAGGAGGCCAGAAACGGTACGGTCAGCGGCCGGAAAATCGCCCAGCTGAACACGGAGGCCGCCCAGGACGACGAGGGCTTTGTGGACGGCTGCGGCTGCGGCTGCTCGGCTGGTCTCTGAGGTGTTGGTGGTTGTGAAGATACCGTTGGGGCAGAGCTCTCGAGGATAGTGGACAGCAGCGCCATGTTGGAGTCTTTCTGCTGCCGATCATTCCGGTCTACGTGGTCTGGAGCGTACCACTCTGCATCTGAACTTTTCACTTTCTTAGCGATGAACTGAAGCGAGTTCATGTGTTGGGCTCAACCGGGTGTGTTTACTGGGACGAGAGCTCTGCTGCTAAGCCTGAACGGTTGAGGCGGGTGTCCGGGTGTTGGTCCCCAACATGTTGAACGCGGCTCTCTTTCACTTCAGCTCTGTTCCTTGTACAATGGCTCCCAGCAAGCACAGGCAGCACAGGCCGGGGAAGATCCGGAGCGTGGGGGAGGCCAACAAGGAGAACGTGTGTCTCTCGCCGTCTCCAAAGCGGCTGAAATCGCCCGTGCCAGCGACTGCGGGCGCAAAACCAAAGGAGCTGATCCAGTCGCGTCTGGCATTTGGCCTATTTGGCACAGCTCCGAAAACGACCTGCGATCTCTGTGGAATGGCCTATCTGGCACACTCCCCGGTGGACTCGAAGCTACACGACAGGTTCCATTCGCGGGCCCTCAATGGCAGGGAGTGGAGCGTTTCGTGGGGTGAAAAAGTGGTGGACTTTTCAGACTTTCTACAAGGCACGTCCGAGTCACTGCTCTCACCAGCATCCTACATTGTTTCGGTGGGAGGCACGAATCTCAAGGCTAGCGAGAAAAAAGCTGTGCAGGACCTCCTTTCGCTGGTGAACTTGGAGCTGAATGCCCCTGACGACGGGTGCAAGTGGATGTCCTCGGAGGGAAAGGCCTTCGTGTTTGTGCACAACAAACGAGCCATTGGCATCCTCACAGCCGAGAAGAAGACCGAGGGCCGCTGGATGTGTCTTGAAACCGGCCAGTTGGTGCCAGATCGCGAGTGCACACTGCTGATGGGGATCTCGCGGCTGTACACGTCCCGCAACTTCCGCCGGCGACAGGTCGCACTGAACCTGCTCGCGGCCGCGCAGCAGTTCTTCATCTACGGGCTCCAGATCCCCCGGCTCCACATGGGCTGGAGCCAGCCCAGCGCGCTCGGCAGCAAAGTGGCCCGTGTCTGGAGCTCCGTGTCTGTGAAAAACAGCCCGCGGCGGGTCGTTCCTGTCTACGTCAGGTGACCTCTGTCAGGTGACTGCCAGCTCGCTTCGCTTCGGCTCCAGTGCGATTTCCCGGAAGTCCCGGCGCGCGCTTCCGGGTTTTCCCGTTTTTCGAGATCCTTTTTTTTTCGCTCCGTTTAAATTTGCGTTGGGCGATCCACCTTTCTTCTCCACAATACCCGTCTACGACAAGTACCCAAGCTTACGGTAAGTAGTAAGTACTGAGCGGCCCCGGCCCCCGGTCTGGCACTCTGGCACCGCACTACGATGATGAGTTTAAAGATATTTAGGCGTTAGACTTCCTAAACTTACGTTGAGGATGTATCTTTGTTCTGATTCCTTTGGAAGCGGGTTTCTGCTGTTTATCAACTCCTCCATATCGCGATTTGCAGGTTCTAACGAGACGACTCTAGATGTGTGGCATTCTAGGCCTTTGCCTATCAAATCCAAATGGATTGGCGGCTCCGGAGCTTTTTGATGGAGCAATGTTTTTGCAGCACCGGGGCCAGGATGCTGCCGGCATAATTACATGCGGCCCCCATGGACGACTCTATCAGTGTAAGGGAAATGGCATGGCCCGCGATGTCTTCACCCAGTCGCGAATGTCCGGTCTTGCTGGGAATATGGGCCTGGTCCATCTTCGTTATCCAACCGCTGGATCATCTGCCAACTCGGAAGCACAACCTTTTTACGTGAACTCGCCCTACGGCATTTCTCTTTCCCATAATGGAAACCTGGTAAATGCCTTGCAGCTGAGAAAATACCTTGATGAGACCGTTCACAGACACATTAATACCGACTCTGACTCCGAGCTTTTACTCAACATTTTTGCCAGTGAGCTCGAAAAGTATGACAAATCGCGAGTCAACGCACAAGATATCTTCCATGCGCTGAGTGGGGTCTACAGAGAGTGCCGTGGTGCCTATGCATGCACCGCGATGATCGCTGGCTATGCCATCATTGGTTTTAGAGACCCCCATGGAATCAGGCCCTTACTCATTGGCGAAAGAAAGCTGAAGGATGGCGGCGTGGACTACATGTTGGCCAGTGAGTCTGTTGTTCTGGATGCCCACAACTTTAAGAATATTAGAGACATAAAGCCCGGTGAGGCTGTTATAATTCCCAAAAACTCGGTGACTCCGATTTTCAAGCAGATTGTTCCTCCAAAAGCTTACACGCCGGATATCTTTGAGTACGTTTATTTCGCTCGTCCGGACTCTGTTCAGGATGGAATAAGCGTCTACCGATCTCGAATCGCTATGGGTGATACTCTTGCAGACACTATCATCGAGTCGTTTGGAGGTAAAGAGAACCTAAAAAACTCTATCGACGTTGTCATACCTGTTCCTGATACGGCACGACACTCTGCTCTTGAGGCTGCTGTTAGGTTGGGGCTACCGTACCGTGAAGGCTTTGTCAAGAACCGATATGTCGGGAGAACTTTCATCATGCCTGACCAAGAACAGCGTAGGTCAAGTGTCAGGAGAAAGTTGAATGCAATGGAGATGGAGTTTAACGGAAGAAACGTGCTCCTTGTTGATGACAGTATTGTGAGAGGCACCACGTCCAAAGAAATCATCCAAATGGCCAAGGAAGCTGGCGCGAAAAAAGTCTATTTTGCATCGTGTGCTCCTCCCATTAGATACAACCACATATATGGTATAGATTTGGCCGATTCAAGAGCTCTTGTTGCTCATGACAGGACAGATGAAGAAATCGCAGCAGAAATCGGAGCCGACAAGGTGATTTACCAGAAATTGGAAGATCTGATAGCAAGTTGTTCCGGTGCAAATATTTTCAAATTCGAAGTGGGCGTATTCACGGGAGATTATGTTACGGGAGATGAAATCAAGTATTTGGAGGAGTTGGAACGCGTAAGAGCAACTAATCAAAGAATAGATGAACAGAAAAGGCCCAATGGAAATGGCCATATTTCGTCTTTCTCTGAAACTCCCAAGGCAGAGGTAGACATAGGATTGTATAATAGCGGCGACTATCCACATTAACTAGTAGAGTTGTAACCATTTTGTTTAGTTACTTATGAGAAAAGAAAAAAAGGAATACATTTTGTAAGTGAAATGGAATTTGTGGCTGATGACCTGTTGGCTCTCCTCCCTCTGACACGATCACGAAATTTGATTCATCCTCACTGGCCCTCAACATGGAGACTGGCATATGGTCAAAGCTCCTGGATACTGTCCAGTCGGCGAAACAGCCACCACTAAAGACGCTTCTGGTACTCGGTACGATCTAGTTCCTACACTTTTTCCTGTTGATTTCAGTTGGGGAACCCAGAACACTAACATTCATGTGGAATGGTATAGGAAGCTCGCCAAGATCACAAACAGATTTTATAGACTCTATACGAACCTCTCCGACCTACACGAATCCTCACGCCGATCATAATTCTACATTCTATACAGGTCGTAAGGCCGGGTCTTATCACTTTTCGGAATCAGTGCCCATTCCTGCACCAGATGTTGCGAATTCTTTCTCTCTCGGTTACACATATCACAAGTTCAAAGATGTTGAAAACAATGGTATGAGAATTGCATGCTATGTAAAGATCACAAGGTAGGTCAAAAGCTAATGGAGAATTGTTGTGGATCAAGAAATATTATCACATTTAGATGTATACACGCTTCCTGGTGAAGCGGAAGATTACAATCTACCGTTGGTCACCTCGATGATGAAACGGCACGTTTTAAGGAAAAATGAACTTTTGAGTAATCAACTGGCGGTGACAATTCTTTTGGATTGGACAGATGAGCCAAATGAATGGCTGAGAACCATATCGGGTTGGATCGTGTTTCTTCGACTTGTTTTATCACAACTTGATACTCTTGCCGTGGCACAGTCTAATGAAAACTGTAAGTATGCTGATCTTGGTTTATTGTTGTTGGCTTGAATTCTGACTTTAGATTATAGTGATCAAAAAGGTCAAACACGCATCAGCTGAATACATTGAATCAAAAGCCATCGAGATTGATGTCCCTTTGGATCCAGGACAATGTGATGACCCACTAGGGTTCAATCTAGTGGTTGCAGTCATGGGGGTGAGAATTCTCTTTTCTTTTTAAGTCATATGCGTAACTAACTCTTGTAGTCCGATCATCTTGCGGAATTGGAGAGAGAAAAAGGATGGAAGGATAAAGTGTTTGATTATATCCAACAGGTGCTTCGGACCATCACTTTAAAACGTATGCGAATGATTCCTGACCTCAAAAGGAGCCTCTTTGACTAACGGATTTTTAGATGGCGGCTCTGTAATATATATTCCTAGGTTTATTGATACAGAAAGTGGGATAGTTAGCCAACTGTTTTCAAACATTCTTTCGATGCCAGTGGTCCCATCAATTCAAGGATTGGCCAAACTGAAGCCTAATGGCGTAAGCCGAACAGACCTTGTTGTACCTTTCGGGTGGGATTCATGGGACAAAATATTGGCATTTGATCCCGAATTTGACCCAAAGAAGACGGGCGCTCTCTGGGAATCACTAACGTTGGCAGGCAGAAGTATTAAAGAAGAGCATTCTCATACTTCTAATGGTGTACCCGTTGCCGAATCTTCAGATCCTTCAACACCTACCAGTACAAGTGGCTTTGATTCTAAGAGCAAAGATACAGAGACTGAAGGATCTCGTCTGGTTGCTGAATACGAATCGGAAGTACCCAGAGTTTCTCCAAAGTCGAACAACACTCGTCAAGATCCAGAGCTCTCGGTTCTCGATTTTCAAAAATTCCTGGCTGACAAATACGATGCTATACAGGATGAATTGAGCAAATCCAAAGTAGAAGAAAGTGAACCTTCTCAGTTACCGTCTGCGTCTTCTAGTCCCGGAAACTCTCCTTTGATCAATGTTCGGGGACACGTTACAGATCCTAAAAGCATTTTCAGAAGAATTAGGGTAAGTTGACACGTCCAAAACGTATTTCTCTCTCAGAAACACTAACAAGCTGTTTTAGGAAACTTCGGAGTTTGCAACTCCTTCAACACCTAAGTCGTCTACAGCCAAGACGCAATCGCCTGGATCTCCCTCAGTCTCAAATTCTCCATCACAGCAGGAGGTATTATCCAATTTCTTCCAAGCGCTTCTTGAAAAGAAGCGAGGCTCGGCAAGTGCACTTGGTCTCCAGTCACCTAGAGGTAGCCAACAATAAATACCCATGAGTTCAATGGTGGTTTTGACTCTTGCTAGAAACAATATACTAAGAGAAAAAAGTTCAGTTTTTAATAAATCTGACAATTTCAGCCCAACGTAAAAGTATTTGTCTTTCAGTTTCTAAAGAGAGAATCCTACGGTCATGTTACATGGAAAGGTTTTAACACACATAAGAAATCACAAAATTAATAGTATGAACATTATCCAGAAGCTAAAAAAGTAATAATAATAATGAACAATGAAAGGCATATATATATGGGGACGGATACAAGTGACCATATCCGTCAAATATTAGAATGAAAAACCATTGACTTTTTCTGCTGTTTGTTTAGCCGAGAAGTTTAAAAAGAGAGTTTTTATAAAGATAAAGAAAGAGAGATACAAAAAAATGCAGATCATTTTCTTTTTTATTCTTGTCCACCCGGCCTGCTAATTCATTTATAAAAAAGTTTATGCTTCTGTTTTTCTTCAATTTTGCAAGATCCAAAAAGAAAAAGTAATCGTAATAGTCCAGACAGACAAAAAAAAAAGGGTACTTGGCATCAAACGCTAACATCTTTTACGCCATCCACTTTTCTAGTCTTGCTCTTACCCCAAAAGTCCAAAGATGCAATAACATCGTAACCATTTTCATCTTCATACGCGTACAAAATCTCCTGTGAATTGGAGTGCAAAAGCCGTATGCTGTCTCCTGTAATAACACGAATTAAATCGCCTGTCTCAACATCTCGAATTTCAATGAAATTTGGCTCAAATCCCAATAAGTATGGATACCACAAAGCAAAAGCTTGAGGTACGCCTTCCCATCTGATCATCCAGTCGGGCCGTGATCTCCATCCATTCTTATTCACAAAGAAGGAGAAATCACTATAACTCAATAAGAAATCATTATTCACGCGATAGATTGCAATTGGCTTTAGACCTTCTTTCCGAGTAACAAAATCCAAAGACGTATCTGCGGGATCTAGCAACGACTCCATGGCACCAGTCTCAACACTAACAATTTCAAAGCCTTTTGTACATCCAACACAAAGTTTCGTCTTGAGAAATGAGATTGATACGGGTTCGGAGCTGAAAGAAAACTCCTGAACCTCACTCTTGAATTTTTTCTTGTTCAATTTCTTACTTATTGGATCTGCTGGCTCAAAAGCACGAACCGTATGGCCGGAATTGTTTTTGGCTGCGCAAATGAGCATTTTCCCAGCACAGACTCCAACACGAAAGAAACTTACATGAGACATGAGTTCTTTGGCCTTCTTACTGATCGCTATAGGATCATAAGTATCGAGAAGACTCAGGGGCCAGGTGCATAGCTTCTTGTCTGCAAGAGCAACGAGAGTGGAGTATGTGTCCAACACCTCCAACTGCGTAACGTTGATTCTTGCAATGATTTTGATTGGATTCGAAACGATTCGCTCAGGGCTGTTTGCGTGTTTGAGGCGAACTGTAGAGATATAAATTCCAGAGTCCGTGCCATAAATCAGTTTCCTACCACCGTCGCAAGGAACAACACAGGAGATACGATTTGTACCATTGAAAAACCGTTCACAGAGAGGGTATAGTGTGAAGATATCGTACTTTTTACGTAATGCTCGTTGTTGTTCTTCAAGTCTTTCAATAAGGGTTTTCTGCGTTTGCAATTTAGGTGCATAAAGAGTAATTTCGTACTCACTCCTGCCAATGTACAAGAACGAGATTGGGAATTTTCCAGAAGAGGAAGAGTCATTTCGTGATGGCAGTGATCCAGTTAGCATTCCACCAGTGCCGGTTCTTCTTGTCAAAAATTTCGAGGGAGCTTCTTCGGACTGACTGAAATACAACAATTCTAAAGGTATTGGCCGTTGATAGACTTTATACTGTTCTATTTTGTTAACCTGCTTGACACGAACGAGAAGCAAGGCATGGTCAAATAGATAGACCTGTATGTCGTCTTGGTTTCGTTTCTTCAAGACACCATGGAACAGAATACGCCTATTTTCTGCAGAAAGCTTCAAATCAACAACTTCCCCTGGTCTAAACAGCAGTCGTCGTTGCAAAAGAAGCAAACTTAATCTATCTGATGCCTTGCCCGTTTCGACATTGATTCTACCAAGCAAATCCTGTAGCATGTTAATAGCCTTTTGTAGATTTTCATAATCAGGATGTTCAGGTGGCGTCTTTTCCTTAATGGCCTTGAGAAGCAGTGGATACCTAGCCGGTCGTGTAGTGGGCTTTGATAAAAATGAAGACAAGTCCAGTTTCCTAGACTCTTTCAGTCGTTCGATTTCCTCAACAAACCTTGCAAACAAGGGATTTGCACTTTTTTGTCTTTCAAATTCATACTTTCCAAAGATTTGTCCAGCGCCATACCGAACAAACGGTTCAAAATAGCAAATATGTTCTAAAAAGATGTCGCCAATCTGGTCAACAATATGGGCTTTCTTCTGTCGTCTAGTCAAATCCTCGGCAAGGCGGGAGTTTACCGCCAATATCTCAAGTACTCCTGCAAACACTGTACGGACAAACTTCTCGCGCTCTCTTTCCGGAATAATGTTGTTATCTCTAAGCGGTATGATCCAAAAGTCACGAATGTACTCCAAATCCTTGACAAAATCACGTTCAGTGTAAATTGTCTCAAAAATGCATTCCTGTCTCTTGAGTTCTTTTTTGTCAACGCTATCCACAACCTCTTTCGGAACGCTGTAGGACCATAAATGTTTCTTTTCTTCTTCGCCTTGCAACGAGGCCCGGCTATCGGCTCTTTTCAAACCGCCGCCGGGCTTGAGATTCAGCCTGGCCTGTTGTTCTAATCTCCTGGGACACGCAATCGAATAGCACAAATGGTCTCGGGTGCAGGTTGGCGAGTAGCACTCGGTTAGCAAAGTGAAAACGCCGTTCACTGGGCTTGCATTGCTGTTCTTGCTGTTGTTTGTATTGTCCGAGGTTGCAGTTATCGCACTGGACACAGAGCCTGTTCGGTAGTCCTGTTGGCTATAGTCTTCAAACCCACTATCCGTAAACTGATACACCTCATTGTTTGAATCTCTGAGACGATGCTCGTACGCAACGTCATGAAAGAATTTCTGGGCATCCAGGGCCCGGGCCAAAAGTAGAGCCAAGTTCCTATCTGTTGTGCGAATGATGTAGGATATTAGATCTACAGCCTCTGCTCCCGTGAAAGCGTCTCTGTACTCCAAGCCATTCTTGGCTCTCTCTCCAAGAACCATTCGGCTTTTGAAGGTCGCTGCAACACGGGATAACAAGGCTGGGTACACCGTTGGCCTTCTGCTTGTGGTTGTAACGATGGTGTGTGAGCTATAGTTGCTTCTTGAGCGATCGATAGAAGGGAGGCTAGCGCCTGACGTTGTTCGTCTATTCGTGTTAATTTTGCCACGGTGCATTGAGCCAGCCTTGGATATGGCCGTCAGACTTTTGGACTTTTGGGAACTTGGGCTGCCTATGCTGCCTGGACTATTAGAGTTAGAGGCCATCGAAGAGGACGATGAAACATGAGAGAGATGGGATGTTTGTTGTTTATGCATGACAAACTCATCGGTGTTGGACTTTTGAGGAATAACACGCCCACTCAGAGTTGTTGGCTGGGAACGCATCGAAGCCATGGTCAACGACATACTGCGGCCTTCATAGGGACCGGGGGCTCCATTCGCACGGTTTACAGCGATTGGCGAGGAATTATGGCTATTCTGGTAGTAAGAAGGCTGTGAGGATAGACTGCGGTGTTGTGGAGCATCCCGAAGTCTTTGCGAGTGTCCAGGAGAAGAAGGCTCATTTGAATAAAAATCTACATCGCTCCTCAAGGAGTAAGTGCGTTCTGCGTTGTTGTATCCATTAGTACTGAGCAAGTTTTGGGAAGAAATGGGTCTTCCAGGCTGTTGATATGTCCGCAGGGGAGCTACCGAGTCGTTTTTGGACTCTCCCGGAGATATAGGCACAGAGCCCGTTGGTTTGTTCTTTCCGGGATCTAGCGAAAGTCGAGAGGTGAACCTCTGCTTTCTAAAGCTTCATTGTTAGTCCGTACCAGGTCATACACAAGACTCGACTTGTGTATGTAATGCCAACGATAAGGGGGACTCACCGATCAGCGCCAGGGGGGTTTTGGTCTCTAGCGAAAGGACCTGGGCCAAACCCAACACGGGCGAATTCTTTTAAAGGGTCTAAAAGACAACGGACGAAAAAGTCAGCACCAGGGCCAAATCTCAGCCATCAGCACCGCCCTCTTGAAAGAGATTCTGGATCTTACCGTTTACGTTGAGAGATGGGGAGCAAGTCTCAGCAGTCTGGGGCCGCCGGGCGCCAAAAATGTCCGAAAAGACTGCCTGTCGTTGGGCAACTCTATTCTGGCCAGAGTAGTCGCTGGAATCTGCAGGCATCTTGGCATCTATCCTCAAGTCAGACCGCTTCTGGCTTCTTGGGGTCTCTCGAGTGGTGTTGAGAGTCTCAAACCTTGCGCCTGTTGAAGGTGGACGCCGCGGGTGCGTGGGTGTTTGTGGCGGATCACGTGTCATATGTCCAATGCTACTGGTCTTCTACAAAGTGGAAATACGTGAGACCAAAAGTCAACTTCGTGAAAAAGATGGATATCTATCGTGCACTGATTGCGGGCAGCAGGCCGCGTAGTCTCCATCTCCAGCGCAGCTTGCGTCTGAGGTCGTTGGGCCATCCCGCCGGGCGTCCCCGTCTGGCGTAATTAGCTCTATTTGTCCTTCTTACAAGTCTCATCTTTACAGCATCGTCGTGGAGAATGCTTTCGGACAGGGTCTGGGTGTCTGAGACATCGTGCTCAATGTTCTGTTTATCTTTTACCGCGCAATCGAGACATAAAAAGCTTTCAAACTTTGAGTCTGAGGGCAGCCTGCGGCTGATTTCATATAGCGGCGCATCACAGAAGTTGCAGTGTTTAAGACCGCAGGGGAATGGACTGGCGCTTTTCGGTTGCTGTTTGGATGAACTGGGCCTACTGCTGTTTCTGATCTTAATGGCCCGAGGTGCTGCCGCTATTGTTGTTGCTGATGATGATGATTGTGAGAATGAGGACGTCCTAGTATTGTTATCCTCAGCGTGGGTGAAATTTAGAGTATCATACTCCATTGGTCTACTTGTTTCAGTTTTGCTAAAAGTGGCCATTCGGATATCGCCATTATCCTCGCAATAGGAAACCATGTTGTCTTCTGTGTCCTCTATTCTCTGCCGTTTTTTGAATTCTCTCAGCTTTGGTATAATTGAATTCATCTGGCCCGGCTGCATAGTACAATTGGTTTTTGTCCCCTGTAACGAGGAACCCTGGATCCGATCCCCTACAAAGTAGTCTTCAATGAATACTATAGGGCTTTGCTCCTGTTCAGAAGGAGGAGGTATTAAATCAAAAGACGTAAGGTGCTGGTTATCCATCATATCCAGTTTTGAAGGGACCCTGCGCTTATTCTTAAGCCTCAGCCTTATAGCCCTTCGTTTCTGGCTCGAATCAGGTTTAGAAGCTTCCATGGCTTTGGAAGCTGGCTGCGTCCGAGACTTGGGACTAGTCTTTTGTATTGAAGGCGAATTTGTGTTTATTCTGTTCCCGAATGGCTTCAAAACATTTGTGTGACTGGGAGAGGGAAAACCTTGAGAAAATGGCGGGTTGTTTATGTCTGTCTTTGATGATGAGGGTTCAAGGTATGGTGAATGAGGAAACTGGGCCGCTTTTTCTCTATCTCCATAGATAGTCAGCTTCAGCCGCTTTCTAGTAGACCGCAGGGAGGTTCTCATTGTCGGGAAACCCCTGGCTGGTGCTAATGTTTCCAGAGAGAAAGGGCCTGCTTCGCTATCAGCAGATGCTCCAGGCCTGGTTGATTGGAGGGATAAACAAAAAGCGATAGATTTACCTTGCAGCCTCAGTGCTCATTGTAAGACCTTTTCCCCACAGGGTTTCTTCAGGAATCGGAATAAGTCGAGAGAGTGCAAAAGAAAAATATAGAAATGCCGTCTGAAAATCTTTCTTCTAGGTCTATTCCCAATATGAACTCAAACTAAGGTTGTTAACAGTAAAATCTGGCATACTATCTACACGTTCCTATGATGCCACGCATAACCACCCCAAGCAGAAAAATAGTAGGGCAACTGGGTATACCGAAACAAACAATCTGTTGTCCAAGCAGCTCGTGCTCTTCATGGAATACGTGGCTGCAAACAGGCCCCATGCCATCATTGGGCTGACCACCGCGAGACGTATTATTCTCCAAGAGAAGAAGAGGCTGACCAGCCCAGCTGCCAGGAGTGGGAACAAAGAGTAGCCAATTGTCGATAGAGCAGTGAAAAAAGTACTATAAAATTGCGTTATGAAACGTGTTAAATATAATCCGGAATGGAACATTAAAACATCCAGGAGATGGTTTCACGATCACTTACATTGTGGATCCAAGCAGCTGCACATTGATCGAGATTAAAGCCAGACCAAGCCAAATCAAAAAAAACGTTCCAGAGAAAACAATTGATTTTTCGTCATCCGCCGCCATAAATGCAAGTATTAGCGACATTAGCAGTGAAAAGAACAGAGGGCCCCTAGCCACGGTTGGTTAAACGTTTTTCTCTAATAAAGGACGTGATTATGCTTACCACAAGTCCCATTCTCCAAGTAGCCGTTTTTGCTCTTCTAGTTCTTGTGCTTGGGTTGTTTCTGCTGTCTCTTCTTCATCATTGTGTTTTTTAAGTAAACGGCTTAATGCTAATGGCCAGATTACAATCAAGAGACGAATTCCTATCCTTTTCAAATCTCTCCAGAGCGTTTGTAATATAGGTTCATCCAGTGTACTGCTCCCCTTGAATTGTCTTTCGACTAGCTTTGGCCGGTTATCTTTTGTCTCCTTGGGTTGATCTGTTTGATCTTCCAGACTGATATCGGTGGTGTTTAGAGCGAAATCGGAATCTATTGGTCGATCTGGTGTGTAGTTGTATTGCGTTTCATGGTGTAGATTCCTTTCAGAGCTATGCTTTAGTGTGTCTGAAACCTTGGAGTCATTCTCTATAGTTTTGCTTGTAGAATCGTTTCTGTGGATGCTAGGATTATCATAGTCGTATTTTGACTGGAAAGGATTGGTTGTGTCTTTGCTGTTTGGACTTGAGCTTACTTCAAAATCATCATCAGATTCATCGTCATCGATTATGAGGAACGGGTTTTCATTTTCATTTGAATCGGTTCCTCGACCTTCTGAAAGTGGTTGAAAACTGGCCTTTGGCATTGCCTACTGAAATCGGATGAGCGTTGGAGGAAGGCGGGAAAGTATATAGGGAAGAGAATGAATATGTGCCCAGGGTTGGAACTTGCCCCGATATTGGGATAAAGAAGGAGTAAAATATTGCAACCGCGCTGTCCTGTTGCCTTGTTTTGTTCCCTGGTCAAGGGCGCATAGTGGAAGGTTTCATTTCAAATAATACCATGCTCGATAAATAGCAGTGCCTTCGCCCTAATTTCGTCTCAACTTGTTTCATGAGATTTATTTACTTGAATAAATACTGAAGTGCTGGAAAATAGCGTGCTTGGCTACACAATGTGGTACTAATTTGAATTGAACCATCATTTTTCCTACAAACACAATCATCCCCAAAACATGACTTTTATTAGAACAATAGCTGGCATTTTCATCTATTTGAATTGAATTAGCCTGGTTTGAATGTATTTCAAACTCAGATAATGATAATGTGCGTTCTCTGAACAGGATAAAAGGCGTTGTCTGGCGCCAACTGTCAAACTATGATAAATATGCGATTCAAAAAGATCATTACGCAATCCCAAAAGAACCACATCCGCTACCGAAGGGATAAGGAGAAACAAAATGCACATGCTAAACCAGAAAAAAAAACCGTATGCTTCAAGGCAGTTCCAATCATACACCATCATCGTAGTATCTGGGGTCGTCATCCAGTAAATTCTTGGCTTCCCACGCATAGTTATCGTTATTGCTAACGCTGAATTCCAGATCTTCTTTCGTGATCATGTCCCAGTATTTGTATATCATCATGGTTGTGAAAAAGTTGCACAGAGTTGCCAGGAACAAGCCGTCAATATAATGATTCGCCTCTTCACAAATCACATCGGAAAAGACGTAGAGGAACACTTGGCCCGCAACAAAGAAAAACACACCTAGGCCAATACAGCCTACTGCCCAATAATCGTGCAATCGCCATATGGCGAGGTAGAGTTGAGAGAACACGTATGTTATTAGTAGTATTCCGTTGACAATGTATAGGATGACAAAAAGCCCCAGGGTTTCTGTTGAGTTCAGTGCATTACCACCCCAGTTCTTGGTTGTCACTAGGTTGATCACAAATGTTGCCGCAAAGAAGAAAAAACAGGATATTCGGATTATCCATAAAGACATGTTTGTGCCGTCCTCAAGCACTTGGTACATTATGAGCCCGTTCATAACCAAGCACCAGCAGACCGCGGACGTTAAACCATTTTGAGCAGCCACAAAATAGTTGTAAACTTCTGACTCAACAGGCACGACTCCTGAATCTATAACGAGGGACATGGCAGTGAGGGCAATATAGATGTAGAAAAACGACATGATTTCTTTCCTCCCGATTGCTGTGTATTTAGATTTGATGCTCATCAAGATGATGAGAATAATTCCTATCGCCAGAATATTGATCAAACTTGATGCACACTGGAATATAGTCGTATTTGCAACCTCGATACTACGAGCATAGCACTTGGTGAGCGTCCCATGGCGTAGAATAGGGGAGTCTCCTGCTCCCCCTACAAGTGGACAGAGGGGCAGTGGAGATCTTTCGCAGAAAAATGTAAACTCTCCAAACTTCATGGTGTGTGATAGACCTGGACGTGGGGGTGAACCAAAGCGAGATTTATATCCTAAAGACCTGTAGAAACCAGAAGAAAGAGACAGTGAGAGGGAGGAAGGAGAGAAGGAGGATTATTCCACAATATTTTCATTTTCATGTTTCACGCTCGAACTCGCAGCTGCCCAGGCACCTTCCAAAAATAGCCCCTGCGATCACAGTCACGTGTGGCTGAGCAGCCGATGGCCGATGATGACAGGCCGGGTAATCTATTTAAGTGTCGGTTTGTGTTTGTGTTCGAATTGCGGTACGGTTCGGTTCGATTTTGGAGATTGGGCGCTTGGGCCGAACGAATACTTAAGCGCCGATTCGTACTGTCAATTTTGTGTGGATCTGTTCGAATCGAACAATGTATGTTTAGAATGTTGACTTCCAAAGGACCACAGTACATGGGAACATGAGTTCCCTCGAGTTTCGGTAGCTAGCGAGGAACGAAACTAAAACATTATTAGTAAATGGAGGATCTTTATATCGAAGACAGTTGCTCGATGGCCATGGAGTAGAGCAAAGAATCCTTGAATTCTGTCAACTCTCTTTTGCTTCATTTCAAGTTCTCCAAAATTTCTGTTTAGTAACAGGGGTCTATTCAATTTATCTTTGATTTCCCCAGTTCTTGTGGAAAACAAACTATCGAGACTAGACAATTAGCATTGGCACTAACTTTCTCTCTCCACGATTCCTGGAAGATTGTACTTGCCATATTTGTTCCTCCCTTGAAACAACAGTTTTCTATGCAGTACAGATACTATAGATCTCTTTTTCCGATCCGTATATTTACTCTGTCTAAAATCAATCTCCATCGATTGGATATGAAAAGTAAAACCCCTTCTTTGATTTTTAGTGTATGTGCATTACAGTATATGGGGGTGGTGGTGAACCCATGCCGTGTGTAGTACCTGCGCACTTGAGAATTGCACGCCCAAATTTGCTCCTTGCTACCAGATCTCCACACCCTTTCTTTAAACAGAACAAACAAAAAATAACGTCTTTTGTGGTCTGTTTCTCAACTCCCTCTCACAACAGATAGATGACGGAGACGAAATCGCCTTCGCTTTCTCCCTCACTTTCATCGCAAGGGTCGCTTGTGGAGCAAGAGAATGACGATGAAAAGGCATTCCAGTTGGAGAAGGAGATCTCGGAGTCCCGGTACCAATCTTATAGAATAGGAGGAATCGACGGTCAAAGTACTAAAGATCTTTCATTCTCTGATATCGAGCCTGTAAATGTCCAGGTCCGGCATTTGACGGTGAGAACTAGCCTAAAACAGCACTGGCCGGTATGGAACTGGGGAAAACGAAAAGCAGCAAAAGGAGAGACAGAAGCAGATCCAGAGAGTCAACCCGCACATACAGGCTCTTTCAAGTCAAAGGAGATTCTACAGGATGTGTCTTTTGGTGTGAACGCAGGTTCTGTAACAGCAATTATTGGTGGGAGTGGTTCCGGCAAGACGTCTTTACTGAACCAAATCGCAAATCGTTCCTCTTCGTCAGGACTAGACATTACAGGCGACATTTTGTACAATGGCAATAATGGCATCCACGGCATCTCGCATTCATACGTTATCCAACAGGACATATTGCTACCCGATCTAACGTGCAGAGAAACCCTTTTCTACGCGGCGGAATTGAGACTTCCTTCAACTGTCTCCAAAGCAAATCGATTGAGCCTTGTTGAAGAGATCATTCTGGAATTGGGCTTGAAAGATTGCGCTGATACTAGAGTCGGTGACTCGAGACACAAGGGTCTTTCTGGGGGTGAGAAGAGACGACTCAGCATTGGAATTCAAATGCTTTCGAACCCATCGCTTTTGTTTTTGGATGAACCCACAACAGGTTTAGATGCTAGTTCTGCCTATTTGTTGATAAAAACCCTTAAGAATCTGGCGCGCAAAGGAAGAACCATTATTCTCAGTATTCATCAACCCCGCTCAGACATCTTCTTCTTGTTCGATTCACTTTGCATCTTGTCAAAGGGTCAGATGGTGTACTCTGGTCCAGTCAAAAATTCTATACCATACTTTACAGAAATTGGGTATCCTGTACCGAGCAAAGTTAATCCAGCAGATTATTTTATCGACATATCCTCCATTGACACAAGAGATCTCGAGAAGGAGTACGAGAGCCAAGATCGAGTTAAAAGATTGGTTCAGGAATGGAAATCCCGGTCTGAATCACATTTCGAACAGCCTAATTTAGACAAAAACAGCGCTTCTCCCAAAGCTTCTCGCCGAACCAGGTTTTCAAGAGACAAAACCTCAAAGGCTCCATTACACCGGGAAATTCTGATTCTTTCAAAACGGCAAACCCTTCTCTCGGTACGAGATTATGTTGGATTGTTAGGACTGTACTTGGAAGCCCTGGTCCTTGGTGCACTTTGTGGATGGGTTTTTTACAAGCCTGGAGGCTCACTTACAGGAATTCGTTCCATGGCAGGAGCAATCTACATTTCTTGTGCAATGCAGAGCTATCTGTTACTGCTTTTTGAAATCTATAGATTGACAGCAGTAGATATAAAAGTTTACCACCGGGAGAAAAACGAAAATTGTATTTCGATAGCGGGATACTTGATATCACGCCGTATTTCCAAGTTGTTGACTGAAGATGTCATTGTACCGTTGCTTTTTTCAGCAGTCACTTACTTTATGTTTGGAATGAGAACGGATTCACCAAAGCATTTTTTCCTTTACTTTACAAATATTTTCTTGCTTCATTTGACGTCGATGTGCCTTGGGATGATGTCTGTTGCAATCTCTACCAAGTTTGCACAGGCTTCACTGGTTGCAAACCTGGCTTTTACCTTACAGAGCATGGCCTGTGGCTTTTTTGTGAATGCTGAACACATGCCCGTTTACGTTCGTTGGACCAAATATATCGCTTATGTCTACTATGGCTTGGGAGCAGCTTTTTCCAACCAGTTTTACGGCTACTTTGGCGACTGTCCTTATGGAGACGAAACAAATCCGGATTGTGCTCAATACACCGGCACATTCATAATAAAAAGCTTTGCATTCCCTGTCAACTGGATCAAAGTGCCCCTGTGCGTGGTCCTGGCCTGGGCAATTGGCTTCTACCTTGTAGCGGGCATCATTCTGGCGGTTAAAAAAGTGGACGTTTCATTAGCACAACAGCAAAAACCAACTACGGAAACAATTTCACCGAGTCAGGAATCGAATGCCGCTATAAAGGCCAAGGAATTGACTGCGCAAAAATCACAGACAAATGTTACAGTAAACCTCGTTGACGTGAATCTGGACATTTCTAAAAATTACATCATCCCGGGTTTGTCACCGCCAGATCCCAAACACATTCTAAAAGATATCAATGCCTCTTTTGAACCGTTCAAGTTGAATGTCATCATGGGACCCTCCGGTAGTGGTAAAAGTTCGCTTTTGAATCTGATTGCAGACAGGCTAAAATCAAATGTCATTACAAAATACCATACCTCAGGGGAAATTATGTTGAATGGCAAGGCGGTTTCATCAACAACTTTAAAGTCAATATGTTCTTACGTTTCGCAGGATGATGACTCGCTGTTACCAACATTGACAGTCAGGGAAACTTTGTCTTTTGCGGCTAAACTCCGCTTACCCCCGCATGTGACGAAAGAGCAGAGAAATGTGATTGTGACAGATGTGATACATAATTTGGGTTTAAAAGAATGTGCGGACACTCTGGTGGGCAGCGAACTGGTCAAAGGTATCTCAGGTGGTGAAAAGAGAAGGGTTTCTATTGGAATTCAACTTTTGAACAATCCAAAGGTGTTGCTTCTTGATGAGCCTACCTCTGGACTTGACAGTTTCATTGCAGCGTCAATCTTACAAGTGTTACAGAAGCTGGCAAGGGAAGGGCGAACTGTTATATCCACGATCCACCAACCACGCTCAGATCTGTTTAATCAGTTTGGAAGAGTTTTGCTTTTAGCAAAAGGTGGAAGAGTCGTGTTCAATGGCAACGTTTCGGAGATGGAGAACCATTTTGATGAACAAGGCTACCCATGCCCTGGACTGACGAACCCTGCAGATCACTATTTGGACGTTATATCTGTGAATCTACAGGATCCAGAAAAGGAGGCCAAATCCAGAGAACGAGTGAATCGTCTGCTGGATACGTGGACACAAAAACAGATAAAGTTCAAGACTCCCATGTCAGCGGATCGAAAAGGCGAAGAGGCAATGGCAGCTGAGTTTGGACTGTTTGTAAGAAAACCTGCAACCTTCTTTCTTGCATACACGACTTTGCTTTATCGGCAGTATCTTTGTGTGAAACGCAACGTTGAGTTGATATTTGCACGAATCATGCAAGTCATTGGCATCGGGCTCATTGTGACGATTTATTTCGCTCCACTCAAATCCGATTACTACGGAGTCATGAACAGATTAGGTCTTGTTCAGCAAGTGACATCTCTTTATTTCATCGGCATGTTGAACAATGTTGCAATCTATCCAATTGAACGAGATTTTTTCTACATGGAACACGACGACAATGTCTACACCACTATTCCCTTCATACTTGCATATTCCACGTTGGAGCTCCCGTTTGAGATTTTTTCATCTTTTGTATATTCGGCTTTTGTGGTCTTTGTGATTGGACTACCTCGGACACCAGCACTGTTTTTTGCAACCATGTACTGTTCGTTTATCACTGTAAACTGTGGAGAATCAATTGGAATTGCGTTTAACACACTGTTCCACCACACCGGGTTTGCTGTCAATGTGATTTCTGTGTTTCTCTCAATAAGCACGTTTATGGCTGGTATAATGTCGATGAACATGTCCGAGGTTCTCAAGGGTTTTAACTATCTCAGTCCGCTGAACTACGCAGTTAATTCTCTGATAAACCTTGCATTTGAAGATACAACCTTTACATGTGATGAAGAGACGCGACTGGCCAGCGGCGAATGTCCTTTCACCACTGGTGAACAAGTTTTACACGCTTACGACTTGAAGAGGAATTATAAATTGCTTCTGGGGCTACTTATTGTTGTTGGTGTTGTTTATAGACTTTTGGCGATTTTGCTGCTTTGTATAAACCGACTCCGGCTGGACTCTAGGAAGCCACATTAGAGGACTATTTTTTTGGCACAAGTTTTTCATCTTTGCATTAATTTTTATATTTTTATTTTTTGCTGGTATGGTATCAAATACAAGGTCTTTCTCTTTTTGCTTTTTTGCTTTTTTTGTCGTTACGCTTTTGATATGCAAGGGCTTTAAAGTGTAGATGGGTAACTTCATAGCAAGTGCCAATGTCCTTGAAGGTGCCCACATGGGTCCACACCAAAACATGTATGGTCCACCCCGAATCGCCAGTTGGTTGTGAAGTAATGTCTACAGGATACCTTACAACATCTTTCTCATGGATTGTGTTGATTCAGAAACTGGTTGATTTGTAAAATGAACACTCCTTATCTTATCTATATGTTATCTATGTATAAGTTATCTAAAAATCTAAATGTTATCACGCTCACCAATGTTCTTACTCAAGTTGTTTCTCTTGAGCTCAGCCGCCCACTTGGGCTCTATGACGAGTAGTCTCGATTCTGCCAGAAGCAAAGGTTCAACATCTCTTTCTCTGTTCTGGAACATTTCCCATTGACCCTTAAGGGTCTCAATTCTGCCCTGGACCCAAGCTTTTCTCCCATCGATACTCTCCAATTTCGACTTGATTACCACAAACTGATCGGTTTCCGCGGGAGCTCTAAAGTCCACGTTCAGGTTTGCAGTGACCCCTGTGTTATGGGATAGAACTGGAAATGCACAACGGCATAGAACCTCGTCCATTAGCGTCGTCAAGATTCCTCCGTGAATAATACCTTTGTGGCCGTTAAGTTTGTTACCCAGATAGTAGAAAACAAAAAGTTCCGACATTTTTTCCGAGTCTGGGAGCTTGTTTCCGGTGTGTCTAATTAGATGGAGAGGGTCCCTTGAGATTAGATCTGGTCCAGCCAAAACGTTGCATGTCAGAGATCGATGCTTCTGTCTTTTGGAATAGTACTGGAAGGGACTAAAGCCTTCTTCTTGCATCAAGAACTTTACATAGGGATGCGATAGTATGTATTCATTGTGCTCGTTTGTGTCCTGGCTGTTATCCCAAAGACCATTTTGGTGACGTAGACGGCGGTCTGAATCAGAAACAGGATCAAAAGAGATTGTGACTTTATGTCTTCTGTTGATCTTTGCGAAATGGGCTCCTGCCATCGGCTTCGAGGGCTGGAAAAGGGCTGCACGGCTTGGTAGAATTCTCAGCATGGTCGACAGGTAGAACAAGGTGTAGAAAGCAAAGTGGAAGGCAGGAGAAGAAGAAGAAGAAAAAAAAATTCGAGCAGGATGGGGCCTTATCACCAACCGCCAGAGCTGGTCGAGATGAGATACGTAATTAACCTAATCCACACGTGCACCCGTACACCCCTCCGCTCGCGAGGTTCTGCGGACCTCGGAGCAGCCAGCAGGAGCACTTGAAGGGCCGCGGTGGTGATCCGAGCGAGGGAAAAGGTGCTTCGGAGTCGAGGGCGCTGGTTTCGTCTGGAGGCCGGGCTAGGACTGGGCCAGCCGGTGCGCGGGCCCTGGCGAGGGCCTTTTATTATTGTGCCGGGTGGTCTGGCAGTACAAAGCTGGAAAAAAGCCTTTTTCTTCGCTTCTTTCTTCTCTTTCTCTTTTCTTCCCTTCTCTTGACCATCACCACTCCCATCACCA
Organism: Alloascoidea africana; assembly: GCA_030581615.1. Classification (NCBI taxonomy): domain Eukaryota; kingdom Fungi; phylum Ascomycota; class Alloascoideomycetes; order Alloascoideales; family Alloascoideaceae; genus Alloascoidea; species Alloascoidea africana. The sequence continues at coordinate 177,044 of JAKTTT010000032.1, read as the reverse complement.
AGTCCTGCTCGACAATGCTCGCTTCCAAGTTCATCTCCCGCACTCCTCTCCTTGCAAGGTCTGCTCTTCTGGTATGTGTGTCGTCTATTGGTCCGTGCGCTTGCCCCAATTAGTTTCCACATCTTCCGGAACTTGGTGGCCTCTTTGGGCCTTTTTCTTTCGTACTGACATTTCTTTCTGTCCCAGTCTACCAGAACCTACGCAACCTCCGTTGCTTCCTTCAATGGAACCAAGAATGCCAATGTAAGTAAACTGCTCCTTTGATTCCTCTTGCTTTGTTTGCACCGGCTACACTTCTCTGTAACCGCGGTGTTTTTTTTTCTTTTTCCTTTTTTTCTTGTTGCACAATTAAGCTTTCCCGAATCGGCTATTGGACGCAACGCAGTTCTGAAAGCAAAACTGCGAACTTGGAGATAAAGAATCAAATGCTCGGAATAGCAGGAAATAGACATCTAACTGGACATGGTATTGTGGATGGATATAGGGAAACTACACTGTTACTCTGATCGAGGGTGACGGTATCGGCATTGAAATTTCAAAAGCGGTAAAGGACATTTACAAAGCGGCCAATGTGCCCATAGAGTGGGAACCTGTGGATGTGACCCCAATTCTCGTCGATGGTAAGACTGCAATTCCACAGGAAGCTGTCGACTCTGTCAAGAGAAACTTGGTTGCCCTGAAGGGACCCCTTGCGACTCCAGTCGGAAAGGGCCATGTCTCTTTGAACTTGACTTTGCGCAGAACGTTTAATCTTTTTGCAAACGTTCGTCCTTGTAAGTCAATTGTCGGCTATCAGACCCCTTACGAGGGCGTTGATACCGTCCTCATCCGAGAAAACACAGAGGGAGAGTACTCTGGAATCGAGCACACTGTTGTTCCTGGTGTCGTCCAGTCCATCAAGCTTATCACCCGTGAGGCAAGTGAGCGTGTGATTAGATATGCCTATGAATACGCAAGGTCCATCAACAAACCACACGTTGTTGTTGTCCACAAGGCCTCTATCATGAAGGTTTCCGATGGTCTCTTTTTGCAAACCGCAAAGGAGGTTGCTCAGGAATACCCCGACATCAAGCTCGACACTGAGCTCATCGACAACACCTGTTTGAAGCTAGTCAGTGATCCTACTCCTTACAAGGACATTGTCATGGTTATGCCCAACCTGTACGGTGACATTTTGTCCGATCTTTCTTCAGGACTCATTGGTGGTCTTGGTCTTACTCCATCTGGTAACATGGGCGACAAGGTCTCCATCTTTGAGGCTGTCCATGGTTCCGCTCCAGATATTTCAGGAAAGGGCCTTGCCAACCCAACCGCTCTTCTTCTCTCCTCCGTCATGATGTTGAAACACATGGGCTTGAACGAGCATGCTTCAAAGATTGAGAATGCAGTCTTGTCAACAATTGCCTCCGGCGAGGAAAACCGTACCAGAGACTTGAAGGGAACTGCTTCTACCCAGCACTTTACTGAACAGGTCATCAATAGACTTTAAGAGAAGTCGTTGCTCTTTTTTTAACTCTGTGTAGTTTTCTTGCTCTTATTTATTCGTATAGAAGAACGATAGTTATCTATTCAAAAGAAACTAAATATCCTTAACTTATTGATAATTAACCAAAAAACAAAATGCTGTTCTCTCACAGGGGAGTTTTCCAACCTCAGGGTTTCCAGAAAGCAGGGTAAAGTTTCTACCGTTGAAGGTTTGAACTTTGAAGCAAGCGATCAATCTGAGTTTTTCTTCACTAAACCACTAAACTGACAATAAGATCTAGAGACATCCTGGGCGATTTACTACTACCAGATTGCTCTTTGTATATTTTTTGATCATTGGTTTTTTGGTTTATTCAAAAGAAATAAGTACACGATTCAGTCATGACGAATGAAGCACTACCACAAATACTGGTCTTGATCTCAGGAAGTGGATCAAACCTACAGGCCTTGATAAATGCCACTGATTCGGGAGAGCTTCCAGCAAAAATCTCTCTTGTCATTTCGTCTTCTTCCAAGGCATACGGACTGGAAAGAGCTGCAAAAGCGGGGATCCCGACTTTTGTTCATGAACTGAAGCACTTCTACAAGGGAATACCAAAGGAGGAAAAAGAAGCAAGGAAAGAGGCCAGGGAGAAGTTTAACCAGGAACTGGCGAGAATTGTAACGAAAGGACCCAATAGCCAAGAGCAAGAGCAGCAGAAGGAGTACAAAAAGCCCGATCTCGTCGTGTGTGCTGGATGGATGCTGATCCTCTCTCCAACGTTTCTGAACCCGCTTGGAGATCTCAAAATTCCAATCATCAACCTACACCCTGCTCTTCCTGGCGCTTTTGCAGGCACACATGCGATCGACAGGGCATGGGAAGCCGGTCAAAAAGGTGAGATTACAAAAGCAGGCATCATGATTCACAAGGTGATTCCAGAGGTCGATGAAGGCGAACCTTTGGTTGTAAAAGAGTTGGATCTGAGGAAAGAGGAGACTCTGGAGCAATACGAGGCCCGTGTTCATGAAGTTGAACATATAGCGATTGTAGAAGGTGCAAATCTGGCTCTGAAAGAGTTGGCTAACAACCGGGAAGAATCTACGAGTGATAAATAGAAGCAAATAAGGCCACTCAATTGTAATGAAAATCCAATGGCTTAGAGAAAAATTAAATGAAAGCAAATTGAACTACCTGGTAATTGACCAGCAATATCGGATGGGCTCTTTCCGGATGACACCAAGATACTGGTGAGCCGGGAATGCCACTACAAGTAGTTATTACCAGTGAACTGGACTAATCCCACTTTCCCTGATTTAAGAGAGGTGTGAAAGGTAGATAATGAGAAGCTGGCAGTGAAGTGAGAGTCGAGGTTCAATGATTGCAATTTGTTGAGAACAATCTTGTTCTGAAGAAGATCAGACGTCTCTTTGTAACAGACAATTCTTCACTTCATGGTGGGTATATGGGTGTCCTGATGCTGGGGGGCGGCGCACTGCTTCTTTGCACCTATTTCATGCTATTGTGAGGAAGAAAAAGGTCACGGAAAGAGGAAAAAGAGTCGAATAACCAAAAAGAAAAAAACCAAGTGTTGCTGTGTCTATGTGCTTGAAATACACTCCTTAGGAGACCCATCCATTTCTGTTTCCTCAATTTCTTCCTTCCTTTTCATTGCAATCTTACATCGCTGATAGCTCATCTTAAATACCACAAAAGCAAAACGAGACAACCCAAAACAGACAACAGACAATACCTTTGAAACCTCAAAACCAGTATAAACATTCAGAAAAGATAAATCAATTGCTATTAAAGAGACTAGTTGGGTATTAAAGGCACAACATTTAAATGCGAATTAACCCAAAGCCTGTCGACGATGATGGCACAAGACAAGGTGAGGCCCCTCAACCGTCTTCTCCCTCTGAAGTTCAGGTAAACCAGAAGAGGGAAAGGCAAAGGAGTCGGATAGTGGAAAATATGAGCAAGGACGAAATACATGTCATTCTATACAGGGACAATGAAGAGGCATCAGAGATTGGGAATCCATGGACAAAGCCAAGCCCTATAATCAACGCCCCATCCTCGTCTTCCAAATCTACACATACCAATAACGGTAATGAAAACAATACTAATCGCAACAATACACGACAGATGGATACATCTGGAAACTATGAGAGAACGGATTATGAACCGGGGCCGGCTTTCTATGTTCCAGAAACCACAGAATTACTTACACACCCCAACCAAGATTCTCCAGGAGAAAAGAACAAGAATACAGTTAAGCATAGAACTTCTTCAGCTACATTGGGATCGCTCCCACACAGACTTCGGGCAAAATCAAGCACGAGTTTGAGAAATTTTGCATCTTGGGTATATACCGATGTGGACCGATATCAACCTCAACATGGCATAGAGCATAACAGTAAAGATGGGGCTGTGAATGAAATAAAGGCGATCCCGTCTACGCAAACACCGGGTATATCAGCGCCGTCAATATTGATATCAACGCCACACACGGAGAATGTACACAAAGGGCCAGAGATTGCGAATAGTGCGCTACAAGCTCCTGTTAGCCTGGAGACGCAAACTGAAGGAGAGAAGCCACGACCGAAACATCGCCGCCGCCGACGCCGCCGTCTTGGCCGTCATCCTCGAGGTTGGCGCAAAACGCGACAAGTGAGGAACTATGAAAAAGTACCAAACAGAATGGTTTATCTTTTGGGAGGCCGATACATCACGGCGCATGCAAAACCACTGGTGCTTTTTTCATTCCTGCTGGTGTTAGTCCCTGGTGGATTATTCTTTGGTTATGTGGCACCCTGGACATGGCATCATGTTTCCCCAGGTCCGGTTATCGTGTTTGCCTACGTTTGGGCACTAACTCTGACATCGCTTTTCAGAGCTGCAGTTTCAGATCCAGGAACGTTGCCTAGGAACATTCATCCGGTGGAAGATCTGGTTGAAGAGTATGCTAGTAGCATCGGGCTACCTGGACGAATTCACAATAATGAGGATGATAATGCTAATGGGGCCAAGAAAGGGAAATCTGACGTTGTGGTCAAGTATTGTGCAACGTGTAGAATATGGCGTCCACCACGCTGCAGCCATTGTCCAATATGCGATTCTTGTGTTGACAACCACGACCATCATTGTATATGGCTAAACAACTGCGTTGGGGTTCGAAATTATCGTTATTTTTTCAGTTTTCTATTCGGAGCTGTGCTTACCTGTATTCTTCTCTCTGCTCTTTCGTTTTATCAAGTTTTCAAAATCCACAAAACCGGAGATAAGTCACTTGCAGACAGTTTGAAATCCACAGGCGCACCTTTCTTTCTTGCTATTTACGGCGTTATTGCGGTTATTTATCCCTTACTACTCCTATTATACCATGTTTTCCTGAATTTTGCAGGTCTGACAGCACACGAATTTCTAAAGATGAGAAGAAGTAAAGAGAAGAACAACCCTTTTACCGAAGAATCTCTATGGTCCAATGTTGTTAAAGGTTTGTGCAGACCCAGAGGCATGAATCTACTCGAGCCAAGAAAGGTTTATGTGGAGGGAGATATGAGATTTGTGAAGTTGGAGAAATTGGGTTCATAATTTCACAAGATCATACTGATTAATGCGTTTTACTTTTATGTTGGTTTATTTAAAAATGCAACTTGTAGTGGCTTTATATAAAGTGCATTCATTGTATTGTTCATCTCCCATTTTTCTGATAGTGTCAGACAGTTAAACGTACAATTGGGTGTGTGGGTGTATCGAGAAACTGAGGTCTGGGGCAGCAGAGCAAAAGTTTAAAAGAGGGAAGAAAAAAAATAACAGTGTATAAAATCTCACCTTCCTTCTTTTCCTCACTTCCTCATCACCTTCGTCCAGTCTTGGTCCTCATGAAACAGTAATTGGATTCTTCTGGGCATTATCCTGAAAACACAAAGATTCAAGCAAGACAAAGCAACAGGCGTTCACATACATCTCACCAGCACTTTTTTTTCCAGCAAGAAAAGTGTTGTCCTGTACATAGATATATTCTCTTCTTTTCACAAACTTGCCTTTAGTGACGATCTTATCCCCTTTGTCTTGATCAATTGTTTGCCTTTTGCCCTTGTCCTTCTCTTTTGAAAGTACTGTTACTGCTATTAGAATCTACGGGAGTCCTTTTTAATTACCAGCTCAGTTTTTCATTCTCCTGTCTTTTTAAGACACACACAAAAAATCAAGCATTTTTCACATTGACTTCTTTCATACACCACATAGAATGTCTTTCGAGAATGATTTGTCATACCTTTTTGATATGAATGACGATTCTATGTCATTACTCGGCCATGTGAATGGGAAAAAGGAAGGATGGTGTTCCCCAGTGCCCAGTCTGTTCGAGGAGACACCTTCTTCTTCACCAGGTCATGGCTTTGTAGGCTATACCCACACACCATCAGCGCCTAGATTAAACATCGCCTGTGCGAGTTTCGACAGTGGAGTCGAGCCGGAAGCAGTTGTTGTCGAGAATGATATAGCAAAAGACTACGCGAATTGTGAACAGATGGAGGCCACAGCACGAGAATTGGATGTATTGTTAGGTGACATTGATGCTGAGATGAAACATTATCCCCAACAAGCAAGTTCTTTACATGAAAACTCACCGAAAACCGAGGCAAATTTCCTCCCCAATGGGTTTTCAAAGTTTAACGGGAATCTATCGGGCATGTTGCGAACGAGTGGTGGTGGTGGTGATAATTCTCAGCCTTTGCGTTCGTTTTCTACGCCATACTCAACCACAGCAACTACAAGCACTCCATTAAGACCCTTGGAGATGAACTCAATGGCAGCAGGGGCTGTGCGTCCAGTCAGCATGAAAAGAGCGACGAAGTCTGTGAGCGCTGGTATTGTTAGATCTAAGGGCAAAGCATCGAGGAAGAGTCAAGAATCCGGTATGGGTCTTGGCTCAACAGTCAAGAGAAGACGCTCCTTGAATGCTCCCTCAACACTGAACCAGCTCACTCCAGAACAATCGCTTTCTCCAGAGTCCGACTGCTGCAATGACAGCTCAGGCTCTATAAGCACCTGCCAGACCACTCCAGTTGTGTCACCATCAAGGGAAACAGAAGAGGATCAAGACGAAGAAACAGAGGAAGAAGAAAGAAAAAAGAGTGCAGGCAAGATCTCGCTATCGGCTATAAAAGAGATCAAAGAGAGAATGATCTCGACGCATTCCTTAGTCACGACATACACGGCATTGAAAACCGCTTATTCAAAGGTGTGCTCGCAATTGAAACAGGTTACAGGCGCGCTTGTGGAAAGCGAAAAGTCGAGATGGGTGCTGGCAGACGAGAACGAGCAACTGAAGAAGGAGAACGAGAGACTAAAAGGCGAGTACCGCCGGCTGCTGTTGCGACTCAACAAGGAGGGCATTCCAACCGCGTAGCTTTTAGCATTAATATTTGTACACTAGTGTAAGGCATTTAGACATCTCGAGGGAGAGAATTAGATATCGCAATTGAGCACCGATCATGTGACGATATGTAACACCCGTACACCCAAAGTGCCGGACGCTTCCGAAAACGAAAAAAAAAAAAAAAAGTTTGGGGTGCGGCGGGCAGCTTTGCGGGCGATTGCTTTCTCTTCCACACATGCCCAGGCCGGATAGCCATGTCCACCGCAGTACTCGCCACTCCTCGCGAGGTCTCGCCGCCCGTGGGGCCGAATCTGAGCCAGAACGAAGAAGACGAGAAGCGTCGGGCTCTGTGCCAGGACCCGAGGCGTCCTGTTTCCGGAGAGATGGTGGGTGAGAAGGCCAAGCGTGAGCCTGATATCAGCACCAGCAGGACAGAAGAACTGCCGCCAATTACAATAACCCGGGATGAAGAAAGGGCGAGGAAAGCGGTTCGCACTGCCTATATTCCTCGGTCTATAAAGCAGCTGAATCAGCTCTATTTCCTAGCGCAGTCAAGGTCAGGGCTCATGATGAGTGCACAGAATCGATATTCCTGCCCGAATGGACTCAACACGCTGTTGCTCCACGAGACCAGTACCAAGGACGATGAAGAGCAACGGCATTCACGCTCCCATTCGGCTGAAGAATTGGACAAGGAGATGGTTCTCAGCACGCTCAACAGGATCACTTCTCGCGAGAAAGAGAGAGAGAAGGCAACTCCGTCGCATCGCCGAGGAGAATCATACCATGGGCACCAGCACCAGAGGAAGCGAAGCAGCAGCCAGACATTGACCCCCAAGACCAACAGCAATGGCAAACAATATCACAGGCATCATCCAGAGCGGAAGTCTCGGTTAGGTGACCTTATTCTGTTATCTCGCAGTGACCCTGTTGAGTACCAAAATAGAATGAGGGCCCTGTCCATGACTGATAGCCTGGAGAGTGACAACTCAAACACGATTACAGACTCTTTTAGTAATATCAATTCTCAGCAACAACAGCAGTTACGCTCTCGATCCCACCATAATATAGCTCCAAAGAACAACAGACGAAGTGCGTCGGCGAACCCTCCGTCCAGACGAGGAGACCGGCACGGAGCTGGCGCGCTCTCGCGATTCGATGCTACTGCCGATCTCTACGAGCGCTCGGAGCTGTTAAGAGAAAAATCACAGGACGATGATGATAAAAAACGGATATCATGGATCAGAAATATTGCCCGTGTTCTAGCTTGTCGGCCAAAATGAAACTATTATTCCTATTTTTTTTTTTTTTTGGTTTATTTTACTTGTGCTTTGCGTGCCTTCTTCTTTCTTAGTATGCTCTTAAACAGAAAAAAGCGCGAAAAGGATTTATCGGATTGGTTAACTGTTACTATTACACACTCTCTTCGGCCTAAATGTGAAATACTTGACTGGTTATAAAAACAGATTCCATTTCTTCCCTTCCCTTCTCTCTCTCTATCATTTATATTTTATGTCTCTTCTCACTTCTGCATTTGATACTGCTGCTGCTGATGCATTTTGGTTGAAATGTAATGGCATTCTCCTAACATGGGCAATGTAAACAGCAGTATGTGTACCCCCCTTTTTTTTCCTATTTTTTTTGTTGGTTTGTTCATCTTAGTATTTTGCCAATTGTTTTACCTGGTCATTACTTTGCGCATTCTAAAAAGCGTGTCTCTGTTTCATAGAAAATAAAAAAAACGCCAGACATACAAACATTATGCTACGTCCCGCAATTGCTTTTTCTGATGCAAAAAGACAGTAACACCTTTCAACTTGTATTTAGTCACTAAAAATTATTTTAGGTAGTTTCTACTTGCTTATCGCTGTAGTTGGATTTGGAAAAAGTCAACAGAATCTTTCAGTACATGCTTTGGTCTAGGAACGCTATTACATTTTCAACCAGGTAGCATTATTCTCCCGAGTTGTAGACCTACTCTGCCAGTTCAATCAATGTCGAAAACAACGGCCGGACTTGAATTTCTATCCAGTTCCAGGTAAGCCTGTCTAGTACCGACATCGGGGTTTTTAATTGTTATCAGTTGTTTAAAAATGAAAGAGATATAGAACACCATTGGAAAAAATCTACGGCAAAATAAACAATTTGCTTCCTAGTTTTCAGTATCAGAATAAAACTGATTCTTTAACAAAAGGATAATCTCACTTTTGAAGAAAACCAATATCAGCAAGTCGTCCGGGTAACACCTCACAAGTCATCGAAATAATACACCCGTGCACCCGAGTGCAAATCTGGAAGTGGCCAAAATCGCTAATCTTTCAGAGTTTTGCTCAACATTGATTTTTCTTTCTGTTCATTGGAAAACACAAATGTTGGCACGAGTGGCAAAATCAAATAGCAAGTTTTCTCTCCCATTGAGAGGGTTTGCAACTGTTTCATCCTCGATACCGAGAACCCGGACGACAACTCTTTCAAATGGACTTACGGTAGCCACTGAGACCAGTCCTTTTGTGAAAACGGCAACCGTGGGGGTGTGGATCGATGCTGGATCAAGAGCCGAGAATGCGAAGAACAACGGCACTGCTCATTTTCTGGAGCATTTGGCTTTTAAAGGAACCTCTACAAGAACACAACATCAACTTGAATTAGAGATTGAGAATATCGGTGCGCATTTAAATGCGTATACCTCTAGAGAGAACACTGTGTATTACGCAAAGGCATTTAAGGATGATGTGCCAAGGGCTGTTGATATCTTGTCCGACATTCTTCAGAATTCGTCATTGGAAGGGCGAGCCATTGAGCGTGAACGGGATGTGATCATTAGAGAGAGTGAAGAGGTTGATAAAATGTATGATGAGGTTGTGTTTGATCATCTTCACTCGGTGGCGTATCAGAACCAAGCTCTGGGAAGAACCATTTTGGGACCAAGGGAAAACATCTTGTCTATTCAAAGAGATGACTTGACAAGCTATATTTCGAACAACTACACCTCTGATAGAATGGTATTGGCTGGCGCCGGTGCAATAGAACATGAGGAACTTGTGCGACTGGCTGAAGAGAAGTTTTCAAACCTGAGTCTGTCAAAGAACCCTATTCCTATAGGATCTTCTCGTGGAGAGACTCCAAGGTTTATTGGATCCGAAGTCCGTATTCAAGATGATAGTCTGCCTGTTGCACACATTGCACTGGCTGTTGAAGGAGTTTCGTGGCGTTCCGATGACTATTTTACTGCACTTATCGCACAAGCTCTTGTTGGCAACTGGGATAGAGCTTTTGGAAGCATCGACTCTACAGCTTCTTCCAAGCTCTCTTATCATGTATCTCGAAACAACCTGGCAAATTCGTACATGTCATTTTCTACTTCTTACTCCGATAGCGGACTATGGGGAATCTACTTGACAACCGAGAACGTCACGGGTCAGAGCGATTTGATCAAGTACTGTTTACAAGAGTGGCAGAAGCTGTGCCTTGGGGTTTCTGAAGCCGAAGTTGAGCGTGCTAAAGCCCAGTTGAAGGCATCTCTGTTGCTTTCCCTCGATGGAACAACACCGGTCGCTGAAGACATTGGCAGACAAATTGTTACCACTGGTCACCGATTATCACCAGAAGAAGTATTTGACATGGTTGGCAGAATAACTCCAGAAGACGTTGTTGCTTGGGCTCGCAAGCACCTATACAATAAAGACATATCACTCACAGGTTTGGGAAGAATAGAGGGAATTCCCGAGTATTCATCGATAAGAAAGCTGATGAGCTGAAGGAGATTTGTAAATACAGATGGTAGAGTACATAGATAAATTTATACAATTAGTATCATGGTTAATGATCATTTCCAGATAGGGACAAGAATATATATCCAGACCAACACAGGTCTCCTTCAGTTGGTATTTACTCTTTCTTTTCAGGAGAGGACCATCAACACCAGCGCGGTAATACAAATGCAAGCACTATATCGCTCTATAATCTCTATTTCATGTCCTGTATTTTGCCCATAGTTAAGCTATTCACAAAGAGACCTCCTCTTCGTTCTTCAGCAGACATGATATGACGGCTTGTTTTTTTTTATCACTTAATCCCATCAAACAGACAAAGAAACAAGAGCTTTAGAGCTCTTTGTGTCGACTGAATGGCTTGAAAAATCCAAACGGTCGAGATCGTCAAGTCCCAATACCCTTTTGAATGTTGTACCAATAGCCTCTAATTTTTTCCCGTTGCCGCTCCTTGTCCATAACGATACTCTATAGAAACTTTTTCGGATGTTGATCACCACGCCGTTAATCTCGGAATCGGCATCTGGAGAGTTTGAATTGGGATGCTCGTTTGAGGAATCGTTGCTCTCTATTGTTTCCCCGATGGTTGCGATCAGAGCCCGTAACCAGATCATGTCGATATCAACCTCTTTTTTCGATTTGTATTGGAAAGACCACTTTCCTCCTCGTTTATTGCACTCATCTTCCCATTCAGGACGTATCCCATCTCGAAACAGATGATAATCTGCCTTTATGGGCAACTCACTGGCCTTTGGGAGCGTATTGACATAGGCCCAAAACTCTTCAACCGTTGAAAAAGACACAATTTTCTTAATCGAGGAATGCCAATCGCGCTCCGAAGGGTCTGTCCACCATAAAGTCCACGTAGAAGACAGAGGATGAACGTGTGTGAAGTCCTCGACACTGTGGAATATTGTTTTCTGCTCTTCTTGTTCCATTGGCGTTGCTCTATCACTACGGGGCCGTTGTGGCTGTGGTGAGAAGGGTGTGCCGGTCTCTATTTTTTCTACAACACTACTCTTCCCGCGTATCCTAGTAATCTTAGCAACTCTACTCGTCCTCGTCTTCGTCTTCACTATAATCGCAACCGTCCCCGTCTAGATCCTCATCATCGTCCTCCCCGGCCTCTTCCACTTCCACCTCGTAGCCCTCCTTCTCAAGCTTCTCCTTGATGTCTCCTGCGTCCGATGGGTGGCATGCCACAAAAATAGGTCCGTGCTCCGAGTCACTAAAGACCGGAACAATATAGGTCTTGATGATTCTTCTCAGATCTTCAATGCTCACTTTTTTCAGCTTTTCAATTAGCTCAAACGTGTAGTTTTCATTCTTGCCCTGGAAAACCTGTTTCACAAACTTGCTATAGCCGAATGAAAAATGGTTACTCTCTCTGGTCGCCATGCTGCTGATACAGCTTGAGAGTGTTCCTTTCAGATCATGCCCAGTAATTTCTTCTTCCGCATTTGCCAAGCTTTCCACAATCTCTCTTGCTGTTGTGAAAGCCTTGAAGCCATCGCTGCTTCGATACACATCAAAGGTAATTAGCCCCAAAGTGAAGGATGGAGTGATTCCTGCGCCATAGGCCAAACCTTTGCCTCTAATGCCCTTCCAAAATGGGCCCTCCACAGATTCCAAAAAGCTGGTTGCAAGTAGCAGGCCTGGATGATCGGGGTGGTCGTGGTTAGTGGGACAGCTTCCCACCGCCATGAAATACGCAGAATCACTTCCAGGGACACAAGCAATCGATGCTTTTCTGGGAAGTTTCTTTCCAACGTCTGAAAGTTGTTCCAATTGCTTATATATTGGTGGTGGTCTGGTTGAAATCGGTCCTTGGTTTGCAGCTTTGATAAGAGACTCCCAAGCAGAAACTGGTTTTGCTAACCGTTTAACATCACCAATGACCAACAATCTCGCATTGTCCAAATTGAACAGTTTTTCTCTGACAACTTGTAAATCCTTTAGGATGTCCTCATATCTATCTTTCAATTTTTCACTCCATTCATGTACAATAGGCTCAGATGTGATAAAATCACTGGCGATTTGCGCTGATCCATCATTGTAAAACTGTCTTGTATATAGGGATGACAGCATTGTGGAACCGTCTCTTCTCTTATCCGGAATAGAATTAATGAATTTATCAAGGGCAACTCGTATCCGGGATTCCTCAAACCTGCTGAAAAACAAGAATCTGGTGATCCATTCAATTGCCTTTTCATAGTTTTTATTCTCCACAACAAGGTTCACAGTGACATAATCGCAAAATCCAGTAGATACACCCATTTCGATGTTATACTTGACTGTGTCGTTTCTAAGCTGGAATACAGCTTCCTCATAGCTAAAAGATGTCCCGTTTGGTAGTTCGATAGGAAGTTCAAAAAATAGCCGTGCCAAAATCACAGTAACAGAAGGGAGTAAATGCTTCGGAATATCGCGAATAGGGAAAATAAGATTGATTTCGATAAACTGACTAGAAAACTGCTCAAACCTTGTCGCGATCTGAAAATCTTTAGGTGCATTTTCATTGATGAATTTTTGAAAGTCATTTGGCTCTGGGAAAACTTTTGCACCTGCTCCAATTTCTGCACTTGTGGTGTTTATAAACTTTACAAGCGATGGATCTGGAGATCCAAAACTATCCAAGATCTGCTTAGGAAGCTCTATCTCATTTGCTGCTTCTGCTTCCTTTAACCTCTCTTTCAGTTTAGCGAGTCCCTTGGGTCCAAGCTCCGATATTCGATTTTTGGTCCTTTCTTCCTCCTCATCGTTCAAGCGTTCAAAAAGAGAAAGCGAAGGTTTTGCCAATATCGAAACGTGTTTGTTATCGATGAAAAAACGTTTTAAAAGTTCGGTCCATTTCTCTTTGGACCAGGTATCCAGTATATCATACTCTTCCAAACTTTTTGTCTGCTGAATCAGGCTATCGGCATTCAGATGATCGCCATAAACAAAGTCTGTAAGTGCAGAGAATGCCAAATTTTTGGGACTTTTTTCGCATTGCAGAATGTATTGTAACCTATATCTCTCCAATACCTTTTTCATCCGATCAAGGTCAAAATTTTCAGGATGAGATTGTTCCTCAATGGCTTTATGGATTCTTGTTTCACATTCTGCAAGTCTTGAGGTGGCAACCCCTTGAATAGCAACATTTAGAACTGAATTTAAGTAGTCGTCTTGGTAATAGCCAATAAAAGCCGCTATTGAATCCTCATTTTCAACCAGTTCTTTTCTAAGCGGACTAATAGATGAATCCGAGAGGTAGGAACCAAGTATATCCGTAGCTAACGATTCAAGTGAGTCAAGATACTTGGGTCCAATCCACGATGTCTGTAATTGACCCATTGATTCGTCTTCATCAGGGAACTCGATTTCTTTCACTAAATTCTCAGTAGGAGGTAAATCCTTTGGAGCATCAACGAAAGGGCGGTAATTTTTTTCTGCTGGTAATTCGGGCAAGGTATCGTCAAATTGCTGGATAATGTCAACAAGCTCCGCGGCATCTACAGTTCCCGTTACTATTATTGATAGATTATCAGGCTTGTATCTCAACTTGTGGAAGTCCCTAATTTCTTCGCTCGATAAAACCCGTAGCGCAGATAACAGACCACCAGTTTCTGAAGAGTAGCCGCTTTTCTCAGAGAAGAGCGTTCTAGCAGTTGCAAGCGCCATTTGAAAATCTGGAGTATTCTCTATACCTTGGATCTCGGAGAATACAACTCCTTTTTCAAGTCCCTCGCCATCCACATGGTAAACTTCTGTGTAGCATGCATCATCGGTCAATGTTGGATTCGCAACGTGATCCAGGTACACCGGAAGAAGCATTTTGAAGCCTTCCCATCCAGCGCTCTCCAAAGTGTACACCGTAGAGTCTGTAGCGGTCCAGGCATTCGTTTCCGAAAAAGCAATGTTCCCTAGTATGTCCAACAGACCCTTATACGGGTACTTTCGAGACCCCATGAAGATCAGATGCTCCAGGGTATGAGGACTGCCGTTATCGTTCTCAATCTCTGTAGCTACTGCAAAGTACCCCGCTACAATAGGGGATTCCTGGTTGATCAGTACCACCTGGAGACCTGTGCGATCTGACCGCCACTTTTGTATGTGTGCCGGAGCATACTCCACTTGGTAATCTGCCTGTTGCTTTAGCGAGGCGGTCATTCTGGGTAATAAATCAACTTCCTGCTTTTTTTTGTGCTTTTGATGTTGGAACCTGCCAGATTTGAAAAACTCCAAAGCGCACGTGATTTCATCATATCAGAAACTTACCCGGCCTCGTTTGCTCGGTTTGTTCCTGGAGAAAATTGCCTGTTTGGGACACACCGCTTATCTTTTTCTTATCATGCCATCGTCATCTCATCTTCTCTCTCTCTTCTCCCTCCTGCTTCGACCATGTCATCGTCAGTGCAGACCCAGCGATTCGTGTCCCTAGTCGCGTCCATATTGGTGGCGGTCGCTGGTGGAACCCAGTATATCTACGCCGGTTACTCGCCTCAGGTAGCCACCAGGCTACATTTTTCAGCAACTCAATCGTCACTTGCCGGCCTTTTCTGCACACTAGGTTCTGGCGTGTTTGGGTACTTTGCAGGTCTACTGATAGACAGCAGTAGCAGCCCCAAGGTGCCAATTGCTGTCGGTGGTGTAGGTCTGGCAGGAGGATACTCTTTGATATGGCTACTCTGGATCTACCAAAAGAGCTGGTATTGGATTTATTGCTTTGCGATGCTTTCCGTGGGCTTTGGATCAGTTTGCGCTTATTACTGTGTTCTCAAGATTACTGCCTTAAACTTCCCCAAGATGAGGGGAGGAATGAGTGCTATTCCTGTTGCAAGCTATGGGCTCAGTGGGATGATTGTGAGTCTGGTTTCAATGTCGTTCTTCACTGGAAACACGCCAGGATATTTAAAGTTTTTGTTTACTCTTTGCGGGATCGCAAATATTGTTGGAGTTTTGTTTGTAAGCAAGGTTGATTTGATCCAATTGTCACAGATTAGCAGCTTGAGTCGATCTTCATCTGTGAACAACAACACGGAGGTTGATTACCCTGGAGAAAATGGCATTGTGGACAACTCTATTAAACACAGGTCCCCGTCTATGTTTAGCCTTGTTTCCCTTGGGAGGCTTTCTTTCAGTCTTAAGAAGCACGTTTCAAAGGAGCAAGATCCTTTGTTGGCCAATTCTCAACAGCGTACTAACGGACGCGGAAGTTTTGGATTAAATCAACGTGGATTGATCCCGAGAGGGGAAGTATTTGAAACCACTATCGAGGACTTGCCCTCGGCTTTTTATGATTCCCTCGAAGATGAAGAAGACAGCACTCATAAATCGTCCCAAATGGTCGATAACCGCTACTCTTTCGCTGGGACTGTGGAAGATGTGGGCATGGGGACGACCAAAACACACCGATATGGAATCTGGCTTTTTGCTGAGAAACAATTCATTGTTCATTTTATCATTGTTGGAGTGTTGGTGGGTATAACGCAAATGTACATTTATGTTGCTGGATACATTGTGAAAGCGCTTGTATTGCAAGATCAAGGCGAGATCAGCGAGAATCCAAATATTAGCGAGCTGTTGGAGAAGCTGCAACAGGCCCAGTCAATTCAAGTTTGCCTGATTTCATTCGCAAGCTTTGCTGCTCGGCTACTTAGTGGGTTCATTTCTGATATTCTCGTCAAGCGCTACAAGGCACAAAGAGTATGGCTAATTGCAGCCTCAAGCGTCATCTCAGCAATTGCCCACTTTTCTCTCTTGTTCATTGATGATGTGGATTATCTCTACATTTGCTCCTTGATGATGGGGTTCAGTTACGGTCTTATATTTGGCGTGTATCCCACAATAATCGGTGATTTATTTGGAATGAAGAACTATTCACAGAATTGGGGGCTCACTGTATCGGCACCTGCCCTGACTACATGGCTTTTTGCCAGATCTTTTGGGCAGATTTATGATGCGAATAGTAACTGGAATGAGCATTTGGACGACTCTATTTGTACATTGGGGAAATCATGTTACGATCAGGTTTTCAAGACGACAGGAGTAGCGTCGTGCTTATTTTGTGGAGTTATTTTGTTTACTATTTGGTTTTGGAAAGATCGTTCATGTCACCATTGAATGATAGACATGATGACATTTTAACGATTATGGCGGATAGATCAACCCCCCTTTTTTTTGTTAGTATTACTATTTCGCAGGGCGTGATTGCTAGCAAATTCATTAATGTGGAAGACTCACCGGATAGAATGGCTGGTTTTGTTTTGAAAGAAGAGTGATTTCTTTTCTGTTTACAAGTGACAGGATATTTTCTGCCACCACCTTTCTTGTTTTCCAATCGCTACTCCTCGCACACTCTTTCTTTCCTTTTGTTCAGTTTAATTATTTTTTCGTCATGACGAGAAACGGGACGGACGTATATATAACCATAGATATGTATTTACTATTGCATAGATTAATTGCATTCATTTAAGCGCCTACTTCAGCTGGAGTCGTTGATCTGCTTGTTGATCCAACTTTTCACTCCGCCAGTACCGCCATCATTGTTCCCATCACCTGTGACAAACCTCCTGTCTTCTTCTCCTACCCTTCACTAGATAGCTTGCTAGTCCAGTCTCATTCTAAATCACATAAATGGATCCCAAGCTCGCTACAAACTACATTCCTCCTTCAAAAAGAACGTCTTCATCGTCCTTTCCCGACCCCGCTCCGGCTCCGTCGTATTTGATCCCGAACATTGCGCCTATCCAGCCCTACGTTCTGGAGGACCTAAACTCTGCCCTCGATGCCCCTCCGTCGGCACAAGAGCAACAGGATACACTTAAGCAATTTAAAAAAGCACATAAACAGAGCATACATAAGGATGGCAAGCGGGAGAGAAGCAAAGAGTTGGGAACGGCGGATCATATACCAAGAATACCCACAGAACTCCAGCCTTTTAGTGACAGTGACGATGACAGTAGCGGATCAAGCAGTAACTGCTCTTCCCCCACAAGTGCAACGGCCCCTTCTGCTTCGTCACAGGTAAAGATCGAGGAAGGCGCCCGCAGCATTGGTGGGAGCAAACAAAGGCACACGACCGCCGATCTTGAGGAAGTCCCCGAAGGGATCTCTCGGCAAGCTCAAAAGCTGGAAGACTATGTTTTCCCTACTCACCGTCTCGCAAAAGTACATCAGGACGAAAATAAACACCCGCTGGTGATTGTGGCTTGTGGGTCGTTTTCACCCATAACCTATCTCCATCTCCGGATGTTTGAAATGGCGATGGATAATATCCGAGAGTCCACACGATTTGAGGTTGTTGGCGGCTACTATTCTCCAGTGTCAGACCACTATCGAAAGGCTGGACTCGCGGCCGCCCATCACCGTGTTCGTATGTGCGAGTTGGCTTGCGAGAGAACAAGCTCATGGTTGATGGTTGACGCTTGGGAATCCCTTCAGCCCCAGTATACAAGGACTGCCCTTGTCCTTGACCACTTTAACGAGGAAATTAACATCAAACGCAAGGGCATAAGGACAAAAGACGGTAGTTTCCGCCCCGTGAAAATAATGCTTCTTGCTGGTGGAGATCTCATTGAGTCAATGGGAGAACCAAATGTATGGGCAGATGTCGATCTCCATAACATTCTGGGTAAATACGGCTGCCTGATTGTTGAGCGGACGGGATCAGATGTGAGAAGTTTCTTGCTCTCACACGATATAATGTATCAGCATAGAAGAAATGTTCTTGTTATAACACAATTGATATATAACGATATCAGCAGTACAAAAGTCCGGCTCTTCATTCGACGGGGAATGTCTATTCAATACCTGTTACCAAACAGTGTTGCACGTTACATTCAAGAGCATGGTCTTTACATTGGAGGGTCAGAGCCAGTTAAATCGGTTCTGGGAAAAAAAGCTCAATGATAGACACTTTTTTTTTTTCATTCTCACTGTTTGGTTTCTGCAATGCACATGAAATGATAATTTAATGATGTCTGGCCGTTTTTTCTATTTTGCAAAAGTAGCCCATGGTTCAGACAATTAATGTTTTTTACATAGTTCTATAGATGTTCAAATCCAGAGCCTTAATTGTTCTGACGCTTTTAGCAACTTTTTTAGAATGCTTATTAGCGCATGGGTGGATAGGATGACGTTTGGAGATCGCGAAGGTTTATAAATCAACGCCCAAAATCTAAGAAACTCCATGGTGCCCCAAAATAGTTTTATTTATTTTTTGTATCCTCTCATCGTTTTTTCTTCTCCACTCTACCTCGAATGATGCTCTTGACATTGACATGTACCGATTCTGTGTCACGCTTCACTTTAGGACGCGAGAATCCCAAATAGAATGAATACTAAAGCTTTAATCATCATGTTTCTATGGCTAAACAGAATTGTGTCTGAGTGAAATCTGTTGGCTTTGATACTAACAGAGAGCCTGGCACGAAAATGACCAAACCGGATCAATTTGGAGGTTTTTTCCGGATTGGATTATCGAATCGTTGGTTTATGTCTTACTAGTTGATATTCCTTCCTGCGCAGCTCATTGACTTGACAAAGATAGACAGGAATAGTTGTTGCTTGTTTCCACTGTCATGTTTTGCCATAATCTAAGCAATGGGACTAAGTTAGTAATCGCAATGCGTACGGCATAGTCCTTATCAGCTGTCTTCAATGGCCAAGGCACCATGGACATGTGCATTGAAATAAAACTTTTCTCTGTCACCTCCTTCCCTCTCTCGCTTCTCTCATCTACAAAAATGGGATACCCTGATACATTTGAAGGATTCGCTGTCCAGACACTAGAAGGATGGAATAAGCCGACGAGGCTCGCCTACAAGCCGAAACCCTTTGATCCGTACGATGTTGATATCGAGATCGAGTGCTGCGGCGTTTGTGGCTCGGACTGCCATTCGGTCCGAGGAAACTGGAGGCCAGTGAGCCACCCTCTAGTAGTCGGCCATGAGATTATTGGCAAGGTAATTAGGGTTGGACCCGAATGCCAAACAGGTTTGAAGATAGGTGATCGCGTTGGAGTGGGCGCTCAAGCACGTTCATGTTTACGATGTGTCCGTTGTACTAATGGATACGAGCCATACTGCCGTGAAAAAGTTTCAACCTACAACAAGCCTTATCCAGAACACAAATACACTTCGCAAGGAGGATATGCTTCTCATGTTAGAGTACATGAGCACTTTGTCTTCCCTATTCCTGAAAACGTAGAGTCGATTCATGCTGCTCCGCTAATGTGTGCTGGGTTGACTGTTTACGCTCCAATGGTTCGGGATAATGTTGGTCCGGGAAAAGTGGTTGGGATAATTGGCATTGGAGGCTTGGGCCACATTGCAATTATGTTCGCAAAAGCTATGGGCGCTACTGTGTATGCCATATCTAGGACGAATGCCAAAGAGAAGGAAGCGAAAGAAATGGGGGCAGATGGATTCATCGCAACGCAGAATAGCAATTGGTTTAAAGACTATCCTGATCATTTTGATTTCCTCCTAAACTGTGCTTCTAGTCTCTCAGGACTGAATCTTGATGCGTTCATCCAGACACTGAAAATGGTTGGCAAGTTCGTTTCTGTTGGTTTGCCATCTAAGGAGGAATCGTTTTCAGTTGCTCCATCCACAATGCTTAGCAATGCTTCTTTCTTGGGTAGCTCAGCTTTAGGTGGAAGAGAAGAAGCTCTCGCGATGCTGAAATTGGCTTCTGAACATAATATTAAGCCTTGGGTTGAAACTCTGCAAGTTGGCGAGGAAGGGTGCTCCGAGGCATTGACAAGGTGCGAGAAAAGTGATGTCCGGTATAGATTTACTCTAGTTGGGTACGATAAAGCTTTCTCCAAATAGAAAGAAAGAATTTATGACTTTTGTTTCACTTGTTTTCTTTGTTTTTATTCTGAATGAGAAAATCCCAATAAAATGATCCATTACAAACAAACACTTATCATTTCATTAATTAGTTCATCCTACATATAATGAGTATTCTACTCGTAAATAATACAAACAATATTGCACAACCAGTCATAGATTTGTCTTCTAGTCCTGTGCGCTCAACTCCCCTACTTGACCTTAGGATTCCTAAAGCTTAACACCAGAATCTGTATGTCCTATACCACCATTGCCTGGAAGCGATGTAAATCCTTTCTTGTTCAAGTTCCTCTTTAAGGATATCAGAATCATACTCTCGTCTTCCCAAGTCAATATCGATATCCCCCGCCTTGATGTACCATTTCCAGTTTTGGGTCCAGATCTTGTGGCCGAAATAAAGCACCAACACGCATGGAATAGTGAGCCAAGCCTGAAGGAATGATTCCGCATCGGCGCTCGACTTGCCAATTGGAAATAGTCCGACCCAGAATTGACATCCAATGATAAAAAGGTTTACGAAGATTGTCAAGACCGAACCAATAATACCACTTTGAGAAACAAAAGCCAACTCTTTAAGGCTTCTTCCGTTAATTTTGAGCAAATGTCTGAATCGAATATGTGCAAGGCATAGAGAACTCCAGGTGACAAGGAAAGACAAACCAGCAAAAGACATTAGCCAGCCAAAAATTTCATCTCGGCGAGATGAGCCAGCGACAAAAGACACGAGTCCAAAGGACAAATTAAACAGGATAGCATATAATGGGCGACCTTTTCTGTCGATATAGCCTAGGATGCTGGGTGCCTGACCCAAAGTAGCTAAAGCAGCAATTGTTCTTGAACAGGCAAACACGGCAGAGTTTGCAACAGAAATGACCGAAATGATAATCACAATGTTCATGACTGTGGGCAATCCTGATATTCCGGCATTCTTAATTGCAACGACAAAGGGGCTGGCAGTAATATCCCATTGAGAATGGCCCTGGCCCAACTGTGGATCATTGTGAGGAAGCATAAACCCAACAATCAGCAAAGAAACCAAATAAAAGATTGTAATTCTCCAAAACACTTGTTTAGTGGCTCTTGGGATATGTTTCTTTGGGTTGTCGGTTTCTGCTGACGCCAGTCCCACCAATTCTGTTCCACCAAAAGACATTGCAGCAATCACAAACACTGAGCAAAGACCTTTAAAACCATTATTGAAAGCTCCGGGGTTGTGCCAATATTTGGCTCCGATGTAACCACCCTTGGGCCCACCACCACAAACAATGACAACCCCCAGAATGATGAAGAAAATGACTGCTATAAGCTTAACAAGGGAGAATATAAACTCTGCCTCTCCGTATCCACGAACACCAAATAGATTGATGAAAATGATAACAAAATAGAAAATGCTGACAAAAGCAACAGGATTGACTGATTCGTTCCAATATGTTATACAGATTGACGCTCCGACAAGTTCCAGTGGTAAAATGACAATCCATCCAAAGGCATAGTTCCATCCCATAGCAAAACCCCAGGACTCATCCAAAAATCTTGTCGAGTAGGTGGAGTAAGCACCAGCAACGGGATAGGCAACACAGATTTCGGCAAGGGCCTGAATGATGCAATACATCATCGCACCAACAATTGTATACGCTATCATAAGAGATCCAGGACCAGCTACTAGGAGCGCTCTGCCTGAACTGATAAAGAGACCAGAACCAATGGAAGCACCAATTGCAATCATTTGAACGTGACGACCAGTAAGTTTTCTCGACAATGGCATATTTGTAATGGAGATGATTCCTCTTTCAAGAGGCGTCAAAGACGGATCTGGTTGTTCCATATCAAACTTTTTGAACGAGTCTTTGAAGTTCTGCCAACGAGAGCTTGGTTCCAAGGCAGCTTCATCGTCGGACATGTAACGCTCCAGATCGGTCGTGTTGGTGTTATAGGTATCCAGCGGATACTTATCCTTTGAACTGGAACTATCCTGCTGGGACATATTGGGAAAAGATTAAAAATTAGTGTAAAAGAGTGTTTAAATTAATAGTAGGCCGAGTTGAAAAAAAAATTGCTTGAAGGAGGTTAAAACGAGTGAGTCCTCCCTATTATCCAGCTTGTTCCAAATGGGTTAAAGCTGAATTATATATATGGCCTTGCCCGACGTCTGAGGAGGATGAACTATGTCTCTTATAATCTTCAAGGAGTAGATGGAAATAAATGGAGGAGTATCTTAAGCTTCGTGTGAGGCGAATAAGCTTGCTCGGGAAAAGTCTCTGGTTTATCGTTACAGTACAGCAACATATTGCTCTACTCGGTGATCATTTAAAAAGATCAAAAAAAGAATAATAATTGAGACTTCTATGATTACAAGACACTACAGACAGTGTACATGAAAAAAGAAAAGGTGGAAACATTCTTTTTCATGTTATATGCTTTCATTTTGTGAGGACAGCTTACCCCAGTTTTAAGATTGTCAGTTGCATAATCGATAAAACTTTAACGAATGATATCTTGTTCGACAGACCAGCTTTCCAAAGTCTGCTAAATAAGACAGACATACCGAGGGCTTTCGTCGGATTAAAACAATGATTTGTTGAGAAGAGCTCCTCAGTTATTCAACTCAAAAGAGTGTTCAAATAAGTGAGTAAATTGAATTGGATCTGATGAGCCGAATCTATTTGTTAATCACAAACTAGAAATAGATAATACTTTTATCTAAAAGTCCACAATGCTACTTGATCTTCATGGCGTGAAAAGACATGAAATTCGGCCAATTCAAGTTCAACATTTAAGCGCCTTCCAAAGTTTGTCAATGCAGTTTCGAAGAAAAGACTTCACTAGCCGCTCAGATTTCCACAGTTTTCCTTTAAATTGTAAAAGTCATGTATTTGTATATTTGTCTACCTTTATTAAACTTCATGAAAGCTGTACAAAAACACAACGTTATATGCTGCTTAGTGATTTATATCTTTCGAACTTTATTTTATCTTGTCATAACTCAACGGGAGAAGATATTTAACCTCTATTAGGCATGGAACAGCGCGTCCGGTTCAGTTAAAATCATCCCAGATAAATCGCCTTGGAATAACTTGTATGTCCGGCGAAATGTAAATCCTCTTATCTAGCTTTACCTTTCTATCAAAGAAATAACTATAAGCAAAATCCCGAGCCTCGTTGCTCTATTATCTTCAGAAGTCTTGCTAACCTGGTTTGCTGTGTTTACTTCTTACAAAAGTTGGCTCTAGATGAGATTCTTACAAATGCCTTCTTATTTGGCACTATTATGACAAATCTATGAAGCTCTTAAAGTCCATGTGTCTGAGCCTAACTTATATGAGCTTCTACACTGCCAAGTACTGAGAAAGTTTAACGACAAACGCATTCCTTGTTCTGGAATGCAGTGATGCTGCTGGCGGATAAACATTGCCTGTTGGTTTGTCATGATCTGTGTTCTACGGATTAATAAATTCTATTGATTGGTTAAATGTCATAAAAATTGTATAATGCTGATAAAGGCCAAGATCAGAAGAAATTTGGTGACATAGCACAGTTGAGACATCTCGGAAAATCAAAACTATAAAATATACTGAAAGGAAGCTTGGTGATGATTGTGCTTATGATATTGAGGTGGCAATCAGTTTTTTCATATTGAAAACAGATATTTCGAAATTGGCCTTCAAATTCTTTGACTAATTTTTATTGGATTTCCGGCAAGTGCAGTTAAAATGCACTCAACACTTGATTTGTTATGTATTTGCGAAATCTGTTGAATTCAGTTATTTGTTATGAAAGCATGTGATTCACCTATTGAATATAGTGCGTACTAGAAATGATTCTTCCAGAATGTTGGCAGTAAAGTAGATGAACTGATTGGCAGGCCTGGCTAGCCAAGATTTGTCCCACATGTTTTTGACCACAAACATACATTGGAGTGAAACACTACATCAAGCCTCAAGCTCACATTCTACGATTTCCTCGGGATGGGTCTGAACTTATGTTGTTCAAATTGCTAAATATCTATTGAAGATGACATACCCTCATAGTAAATCGCTATTGTGTGCTCATTCCCGATAGCAAAAGTATTAAAGTGAGAATCGGGATTTTTTGTGGTGAAAACTTATCATACATCTTGATGCGTTGTTTCTTTGCCTCAAGTTGGCCCACCATCACCAAAAATGCTGAATTAATATGTCCTAAATATTGCATCATTATTTTCAACTGGTAGGTCCATTTTTGATAAATATGCATTATATCATCACAATAAAGAGTTTCCAGCCAAATATGTATGTGGCTTGACTGACATTAACGTCGACTCAGCCTCACCATCGGTAGTACCAGAGATTTAAATTTTGTAGTCAATAATAGAACATCTCAGCAATTGTACTAGTTTCCTTTTGTTTTGAAGAAAATAGCAGATATAAAACATAAAACGGCATCGTTTCTTCTTTTGGTTCGCGCTCTAATCATGACCGTTTCTTGCTGAAGTTTTCTAATTCCTATTCTCCAGACGGAAATTCGAGTTTGGATCAATTATACTAAACTCCATCTTGCCAATTTATATCGAAAAGGTGATATGTTTCCCGAAATTCCGATTACTGCAGCCATCTGATCCGAGAAAGCATCTTGACATGAAAATTGATTTTGAGTATGACGGCAAAAACATTCGATTATATTTTGAAACTAAGCATTCATATTTTCGAATCTCAGACTTGTACTTTGTTAGCCAGTCTCCTGATGAAAGAGTTCATCAACAGGCTTTAAGAGAAACAGAACAGTCAAACTTTGAACATAAAGCGTAGAAATAACATAAGATGAATAAAACCTTCTCTACACGCCACAAATGATTGGCAAACAATCAGCTTTTTCTCAATCGTCACTGAATACCGGCAATGTTCTTGTTCTCCTAAAGCAAGGAGATTGCAGTTTCAATCCAGCAAAAAAAAAAAATGAACAGCTATAAAATCGAGTAGCCTCTACGAAATAGAGCATGTAGAATCATGGCTATTACTTTTTCTCATGACATGTTTTCATCATTCACTGTTTTGAATTCCCCAATTTAGTTTGAACTCTTGACTTGAAAAATTCGCTGAAAACAACATTTTAGGAGCATGAACTATGGAACTGAGGTTTAGTACATACAAGTCCCTGGTTCGATACTGGTTAGAAAAGCCATTTTATAAGACATCAAATTCTCTATGAGAACATATACTCTGACAACAGCTCTAATTACCTGTTATCAGAACAAAACCAGGAAGAGTGTAAACAATCAAGTCAGATTTGTATGAGGCTCTCATGGCCTTTGAACCAAATCATAATGAAAAAAGGTTGAAGCTTTTGTTCTTTGAGGGCGAGTTTTACCCCATTTTTATTCGACCTGTCAACTTAAAATCTTGAATGTGTCAAAACCCGCTACATCATTTCTGTGTTTATCCTCACCTATAAGCTTTGCGATCTACTCAACATCATTACTAGACATATTTTTGTATCCTAAACTAGAATGGTTTCAATTCTAAAGATACAGGTACAGCCAAGAAACTTTGTACTGAGAAAAGGTT
This sequence comes from Alloascoidea africana, assembly GCA_030581615.1. NCBI lineage: Eukaryota > Fungi > Ascomycota > Alloascoideomycetes > Alloascoideales > Alloascoideaceae > Alloascoidea > Alloascoidea africana. The sequence goes on along the minus strand of JAKTTT010000032.1, from coordinate 151,041 downwards.
TTGAATATACATCATGGACGGCTGAGAAAAAGTCTCTGCTATATAGTTCATTCAATTATACTGAATTGCGTAGGGAGCGCAGTCCGTACAATTTCCACAAAAGCATTTCTTTTATTATAATGGTAGACTCGTAACTAAAAATCATAATCCGCTTGAACAAAAAAAAAGCAGAAAAAAGAATTGGTGATACTCTATCTCTATATGTGCAAAATCATCAAAGAGATGACGTTGATAAAAAGTACCACATTTCCTCCAGTCAAGCTGGTCACTAAATCAATAAGGGTAAATGGCAATGTCACTTTTGGGTAAGGAAGTAAAATAAACCAGAAACGGTAGAAGACTTTTAAGGATATTAGCTTTATGAGCTGTTGAAGAATATGTCTTCATTTAGAACTAAGAAAAGGCATCGTCAATAGTGTTTCTTCATAACTCATATCAGTCAAAGATGACATTGCTATTAAGGCCGTATAGCCAACGGTAAAGAGAAGAAAGTGGACTGGACTTATAGCATCATAGTGGAACAAAAAAAACATGAGAATAATCATATCACAGGGAGAAAGCATTAAGCAACGAAAAAGTAGTACAACTTGGATGCAATATAGCACCCAGCAATTGCATGCTGAAGATAAAAGGTCACTCTGCTGAGCAGCCACTTTCAGAAGCTGAAATAATTATACACCGTTAGAATTCCAAGTATATCAGAAGCGACAGATTGACATGTCGATAACTTGTTGCATGCTTGGCATGTTCATAATAGATGAATTCACGTACTGATCCACCAATCCGTCTGGTGTATGTGATTGCTGTGGGGGTAAATTCCACTGTGAAAGTGTGTTCGATCCGTTTCCTAAGACGGCGCTATCATTCCCATTAGTAGACTTGTTATGGAACAAAGAATCGTCTTGGTGTAATTGTGATGCTTGGGACGAAATGATACCACTTAAATCGTGATGAGGCGAAAAATCTCCAAATATGGTAGAAAACGTGTTGGTGGAGACTCCACTAACTCCATTGGAAGTACATGATGAGTCAGTACCAGCTCCATTGGTGTGGAAGTTATCATCAGAAAGAATCGGAGTGGTATTTAGAGACGAAGAAGAACAATCATCATGCGATTGGTTTGGTAAGCTATCCAAAGAATCAAGCGGGTGTGTATGCGAATCGCCGAGTTCTGGGGGTACAGAAAAATTGGCATTTGTTGTCAAAATGTCCAAAAGTCCAAAATCTGCGATCTCTGATCCAAATAGCCCATTCAAAGCTGAATTGTTTCCTTCTATGTCAGTCTCAGAAACGCGGCGGTTGTTACTAAGACTATTGATATAATCATAGTTCTTGTCATTCAGCGGCCTCAGAAGGTCAACATCAAGTAATGAATCATTATTGTCACCATCCATCATATCATTCTCCATAGCTGTTCTGTCATCTCTGAAAACAGTAGATTTTTCGATAAAGTTCGAATCCCCCAGCATCTCGTTTGTGAGGAACTTTTTATTGGAATCCTTCACAAAACTTGTAAAGAAAACCAAGTTATTTCGCATCTCCAGTCTATTCTGGAAGGAGATCAGTTTGTGCGATAAAGCATTAAATAACAGAGAAGAGGATATGTGTGAGGCAAGGGGAAGAATGGGATATATACTGTTAAACTCTGTGTATCTATACTTCATCGACAACCCTTTCAAAGAATTTATTGCTTCGATAAAGTCGGACTGATCCTCATCCTTCTTCTTGTAGGTGGTGGAAGCGGTGCTGACTTCTGGCTTGGAAATGATAGCCTTGATTATCCAATACAACACATTGATCAAAACAGATTGGGAATTGCAAATTGGACCTCCCTTTTTGTCCTTTGAATTGTTTGTAAATGGTGATAATTTGAAGATTTTAGGGAGAGAATCCCAAGCTTTGCCTAGTAGAGGCTTCAATGACTCCTTCAAATCCTTGGAAAGGACAAGTTCGGCCCAGTACATATGACTCAAAGGTGCAGTAGCAGAAGATTTCTCTCTGCTATTCAAATTTAGCGCAATTTCGTGTCTCTTGTTGTGCATTGCATTTAGAATTGCGTTGAGAATCATTGCAAGTTTTGCTAGGGTTTTGAATAGGTCAACTGTATTTACGTTAGGCTTCGAAGGTATGGAACTTTTCTTCGGATCTCCACCTCGCTTTTGAGATTTTGGAACAAATGAGTTTTCAGCGCAGTCGCCGACATGAAGCGAGGAATATTCTTGAGGTATTAGATGAATTGGATATTCGAGCCATTCAATTTCCTCTGAGTTGGTTGCAGTAATATTTTGAGGGGAAGAGTGCGGTGGAGTGGTCACCACAGGCATTCTGTTCAGGTATGCTGAGATTAATTTGTCCCACACAAAACAGCTCCACGATATCCTCCTTCTCGCCTCCAGGTCCTCTTCTCCCTCCACAATATGCTTCTTTACACAATCTTCTGTGGTCAAGGTTGACTCGACATTTAGATCTTGCTCCTGCCTAAATGCAAGACCAGCATATATCCATGACTGAGAAAGGTTTCCTTGTTGAAATTCAGTGAATGATTGAAGGAGGAAAGCTTGTAAATTTGGTATAGACGACGGGTGAGTTATTGTCTCGCTGATGAGCCACAGGGTCTTTGCCCGCAAGTTCTCTTTGATGGATTCGGGAACGCCAGGAACAAACCCGACCGAGTTTTCCAAAATACAAGAAAGTAAAGATGGCGAGAAGTAACAATTATCTGGTCTTTGGCAGTGATGCTTCGCGGCCTTAGTAATGTCAGGGACCACTGATTCGTCGTATAGACTAAGTTTTCCTTTTCCAGTTTGGAAGAAGCTGTGACCATAAACATACAGACTGATGTCCCTGTAGAAGAGAGAAGGTTGGATGAATGGAGCAACTGCTGTATTTGCGAATGAAAAGTAGGCATCAAGTAACCCATCTGTTAACTGTTTCGGGATGTATTCAAAAACTATTGCTGAAGCAACTTTCTTTGCTGCCATTTCATGTCTTTTCCCATCTGCAGCTTTTTTCATAAGATAACTTCGTTTGTCATTGTTCGCCATAGAGTTCTTGGTCGGCTCAAAATATTCTTTAATAAAGGTCACCTGCTTCTTTTCGAACCGTCCAATGCCAGCACCTCCAATGCATTTGGCATCAAGCAGCTGTCGGCTCTTGACGTTATTCAAAGAGAGGCCCGAGCAGCTTCTTTTCTCGCGTTTCAATCTGTAACCGTCTTCATTCATATCGTCTTCATCGAAGCTGTTATCCATATCTCCATATTTGCGCTTTAGCTGGTCAATTTGACTATTCAGCTCGTCCACTGACTTTTCAAGGTGTCTAACATAGGCGATAGATGCGGGCTTGTCATACTCGCAAGTTTCGCCTAACTTTGCGCATGCTGAACAACAAGGAGCAATGCCATCACATTTGGCCTTTGTATACATTCAAGAGAATTTGGTTAGCACAGATCGCGAAATGACTTCAAAGTTATGTTACGGGAGGACATTAATATCATAGGAACATACCTTCTTCTTGCGGCAGCTGGCACACGTCAGTCGGTGAAATCGTTTGGTCTTTTTCTCCTGCAACATTGCTGTTCTTCTGTCGAGACAGTTTCTGTTTCAATCGGACTGTTGTAGGATTGGCACTTTTGGGGCTTTTTGTGACTAGGCGGCGATCTTCTAGATAAGGTAGAGAGGACCTTTGAGATCTATTGTGGTCGAAAAGAGGATTTGAGACCAAGAGAATGCTGTAATCTAGTCCTTAATCCACGATTTTAAAAAGCCCGGGCTATTCAAAAAGCGAATAGATTTTCGATTCGTCGAGTGAGATGTAGAAGAAAAAGAGAGAAGAGAAGGAGAGAAGGAAAAAAAGAGGGAAGAGGAAGGTAGGGTCAAGAAAAAGAAAAAGGGGGCCAGCCCGTTTAAGATTAGTACATCCGGTTTGGGATAATCTCTTCCATCAATGCGTACACCATGCACAAATATGCAAATGGCACTAATTAGACATTTGCGCGGGTGTGGACAAGTGTGCAATTGTGCGTTCGCGGGTAAGGTTTCTTTCTAGGACAAGACTTTTAAGGAGCGCTTCCTCCGCAGTCATCACTATTTTGTTACCGTATAAAGGGTTCTTCTATTAGGCAATTTATTTGATGGAAAGAACCGTCAAATCAATGGGTGACTCTTTTATTGATCCTCTACAAAAGGGCAAGGTCTTAATCTAAAATCTATTCAACCAGTGTTGGCAACTGAAAACTGAAAATGCTCAAGGGTAAAATTCTTAGTTGCCAAGCCTTTTAGTTGGCTTTTTTCCCAGCCTATTGCGTATGGCTATTAATCGGATGAGTACCATAACCGTGGATTGAGAATTTGTGGGATGGCCTGTCCAGAACAGCTCATGATCGTGATCGATGATATTCTTTTTACGAATTATTTTTCTCTGAAGCAAGACAGAAAAGAAGATTGAAATATTTTTCATTTTTGAGCGCTAATTGTAGTCGAACGGGGGGTGAAACCTTTTGCGTTCGCCATTTGGAAGATGTGACTGAAAATCCTACTTGACTCCCCTTTCAAAGAGCACTCAAATTAACCGCCAAACCTTTTGTAAATGTAGATGGTGACAAAAAGAGCAAATTTTTAAAGCGCAATTGTCCATAGCTTGTTAATAAGATGGTCATTATCGAAAGAGTAATCAGCATGACAAATAATCAGATCTCGGATATGCTCCTCCAGCTCAAGAGATTGAACGAGATTAAACCTGATCAGGATAATCTATTCCATCAGTGAAACAAGTCCACAATGCGGACCCTTTTGAAATATTAAAGACAACTACATTAACATCATGTATAGATCCTCATCTCTCTTTCTAACAGGTTCTTGAACATCCTTGACTTCTACCTTTTAATAAAGTACTGATGGAACAGCCGAGCATTCAACTAGCCTTAACTGTACTCCAAACATTGATCAAAATGTAACGCCCGTCTGGTGGCTCCAAACTCGAGCAGCCTGCTCCATATGTCAGACCGTTAAGGTATTGGGATCTTAAGTTCGCCCATTCCTGTGGATGCTGCTGAAAAGAAAATTTAAGTTATGACGTCCCATCAGACGAGAGTTGTCGGAGGGGCTGGGCCGGCTTCTCCTGCAAGCGAGATCTCCAGGTAACCAACACGCTCTAATAATTAATCTGTTCATCGCCATAGGGCACGGGAAAAGGCAGTCTGGAGCGAAACCGAAAAAAATAGAACCCCATCAATGACTATGTGGTTTCCTGGGTTCTGAGATTAGAGGAAGTGTCGTAGATGCTGGCCGTGAAACGAATGGGACTACTTTGGAGAAAAGAGGATTGCTCGGAGTCCGTCATGAAAACGAGCCGAACCCGTGACAAACACAAACACAAAACAAACGCAAATTGTGCACAGTTATGCAATATTATCAGATTGATCAGATTTGGATGCGGCATGCGCGCGCTAAGAAAGAGGCTGCAACGCCGGCGCTGATTGGCTGGGGCTGTTTAGACTGGACCTAAACAGCTGGCCATAAGGCTTGCTATGCTATGAATCACCAGTGATAGACCGCACAGCTCTCCAGAATCGTTTATTTAAGGGTCTCCAGGTGCTCCATCGGTGTAATACAATAGTGCAGATGGTCTACTTCTGGCTTTCCTCTTGTTATCATTAGACTTTTGATGATGTCCGGGGCCGGAGAGAAGCAAAAAATGTTGAAACATGCAAAATTGCGCATGAATGGGTGTGCATTAGCAGCTGGTCAGCTCCACCACACCATGGCGTTTTTTGCCATTTCAGTGTTTTCTTTCGTAGAGAGAAAGAGCCATCCATAGACAGATGGCCCACCCGAACTGTCTGGGAGAAAATGGAAGCTTTCATTCCAATCGTGAACTTCACTAGAAGATGTGAAAGGGTGTCCACTAAAGTGCTTGGCGCGAGCCAATGATAATTCGTAGCCGCAATATCAATTTCTTTCTGCGCCACAGCCGAATCGGGTATATCGAATCGATCAGTGCTGGGCCGGCAAGACAAATGCCTAAGTGCATATATGCCCCTCGTTTACCTCGGGATCAGCGCCTTCACGGCTCGCTTCTCGTGGAGCCGACCAGGACAAATAGAGCATTGTTGTCGGTGAAAAATCACTAACTGTTGGCTGCCACAATGCTTCGTGATTCAGGATGCTTGTAAGAGGCCGACTTGTTGGGGACATTGCAATGGGAAAAAATAATATCCCCCCAAAAGCATGACTCATCCATTTGTTGTTGCTCTGCCTGTTCTACTTTGGACACCTATCATTGGTATTTCTTTTGAATTAAAATCTGGGGAATTTTCTCAAACAAATCTTTTTCGTAATACACAATTCACATACTGATCGACATCCAAAACGGTTAATCTTTTTCATCTCCGTTTTCCCCAGAATGCAACTGAAATCGCAAACATCAGTCGGCATCGCGGCGGTTTAAAATTTTTCTTTTCAATAGAGTTTTTGAGCGATTTGAAGGCTGCGAAGCCGCAAATCCGAAGACGCAAAAAGGTACGATTTGAAGAATAATCTCAAACTTAAATGTTGCTTTTTTTGCACACGGTGTATGCAACGATTCCCAAAAAAAATTGACTGACATACTTTAAACAGTTCAGTCATCAAGTCAACCAGTATTATAAATTCTGCATTTCACTGGTATCCGAAACTGAAAGGTTATATGGTGTAATGTGACACTTCATTTGCAGAACAAGCAGATTGAAGGGACTAACCTCGGCTGGTTCTGTTTCCACTTTCGTCTGTCTGTTGGTAAGATTCTTAGAAACTTAAAGAGACTCTTACAGTGTATTAATCTAATGTCTTGTGGACTAGAGAGTGGCCGCTCCCTAGTCTCGTACTGGGAAAGAAAAATAATTGAAACTGAAGAGCAGTTCTATTGCATGGTTTGATCTACTCAAGCGAAGAACTTTGGTCTTTTCATAAAGTAAGAACTGTAAAAATCTAAATACAAAACTTGTTTATCTGAAAAATCAAAAAAAAGGGTTTTGTACTCCGTCGACACTTTAGCATCTGATCAAAGTCAATAGGACACCCCTATCTTTGCGTCAACAATAGAAGATTTATCTACTTGATCTCTGGATAGGAGACGGGCGATTAGCCATCTTCAGTTCCAATCGCATTGGATACCTGATATTGAGTAACTAATGCGCTTCTGAAGATATGCACAATACTAAAGACTCACCTTCATGAGGTTCACTATGTCTGAGCCCATCGGCACGGCTATCGGCTACTCTGAGAAGTTCGCTCACATCAATATCGATCTCGGTCTTTTTTTTTAGTGGTCAAGTCGATATTAATTGAGCAATGAACCAAGATGTCCAATGTTTACTAGACCCCCTAATATATGGATTTTTAGGCTGAAGTTTGATGCCCCACAAACTCGATCTAATGTACTCATTTGTTTCATATTGAAATGAATTGATCAATATAGTTGGACGTGTATTGTCCAAGCACTTCATTTTTGGAGGTCTTAGCAGCCTCTATTCAGTCTCATTAGTTCTTCTCTTTTACAAATATCATAAAACAAAACATCAGAAGGAACACGGCATGTGGGGGAAAGAATTCTATCTATGACCAACCTCCTGATGCTCTTCCTTCTTCAACTTGTTAGTAAAGCTGAATTGTTGTCAATTTTAATAAACAAGATTTGCATGACACATTTCATGGACAAAAGTATATCGATTTCATCCCTCGATAGAAGTTCTACACTCTCGCAAATACGCTGAATGGTAAACTTCATCGATTATGAAAACATCCACTCTTACGTAGCGACTGCTAAATCTTTTCCTCAGCCTTGGCCACTTTATGTGGCTTGCTTTTCATACTTTCACACCCTGCATCTCATTGTTTTCTACTCTCTACGATAATACTTAAGTCTCTTCTCTCTTGGTTTATTAAAAACAAGTTACCTTCTATAGTTCAGATCCAACAAATTGCTTAGCTTATACTTCTAGAGCCTACATAGGCTTCTCGCTGGCCATCCTCCGCTGCCTTTCTAGCATCTTAGCTTAGAAGATCCGTGCGACAGCTAATGACGCCAAATTTCTCAAGACACAAAAACAAGCTCGCCATCAGAGCCTTAATTGGAATTTTCCAGCACATCAAAATTCATTAACCTGACTATTTTAGACCAGAAGATTACGAGAGCAAGTAAAGTTAATGAATAGGCATTTCGATTTTTGACAGTATTTATCCGCCTATAGCCGGGTAATTGATGCTTAGGACACGAACTCTTTTGGCAGAGTAATGCTGCTGTTCCTGCTGGAGCGCTTAAAGATATGATATGGAAGACCAGTCTGTATTTGATGCATCTAGTTCTAGTGTTATCAGTAACTCAAGACTATTATGTTGTGGATGCAACTTCTCCTTCATCAGAAGATATCAAAGCGTCTCACCCTAGTTCCCACAAGGGAACTGGAGCCAAACATCGAAGATACATATCTCCACCTCCAGTTTTTCAAGAGTTTACTAGAGAACATTTAGAAGAACTGCGAAATGAATCTAAAGCTATGTTTCTCCATGGTTGGGATTCCTATATGGCTATGGGATATCCAAAGGATGAAGTGCGTCCCATCAGCTGTCAAGGTCTTGGACCAGACGGTGATATATCTAATATTGGCCTTAATGATGCATTGGGTGATTTTGCGGTTACGCTCATCGATGCAATGGACATGTTTCCCGTGAGTGTTTGGCATATCTATTTGTTCCCAGTGAGCCGTACCCTTGCTAACATACCAGAACTTAGATTATGGGAGACCAGGAATCGTTTGAAAAGTACGTACAACTGGTACGTGAGCATATTCACTTTAACAAATCCAGCACCGTCCAGGTGTTTGAAACCACAATCAGGATTATGGGAGGACTTTTATCTTCCCACATCTATGCTTCCTCACAGAAACTAGGTCATCAAATACCAAATTATGATGGATTTCTATTAGATCTAGCCTATGATCTAGGGTTACGACTTTTACCTGCTTTTAACACATCGTCGTTTATTCCACTACCAAGAGTTAATCTTCAAAAGGGTGCTGATATTGAAGAACTAGCTGACCTGCAACTTGAAACGTGCACTTCTGGGGCAGGCAGTTTGATTTTGGAGTTTACGCTCCTAAGTAGACTAACAGGAGACCCTGCCTTTGAACAGGCTTCAAAGAAAGCATTCTACTCGTTGTGGTTGAATAGATCCCCTTTGGACGCCTTGCCGATGTCAATTGATCCGCATAATGGTAATTGGAAGGCTTCGATGAGTGGCATTGGAGCAAGCATAGACTCTTATTACGAAGATGCTTTGAAGCAAGCGGTTCTCTTCAATGATAAAGCTATGATGTCTATATTTGAAACTCTGTATGAAAGCTTACGATCACATTTTTTATCCGGTTGGATATTTAGAAACATAGATGCTTATACAGGAATGCAAGCTACTTATTGGATGGATTCTCTTTCTGCTTTCTTTCCTGGACTTTTGGTTCTGTATGGGGATGTGGAGCAGGCAGCAAAGTCCCATCTGATGCACTACAAGCTGTGGAATACCTATGCTGGGATTCCTGAAAGATGGACATACAAGCATCCTTATCCTTTTGGTGCTGATGACGATGTGGCTTTGGAATGGTATCCATTGAGACCAGAGTTTATCGAGTCCACCTATTACCTATACCGGAGTACAAAAGATCCATTTTACTTGCATGTCGGAAAGCGTGTACTGAATGATATAAAGACGAGATACAAGGCAAAATGTGGGTTTGCAAGCGTCCGCAACGTAAGAAATGGAAAGCTTGATGATCGCATGGAAAGTTTTGTGCTGAGCGAAACATTCAAATACTTATACCTTTTGTTTGACGTTGACAATCATTTAAACAATGTCGATTCAAACTTTGTTTTCTCAACAGAAGCACATCCATTCTGGTATAGCCAAGATATCCATGGAATTAAAGATGCGAACAACTTGGAAGTTGAGTTTTTTCTTATAAACTCAGAGGAAAGTAATAAGAATTCTACTGGTTCTGACGGAATGAAGCTGCCTTTGGTAGATGTTAATGTAAAACGGGATCACTTTTGGATGCTATATGAACCTTTTCAGCACATTTTTAAAGGCGATGATTTCAAGCTCTCACAGATGAAGAAAGCTAGGCGAAAATTGAAAAGATTTCAAGACATAGTTCGCAGTGGGACAACAAACTTATCACAAATTTTCAATGCTCTAAGGAAAGCCAGATCTAAAAATTCAACAAAGAAATCGTCTAAACTGTCGTTAGCTTCCAGTGCGTATCTCGAGACGGATCAGACAAGTATAAATTCAAGTCACAATAATAGTTATTATTTCAACTCCCAGCAGTGTCCTGTGATTCGAATGCCTTCAGCATTATACTCTCAGGTCTCTTCATGGGACAATTTTTACTATCCCGATGCGCATTATAGATTTAAAAAGCCTTGGTATTTGGCAAGGTCCTCTTCTTATCGCCTGTATACAGACATGGACTTGGACCCTGGATATATCGAAAGGTATGTTAACCCAAATGCAATATGTCCTGCTGAACTTTACGAGAATGAGGAGATTGAGCTCATAGTTGGATCTATCGAAAACTCAAAGAATTGCGTCTTCAAGCTGAAAGATCCTGAAACTTTGGATATATATACCACAGATATCAACGGACTCAGACTCCGTCTTCAAAGAATTTCTATTGGGCCAGAAGCTATAAAGCGGGATTATAAAGACAGAACCAAGAATAAAATAAGAGATTTAAACTACAGATACCTTCAGCGCACCAGAAAGCCGCACACAATTCTCTACTGTCTTTGCGTAAATGGCATTGACGTCGAAAGCAATTTGTACATTGAAGCTGAGAGCATGGATCAGCATTTGAAAGCATGGAAAGGAAGCAAAGAAAACTCGATAGGAGTGAATGACCTCGGGATGATCACCATAAAAAATGAACCAATAATCAATTTGTTGGTGGACAGGAACCCTTAACAGCATCTGTGAAACTTGTACATTTTCATCAAATCTACCATTTGATTTTCAATTAACTATGAAAAGTTGTTTTCCTAGATTATAGCATGATTTAGTATATTTTGCTAAGTGAACTATCACTTCCGGATTGAACTAATGGTAGCTTCTGCTTCAAGGTCTACCTTCAACCGGGGAATTAAATGTCAAAGGGCGAAATGTAAAACTTTTTTTATGCTGGTCATATCAAAAAAATACTATGTAAATGTAAAGATTTCTGACTAAAAACTTAGGCTCATATTGTCAATAAGGTCATTCGATGCTTCAGGAATAGATAATTTTGGGAGCTACTTAACAGATAGGCCCTTCAATGCGTAATATCAAATGACTTCCCAGGTTCCCAGTTTTTCAAACCATTTTCAATATTGACCCAATATCTTAGCTGTATAGTAAGCTTAGCGGCTTCTTTATAATCTTCCTTCTTGAAGCATTCTTCTAGTTGTTCTTCGCATCTATCAATCCTTTCCAGGTTCTCATTTCTTATGGGTTCGACGTCCCCTTCTTCCGAAGCCTCGTCAACAGCTTCATGGATTTCCATTATTGTGCTTAGAATCTCCGTGTTTTCGGAACTATCAGCCTCATTGTCAATGTATTGTCTGACCTGCTCATCATCAGCGAGGTTTATACCGTGAAACGACAACAAGTGCTGAGATCGTGTTAAAGGTTTGGAAAGGATGCTATAAGCCTTATTGAGTAGTGATGATCTCTCCTCATATTGCTCTCTTGTCAGGTCATCATTTGAAGCAGACTGTGCAAAGTCAGGATGGGTTTCTGACTGCAACGAGAGAAACTCTCGTCGCAACAAACGAGTGTTAAATATAAAAGGTCCTTTTGGTGGTGGTCCATCAGGAAATGTCTTTGGGAAAAGGCTATAATAACAAGTCTGATGCCCTGTAGTTTCCTTGTCTTTTGATTTTGTACTGTAAAACCTTTGCCGTGCAACTGAACTGTAGCTATAACTAGGACAACACACTGTTTTCAGTGGAAGTTTTAAGGCAATTGAACCAAAACCCTTCCTTGATTTTAGTATGCCTGTCCGGATAGCGATTGATGAAGTAAACATTATAACGCAATTAAAGAGCACTTGCCCAACTTCCTTGGATCAAATCACCCCAGTTTAAATATCATGTGATGTGTGTTACCCGGATAATACATAGCTTGGGCCTGAGGCATTAGAACCAACCAAAAGGCTGTCTCATTCGAGATTGAGTAAAGATTATCTTACGGCTCAGTGTGTACAGAATAAATGTCTATTTATTTCTATATTTCTAATAAATATAGGAAAATTAGCTATACGATTTCAGCATAGTTTATTGGTTAGTTGGATATAGAGATAAAATTAGACTAAACTTTAGGTTCAAAGCAACTGTCATAGTTGAGATTTAACATTCTAACGTTGAGTTTGATTCACTTTTACTCCTAATCAGAAAATAGAAATACTTCTAGAAGTTATCGACTGAAGTCACACACATGAAAGATATCATTATAAAGAGATGACAACTTATACCTATTGAATGCCATGATGCGTTCATTCAGTCTCTAGTTTCATGGAGGTCCTGTATGTAACGTTTTTAAATTTGCACTATTCTATGTTTTAAATACAATGGAACTGAAATCAAGAAATCATCTTGTTTTTGCTAGGATCTGTCGCTGAGAATTTCGTTATCTGGCTGGCTGAATGTCAGAAGCAGAATACACAATGTAGTTTTGTGGACGATAGGAAACGGTACAAGTGGAGAATTGGTCTAGTGGGCTTCCAGAGAGTTCTATTATTATAGGCACCACTAAAGAAGCAAACTACCACAATAAAGTAATTGCTAGGCTGTGATATTATATTATATAATGACAATTATTACCTTTATAGGGTCTTTTTCTGTTCTCTATGTGAATATTCAGTAATTGGAAGCAATTCTATATAAGCACTCGTGGAAACTGACGCTATATAATAAGAGGTAAAATACGGCGTTCTCTTTGGAAACAAGGATGGTATTGACGCCCACACTCCTGCCCAGAAAGCAAGAAAGTTTACTGATTTTAGAACCATTTCTGTTGCCTTACAGCGATTACCTGTATCTTTCAAGTGCATGGCAGAGCTTTCAACGAAAAGGATAACATGAATGTCGGGGGTTTGTCCCTTGCATGAATTAAAAGAATGATTTAAGTTTTTAAGCTTTTGAACTAGACGTTCACTCCGTTAACAAAATTATTTTTGTTTACTGATGGCACAAAGTTCGTCTAGATTTGTCGGTACTGATTATCTTACATGACAGCTCATTCTCGATTGTAAATTGGCTGGAATTGTGGTATAAGAAACAAACGCTAACTACAATTTCTTAGCATTCAAAAATATCAAGCATTTTCAAATGATTTCTTTGTCTAGGCTACCAAAGGGAGACGGTGCAATTGGAGAGTATTGGATTGTGTGTTGAACAACAGGAGTAACACACAACAAATTAGATGACTTCTCGTATTCTTTTGTCTGTATTACTATATTTTTGACACTATGGAGAATTATAATGTAATGAATCCTAACATTAATAGTTTGGGGCTTGAGACTACTATAATACTTAAACATTTAAACCTGAAGGAAATAATAATGGTCCAATAGTTCAATCGAGGGGCACTCAGGTGAGACTATATAAATTTGTATATATCTCAGAGAGCATTGTTTAATTGGGAGTATCCAATTCATAATCTCAACATATATCTGAGTATGTTCAGTTTTCAGAAATCCTTTGACTACATTAGTCACAAAGGATTTGAGACTTCATTGGAGTTCGAGAACTCTTTATTTGATGAGGAGCCTTTATATTCAATGTTTGTTTGCTCAAATCCGTTTGGAGAAGCAGAGTTTGGTTTTGATATCCAAGACACAGAGGGCTCCAATTGTGATCTCTCAGTTAATTTGCCACTTTCTAGTAGTCTCTTAGTTTCCAAAGATGTTGTTGGTAGTTCGCAAGAAGAGCCTATTAATGAAAATCCACATAAGGAGGGAAATAATCTAGTCAAAACTAAATTGCTTTCTGCTTTTGATTTGGTAGATCAAGGCTCCAATGAACACTTTATCTTTGCTCTAATTAAGGGATTGTTGAGAATCGAGTTTTATCCCGGAAACTATTTTGAGACATCCGATGAAGCGAAATTATGTCTTTTTCTTTATTATAAAGTTAAACAAAGAATCAGCTTTAAACAAACAAGAGCAAAGGGAATGAAAGCAGAGAGATCTATGGCCCTGCCGAATATACTGCAAGGTGATGATTGTTCATCAAACACAACTGAAGGGAAAAGAAAGCAATGTTCTTCTTTTTCGTATGGCTGTTCCTATTGTAATAGCCAGTTGTTTACAGTGAAAAAAGTAAGAGTACCAATTCATAAGTTCAAAAAATGTTACTAACATACGACATCAAAGCGGGTAAAAGGCGCTTATAGAGATGGAAAAAATAACAATGCTCCTTACAATCATTGGGTGATTAGAGATATTGTTCAAAACCACAACAGTGATGGGTTGTGTACTGAAGATTTCTCGCCCTCGACATTAGAATCCGAGATACCAGCAAAAAGGAACTTCAAAATAGTCTGTCCTTACAAGCAAGGAGTATTAGAGATGATAAAGGCTTATGGAAGAGGTATTATGAACATTAACCAGCTAAAGCAAGAGTTTACAAAAACCATGATGATCATTTATCATGGAATGGTTTACAATGAGCAAACGGACAACGTCGAAACAATTAGAATATCTATATGTGGAGATCAGAGAGAGGAAGTTGAGCTTTGCTTTGAAAAGATTCTGAGCATATCCTCCAGACAAAAAAACATCATTAAGCACAAGCAAAAGTTAATGAACCGAATCGCAATGAAAATTTTTAGGCTAGGTGGTTTCAAAGAGTTTGGAGAGTCACCATGATGCGTTTATGAATGTTTCTAATCTTCTGGCAAAAGGTGAATGGCTATGCATGCTGGGGGCAATTATCCTGTGCAAACAGTGTACATATACAGTGAGATTAGATTTTCCTCAATTGTGGTAAACACTACAGTATGCTTTTATTACCCTTTTGGAGATAAAAGTATGTCTCTTAAAGAACCCTTGAATCCTGGAACTTGTTAGGTACTTTTCACATCGGAAACATCCATAGTTGGTATACTGCTTCCAAAGTATGCAATATTTACGTTAGGCGGTAAAGATAGGCTAAGCGATTTTAATAAATTGATCGTTCTGGGACTTTGAATTTTGAATCGTCTTGATTGAAATGCTTGAGTTTTAGCTAAAAAGACTCAAAGCTTACGAAATAATCTTGTTGTCTATATCTACGCAAAATGAACTACATATAAAATGTCCAAGCAGATTGCCAAAATATTTCAGAGATAAGTTAACACATGGAAGATAGTCAATTACCCCGGGAGTAGAAACAATAGCAACACGTACTTGGTTCTGGCAAAACATTGTGAACCAGTTTTAATACTTGTGAGTTTTAATGCGCTTTGAAAGTTATGGACAACTTTCTATAATTCAAAGGCGACAGCTTTGTATCCATTATTGCTCATAATTATTAGATTTTATCTATCCCTGGTTGGAGTTCTGGAGATCAATCAGAATCTGAACTGTCTATAACTCGGCGTCTATAATTTCAAATGAAGAACAAAACATCAACACAAATCAGTAATGGACTATCTTGATTGAACCATATCTGGATTTGTTTTGAAGATTGGTTGAAGTTTTGGTGGCAAATTGAAGAGCCATTCCTTTGAATCAACAAAAATAGATAAGAGCGGCTGTAAAACTAGAGACGAAAAGTTAGCTTTGGAATAGTACAAGCTTTAAGGAAGGAAAAGTATAGAAGCTCCTTCATATGCTTACCCCTGTGTTTTGGTGTTGTTAAGACAACCTTGCCCATATTTTAGGGTTTCTCGCGATTTTCTCTTTCCTTGCAAACCTCTTAGTTGTTGTGCTTTCTGAGGAACTGTGATCCTTTTAACTAATAAATAGCTCGTCAAGTAAAATAGTGAAGTAAAGCAAGGCTATAAAGGAGTAGGAAGTGGTGTGCTTATAGGTACTGGTACCTTGATTCACAAACGTAGTGAAGGCCACATTCAATAATGTTTTAAAGAGCCACATCTCTAAAGTCCAAATTCGTTGATTCTATCTTGTAGTTGTGGTTAAATGATTGGATAACTGGTCTTAGTCGTCACAAGTGTCCTTGTTGCTTGAGGCAATGGGAGAAGATCACTCGTACAATCCTGCCTCTGGAGAGCCAATCCGTTGGTTTTAGGCCTATACACAAAAAAGAAAAGAGATAAATTTTACATTTTCTCTGAGATTCTAATTGGAAAAGCCATGGAAAGTATCATATAATACGTTACTAATCCCAGAGATTCGCGGATTCCAGTTTTCTAAGCCCCATAAAGGTCTACATAATCAAAGGAAAGTTATTTCTAGTGTTTTCATAGAAGAAGTAGAATTTAGGTCTTTTATTCAGTTTTTCTCTGTAAAACAAATTATTATCCGCAATCTATTTGTGAACTGGACTTTTCAAATGTCAATACGCACAATGAGATCCTTAACCGGTTTCTAGATAATGCAAGATTTTCTTTGTTTGTTTACAAATAAATGCCATACTTTTCAGATTAATAGTAAAAATCTAGATTTTGTGTATTCTGGGGACGTACTCTTTTTTATTCGAAATATAAGGTAGGATAGGCACTGCTTATTACCGTATTATTACTAAATTATTGCATTCGTTAGGAATTCTGATCGGTTATTGCTTATCCTCGGCGGAAGATTAATAGCGAACTTTTGTGTGAAGACTTTTGTCTCAAAGCGAGTGTGAAATCATTTCTTGTTCTGCTTAGAATCAAGGGTCAAGTGTTTAATTGGGTTTTGCTGTTGTCCCTTTAAAAAAAGAAGCCTTCTAGAACTCATTTAGACAGGAACTCACTCATACCTTATTGAAGGTTGAATTTCAAGTCCCGCAGGGTTAGCATATTCGCAAGTGGTAATGTTAAGCGTGAGACAACAGGTATATTCTGTTTAGCCCTTATAGTGTTGTTGAATGCATGGAGAAAATGATAAACTCAACTATTAGCAAAACTTAGGAATTGAGAGAGTCAAATTTTTCTACATATGAACTGGTCCGAGAAACTTTGAATATTTTCAGTAGTTCAATTTACTATGCTTTTATAGTTATTTGATTCCCAAATGTCCTTAAAATAACTACCAAAGTCAGTAGTATTCCTTTCAGCAACAAAAAGAAGCATATCAACTACTCAATGAACATATCTTCCAATCCAATCGGATCTTAGGGCTTACCTGTTCGGGAGGGTAGTTTTAACATTTTTCGAATTAGCATTTAGAAGCACATCATCCGAACATAAAGGCATGGCCAGGAATGCTCGCTTCTAGAAATTTTACAATGAATCAGGAGACCCATACAGTGATTTCAAAGTCACTTACTAATTTAAGCACCACCAGCAGAAACATTTATCCTCAAGCCCATTATAAGTATAAAGATATCGATTAGAAAAAATTAAAAGCAATGTGGTTAACATAGCTCGCTTTCGGTAACAACTGGAAAAGAGATACAGGTTTCTCCCAAACATCCATTTTGTATTTCGAAGATAGTTTTGCTATTACACTGAGTTGAGCAGAACAGAAGTGGGATTATTCTTGGAGGGCTTGCTACAATATGAAAAGAACTACGAGGCTTTCAGTTCTATCCAAGCGATAACAAGTCATCTCTGACCTAAGAAACTTCACACAAATTGCGTAGAGCGCATTTAGAGTAAAACTTGCTCTTAAGTGATTTTTATTCTTTTATTCTTTGGCATGTATTAAAGCACTATAAACTAAGGAGTATTTTTGTAATATAAATAATGCAAAGAGGAGCATAACGAAGAAGATGTAAGACTGAGACCTTCTAGAAGAGTAATCATAGTACACTATTGGCCCTCGTCTTTCCAATACATCTTAAATTCTTTCTCTCTTTTCTTCCTCTTCCTCTTGCCGTTCACATTCTTTTCTTACGCAAATTTCCCTGCTTTTAACATCTTATAATTTATCAGTGCGGTGACAAGCTTGTGGAGAAGAAATGATCAAAGCATCTAGCTAAGTTATAACAGCTATTTACGTAATGCTGAGTCTTGAATCTTTAGCAATGTGAGAAAGAATACTATCAAAACATCCCTGATGTTCATTCATTGACAAACTACACTTCATAGAGGTCTTGCCAATCAAAAATTCAGAAAAAACAAATTATTTTCAAACTGTTCAGTAATACCAAGCATTGAGAGACTGGAATATCAGGTATATTACCACATTCTATTCACCCCAGAACAATCCAATAAGCCAGAAAGTCATAAAGCGTTTTATATGATTTCAGTAAGAGATTTTGATATAAATTCCTCTGTTTAGTAACAGTGAAACTCACCTGCTTAGAAGCTGTCATCAAACAAGACAAGTATCCAAGTTCTATACCCTAGAAAATCGCGAATACTCCTGTTGGCACAAATTATGTGGACCCCAATATACTGTTCCGCTTCTGCAGAAAAAAACAAGAGTTTAAGCTTGTGTTTTCCCCAGGTGTTCAAAAGCCACTCCATAAGTCTCGAAAGGCCATCTCCAGCTTTAGTCTAAGCTTTCTCATGAGTTCCAGGTACAAGTTTCAAACTGAAGTCAAAGCTCTGTCTTATAAGGTGTTGACTTGTAAAGGAGCTCTTAGGGCTTCTACATCAATCTTACAAGTTGTTAAACTCTTGACAATGTTTCTAACCGAGCTATCAGGCATGTATTTAGCCTGGCCTATATCTTAAATAAAACTTCTTCTATAAAGGATTTCATTAAAAAGCATTATGAATTTTGATGGCATGCCTCCTCTTTTCTGAAGCAAGTATTGTAGTAACAAACGACTACTTCAAGGACAAAAAATATCCTGACACAAAAGTCGCAAAGTATTACTATTTGTTCTACAAAGAAATCCATCCCGACCAAATTTCGAATATTCTTTCAGGGCTCAGAAAAGAACAACATCAGTCAATCTGTTTCTGAGACCAGATTCCGACAAGACAAGACAAGTCTTATCCTCATAGAATACACAGCCCGATTTCAGGATATTTAGAGACTTCTGTCCCTGTTTCTCGAATCGTTGAGTAATCTTTCCAACAGGAGCTCTTCCTCAGATCCTGTAACAGAGACAAAAACACCCAATTACCGTCAAGAAATTCAAGAGTGCCTTTCTTTCCTCAATAAAACCCGTTAAACCCCTTTAGACAGTGTTTGACAGTTATTACATTATCTCTGACTAGAAATCTTTATGTCACGCTTAATTTGTTGCATTATGGCTAAGATACTGAACTTCGTTTTCCTGTTAACGCTCGACTTTTATGTTCATACATTGTTGAATGTTTTTATCTACTCTTGCAAACCATGCAGAAACACACATGTCACGTTTGATTTCTTCACAATGATATTTGCAATGAAGGGTTTTACTTTTTAAGATACTCAAATGGCTTTGTTTGTGCCCCCAACCCTTTTGTGCCTTGGTGGTATTAAATCTTTGTAATCTCAAAGCTGCATCTGGTTCATATTTTCACAGGTTTACCCTCGGAAGCATTTATTTACACGCTCCATGGAATAGAAAGAGTGTGAATAGACTTTATAACTCACATATACCGTCATGTTTGAAAGAGCAGCTCGACTTTAATGTGATAACATTCTACTTTTTTCTTTACCAATTTCTAATACTTTTTACGCCACAATCGTTGGCTACCTAGAGCCTTGAGAGATTGTATGATTTATTGAGACAGTGCTAATACAACTTTTTCTTTCTAGCATTTTGTTCAGCTATTCCAATCTCCAAAAGTTTATTTAATGTTTCACCTCTACTTGATATTTGCACAACTTTTTGTAAAACGCATTCTAGTCAAGTTCTAAACTGTGAATCTTTTAGATTACAAAGATCTATTATGTCTGTCGACAACGATTTAAAAATGATACCGGATCTAGTCATTTTCTTGTAACAAAATTGTGAAGAACAAGATTTAATCACTGGCCAGGTAATTTGTGCTAATTTGTTTGTTCCAAGGATTGGTGTCTTGGATACTTTAAACCCTCTGCTCTCTAAACTGAGCATCATGGTCGGCTAACCTTAAGGATTGCAAACTACCGATCTCTTTCAGTATTTAAGCGACTGAAGGAGATACAAAAGTAGTCAATTGGACTGGAAAATGATTTTCACTATTCAATTTTTGGATGAAATTGTCAGTTTATCCCTCATTCCAGTCCCAGTTTACTACATTTACTCTACAAGACAGAGGCAGTTGTGGTTAGAGAGAGATGCAAGAAACAAAAGGATTTATTGCCTAAATATGAGCCAATTTGAGCATTAATAGTTCAGGTACAAGGCATACTCTCAGAAGGTCTTTAGTGTACCGACAATTTATTAGCCTTGGCTCAAATTGATGAACAAAAAAGTCGAGATTTTATTAAAGAATCTACATCCACTATCACAGAACAATCAGTAAGAAAAAAAGTAACAAACACACAAAGAACACATTTTCTAGAGCCTTTCTTCGCTGGCTCGCTTGTGCCTAACAAAAATAGCTGTGTAAGTATGAGAATTACACATGGATCTGGGTAACCATCACCAAGTTTCTTCACGCTCCGTGTTTCCACTTCTGCAAACTCAGCAACCGCCACATACACGGGCTGGACTATTTACAACAAAGAGCTTTAATTCGGGAAAACAGTTGAATTTTGTTTCCATTCTAACTAGCTCTTTTGGATAATCAACTTGACGCGAGTCGGGAACTTGAAAAGAGCTGAGGGAAAAGAAAAGTTTTAACTCGCAACACACTAGTGGAATACCTAGGCTCTCCAAATTTGCTTATTTCTTTTGGTTGGGTTTGACGCTGAGCTATAGTGTGTGAGCAGTGAGCTTAGCGGTATACATTAGGTACCTAAGATAGTCCATAGGACCATAGCACGCTGAATATATCGGTAACCGAGTGTGACAGTTTTCAAATACCTTTATTGGTTAAGAACAAACAACAAACAGCAAGATGTCGACATTTGATGATGACGAGTTTGATGACATTTAGTAAATATTGCATTTCTAGTTTTGCCTTTTTAATTTTATGGATCAAAGGCTAACTAACAACGTATAGCGGGGATGACGACACCTCAAAGCAAGAAGAATCAAAGCCTTCTATCGAAACTCAAGGGAATAATAAAGAAACACAAGACTCTGTTCCTGACGTTTACAAATCCATTCCTCCCGTTCAGCAACAGATTCCATTACCGAATGAGATTCAAGACCAATTTTCTCAAGTAAATCAGAATGAGTTTCAACAGTCGATGATGTCCAATAATGGACCTCCTCAGGAGAAGCAATATGAAAAAGCTCAAATGAAGGATGAAGGGTACGCATGCGTCTTATTTTTCTCCCTCTTTTCCCCCTAGTACTCTAACTTCTAATTATCTCTAGCAAAATGTTTATTGGTGGTCTAAACTGGGACACTACCGATGACAGCTTGAGAAATTACTTTTCTCAGTTTGGTGAAGTTGCGGATTGTGCAATCATGAGAGACTCGGCCACAGGCAGATCTAGAGGATTTGCATTTTTGACTTTTAAAGATCCCCAATGCGTGAATGCCGTCGTCGTCAAGGAACACGTTCTTGATGGCAAAATAATCGATCCCAAGAGGGCTATCCCAAGAGAAGAGCAAGATAAAACAGGGAAAATTTTTGTTGGAGGAATTGCACCAGATGTGAATCAAGAAGAGTTTGGGGATTTCTTTGAAAAGTATGGGAAAGTTATCGATGCTCAATTAATGATGGAGAAAGACACTGGAAGATCAAGAGGCTTTGGCTTTATAACATTTGATAGTGAAGCTGCTGTTGAGAAAGTTACTGCAGAACAGTTTTTAATTTTAAAAGGAAAAGCAATTGAAATCAAACGTGCTGAGCCTAGAGGAGCTAGGAATGATAATAGAGCTCAACAGCAGCAAAACCATAATAATAGTAATTACTATAACAATTACAATAACTATAATGCAAATGCTGGAGGGAATAATCCGATGGGTGGTGGCATGAACCCTTATGGAGCCAATATGAACCCGGCAATGATGGCTCAATATTGGCAAAGAATGCAAGCCTACTACTCCCAAATGCAACAGATGATGATGATGAACCAGCAACAACAGATGAACAATCCCAGTGGGGGCGGATTTAATGGCTATCCAGCAGGGCCTGGGGGACCTGGGGGACCTGGGGGGCAGTTTGGTCAAGGCCAGAATCAGGGCCAACAGCAACTGCAACAAGGCGAAAATCAGCCTGGAAATGGAGTCCCAAGTGGTGGAAATAGTGGATACAGCAACCAATCCATAAATGAAGGTGAACATAAAGGAGTAAATGAGAATGCAGAGCCTACGAGTAATAGTTCCGAAGCTTTGAACACTACCCGTTCTCCTCCAACTGGTCCTGCTGGGTATAATCCACCTGGAAATAATAATGATAGTTATAACGGTAACAATAATGCTCAACGTCGTGGACAGGGTGGGCCAGCTCCGTATGACAATAACGTTCGTGATACTACTCACCGGGGCAATTTTAGTGGGGTCCCTACTGGTCCCAAAGTTCTACCCCCAGCTAATGCCCCAACGGGTCCGAGGGGTGGCACTGGAGGACACCGCTCTAGGCATCATAGAGGAAGAGGTGTGTATGGAAAAGGTGGCGGTGGCTATCATCCTTATCGAAAGTAGAAGAAAATCTCTTGGTTAGTCGAGACATCAGTTCGTTTTATAGCGAGATTATATTGTATGGTAATTACAACAGTTGGTTGTTTGCTTGTTAACAATACTTAAAAAACCCAGTAAGAACAATTAAATACAGTACTAAATAGTAAAAACAGTTTATGCGTCCCCTGAATGACATTAAAGAATGAAAAAAAAGGTCCAGTGTGCAAATCATAAAAACTCCAGCAGTAAATTAATAGTAATAGAAATACACCAGAAAAAAAGAAGGATAAAGCCTGCTTTTCTATCAAGAGTCCACCTATTAAGAGGTGCGTAAACAAGCAGAAAACCAAGAGTTATTAGTAAGGTAATTGCCGAAATCGAGAGAGTTTGGGAAATTTCAATGTGGAAGGAGCCAGTTCTAAAATGTTTCCTTTTTTTTAAGAGAACAATCCATCCATTCAGTCCAATGCCTACCAAAATGTTCAACATAGGACCCCCAAAACACGCTCCGAGCGCCATAATTGGGAAACCCATTTTCGCAAATGTGAGGTTGGCAGCTAGATCACCAAGACTATTCCCAAACGCAAAAACTGTGAGACCAAGGATCGAGTCGGAGATGTTAAATATCAGACCAAAGGTTTTCAAAAGCGCAACAACTTCACTTGCAAGAAGGTATACCCAGGCCAAGCTGCTTGCAAAGCCGATAATATTCAATAAAAGAGGAGGAATAGAAACGGCCTTATAAAAAAGAAAGAAAATGCATTTTACAAAAAGGATTGACGAAAAAAGGAGAGCCAGTTGAATAATGTCCTTAAAAATGCTGGTTCCGTGGAAGAAAATAAAAGCAACCATTGGGGGACAGAGAAGAGCCTGAGCAAGTATCATCCACTTGGATAATGATAAACTACTATTTCTCTCTTGGGTGTACTCGTTTCCCTCACAATCCTCGTCATTTTGAAACGGTTCTTCACTACTCAAATCATAAACTGGGATGGTCATGGTAAGCGCTAAAATGATTGGTGCTTGCCATAGCGAAAACAGCTTGCTATACCAACTCTGGTTGGAGAAGTCGGCCAGCGTTGGAAACAACCTGCTCATCACAGAATCGTATAGCTTGGCTCGATCTTCAAGAATTTTCTTCACCCCATCTATAAACTCCGAATCACTGCTTTGATCAAAGTTAGCCATTAAGGATTCCCTATCGCTGTTCAAGGATTGTACCGTGCCAATATTATTGCAAGGGTCATCATCATCATTATATTGTATTGGGAGTCCAGTGGCCGCTTCGATGTCTAGTGACAAATTGCTTTCCTTTATTTTACCTGAGCGCATACCAGACACTGATAATCTGGGTACCGTGAGCAAAAAATGAGATTCACTGTACCGCCCAGTTTTGCCAATATCCTGATGGATTTGTGCTTCTGACGCCTGTAGTGATGTTGGCGATCCATTTGGTTGTTCTTGTTTCTTATTCAACGTGGATAAGATCTCAAGCCTGTCGTTATTGACCAGCGATGACTCAAACGAATTTGAGCGCTTCAAAAGAGGAGACTTTACTGTGAGAGCTTCTTCTACTTCATTAATGTCAACCACTGATTTAGATCGCTGATTTGGGTAGGTACTGGGCCCCGGGGAAAGAATTCCTGTATAATGTTGTGAATGGCGAAGCCTTTTTCTGGCCCTTCCGCTGCGATTGACAGCTGACCATAACTTGATTGCATCATACATTGACAAACGAATATCCACACGAGGTATTCTTCTCTGATGCAGAGGATGGCTGTTGCCCAAGGACTGTCCAGGTAGACTTAAAAGGGCAGAAAACTTTTTAAATTCATCCAGCTCTAATTGCCGTTCTGATCTTAAACTCGTACTGCTTTGAAGAGAGTTTTGCCGACTAATTCCAAGAAAAGGCGACTCTAAGGGACTCAGTATCGCAGAAGATCGAGATAGAACTGGACTTAAAGGACTCGGGGATGAAGTTGATAATGAATAAGGCGAAACAGCTTGAAGAGTATTGTTAACCATAGACGCACTCGGGGTATGACGATAGGGTGGATCTGACTGAGTATCTTCAGCAGCCTCAACATGGATGATTGGATATGAATCGGTTGTGATTACTGATTCTTCGTACCCTCCTTTTGGTTGTTTGATTTCGACATAGTTCATCAAACTAACAACAGAGACATAAAAAGCGTAAAGACTTAGCATCGCAATACACTCCCACATTCTGAGTTTACCATCACTGATGAAATAAAGCGCAAATAGAATCAAAATTAGGAAGAAGCCACAGTCCCGAACATATTCAACTGGAGAAACTCGAAACGGTGCAGTAATTGCCATGCTTCCAATAACAATAGTGGTTATAAATGATGCTGCACCAAGCAACTCTCCAATTGCCAAAGAACCGCTGTTATGATTGAAAGCAACATAGGTACTGAAGATGTCTGCAGAGGCATTTCCAAAGGCAAGAATAGTGAGTCCAGCAAAACTCTCCGAAAGCCCCAGCAAATTGGCGAAGGAGCTGAGATTTGGACACAAAAAGTCGGCTGCTGCCAATCCAACCATCGTAAACAGAGTCACCAGCCATGTGCACATCGCAACCAATGAAAAGTATTTCCCAGGAGGTACTTGGCAGTAGAACAATGACAAATAGTCGATAATTCCAGCCTGGGAGTAGTCTGTGCAATACTCCTTTATGAATAGACACTGGTCACCTGGAAAGGTATGAACATTGGTGCAGTTATGCTTGTAGTTTATACCAACTTGACCGCTATCATACATTTGTGGTTGTTGGTTTTGTTCCCTTAGAGCTGAGAGGAAATTAGCATTGATCAGTCTCCAGACAAAGTAGGCTCCAAAGGCGGCCACCAAGAACACAAGAGGAACCTTCACTTTTGAGAATCTGCTGCGCACGCGTACCCTTTTACAGAGGGCCCGCGGCCATACTAAGAGCGGCATTGGGCGTGGGCGTGTGTGGGTTGGCGAGAACAGCCTATCCTGTTTGTGGTGGAGCCTTTCTTCTGTGGAGGATGGAGTGTGTGAGCGGACCAAAAGGGACACATTAAAACAAAAGTAGGGAAGCAGCACAATTATTGGCGGGTCCGGTTCCTGTCAACCACCATAGCCGTTCTTTTCTCTCCATACTTTCCTTTTCTTCTCCTTCTTCTTTAGTTCCTACACTTTCCGAGTTTAACATGGACGCTCCCTTCGATGACCCGCTAGAAAAGTTCAGGATTCCGGCTGTGGACAACCTGTTGCTCCCGTATCTCGGACCGTTTGGGATGCTTCAATATCATATCCACGAAGTGATATATTCCACACTCTTCTATCAAAGCATCTTTTTATTGGCCCGGTGGCTATCTCCTTATCTGTTCAAGTTTTTCAAGGCATACAACATTTCCCAGAGAATAGACTTTGCTTCTCATGTCGTCTCAATGATTCAGTCCATTCTCATACTCGCGATCAGCGTTCCTCTGCTCTGGGATCCTGTTCTGCTGGAGGACCGAGTTAACGCGTACACACCTTACGGCGGCTTTGTGGCATGCTGGGCTCTTGGTTACTTCATTTGGGATTTCTTGTACGCCTGCTTCTACTATGAGATCTGTGGAATTGGCTTTGTTTTACATGGTCTGGCATCCTCCTACGTTTATGTCCTTGGTCTTCAACCGTTTATAATGTACTATGGTGCTGTCTTCTTGATGTTTGAAGCTTCCACTCCATTTCTCAACGTGAATTGGTTTATCAATAACGTTCCGGCACATTATACTCCGGAATGGCTACGAGTAACCAACGGAGTCTGCTTGATCGTTGTTTTCTTTTTGTGTCGCATAGCCTGGGGGTTGTACCAACTCATCAGCATTGTACAGGACTTTATAGGGGCAGGAAATGACCTTAACATAGCCTTCGCACTCGGAATGCTGATCCCTAATGCCATCCTTAATTGTTTGAATCTGTACTGGTTTTCTAAGATCCTACACATTGCGGTATTAAAGGTCACAGGGAAATCCAGTAAAACACTTTAATATAGATTACAATAGAGCATTTGAAAGATTATTTAGTAGCACATGTGGAGGAAGATTATATAGATATGTCTAACGAAGGCGCCATTTTTGAGGTTTCGAACTTAGAAATGATCAACCAGTTTATGGCTTAGGACCTCAAAATAAAGCACAATTTATCTTCTGCCCGCCAATTAAAGTCAATCTCAAGTACCTTGACTGTTTTTTTTTTGATCAACGATCCAAATCTTGAAGGCATGGGCGCTTCTAAAGGTTTGATCTTCTCTAGATATGATAATAAACAGGATAGCTGGTGCCGTATGGCTCACTAATCACAAGCAAAAAATGGATGCACAAGAGTAATAATAATGGGTTTGCAATAGTAATCGAGCAATTCAGTTATTTTCATACGCCAAGGATTAGATTTACCAGCAAGATGGATATCTGCTAGATCAATCTTGACAGAAACTAGAACGGTGATAGCGAGTTACCCCGCCATACAGTAATCTACCAGCAGTGCAGTCGTACCTAAATGTACGTTTTATAAAGGTTTCAAGCGTATGTTTCAGCACATCTTTCCACCAAGAGAAACCTTCAGATTTTAAACAGTTAATTCAAGTAGGAAGAGGAAACGACAGGACAAATGCTCTCGTTTTCAGGTCTCACAACAAAGCCGGGAATCATGTCGTTTGGTCCAGGCTTAAGCCTGGTCCGGCAATTCTCATCCACAGGAATACAGCTGGGTAGACCGGGGTGCTCGATTGTGAAACCAGTCCACCACAGGATCAAAATTCGCAAAAACATGCTTTCCCCAAGATTTCCGGAGCTCAAGTATCCCAAAAATGATATTCGATCACCTGCTTTCCGTCCTACGACAACCCATCCTGATCGAGTCGCTGACCACTATGACAATACTGTAAAGTCGGACCTCCTCCTCATAAACTATGCCCATAATGCAATTGAAAGAACGGAAGGTAAAAAGAGAAGAGAGTGGGATGGGTCGAGCCCCTTCCATGTAAATAGGCCTCCAAAAGCACCTTCTGGAGTTTCGAACCCAACGCCTGATATCAAACGACACACTTGGAAAAATGTTGTTGGGCTTGAAGCGATCAATATCAACTGTTTCGTTGCTAATGCCACAGATAGACCTGAGCATGCTATTGGAGCTATGCTTCTTGTCCAACAAATTACAGGATGTGCACCTAAAGTCATTTATTCAAAAACACTGGCACCCGATTGGAACTTGAAAAAGGGAATGAAGATGGGTGCTTCTGTTGAATTAAAAGGTCGTGACATGTCTCAGTTTTTGTCGACCTTAACAGAAATTGTGCTACCAAGAATAAGAGATTTTAAGGGTCTCAGCAACAGATCTGGAGATAGATTAGGAAACATTTCCTTTGGATTGAAGCCTGAGTATGTCAAATATTTCCCCGAGATTGAGCATAGTTTGGATTCATGGAATACTACCTATGGCATGAACATTACACTTCGAACCAGTGCTAGATTTGATAGGGAAGCTCGAACGCTACTTAGTGCTTTTGAGGTTCCATTCCACGGGAAAGAAAAATAATAAACAAAGCAGATTTGGCCTACATTGACTACTTTATAGTAATAGAAAGTGAAACTGTACATAGTCACTTATACTTACATTGTAACAAAAACTTTGTTAGCTTATGCGCTCGTGTCAAGAAAGAACTATTCTTTTTTTTTTATCCTCTCTCTTCCTAAAATCTAGTACAAACACTTTTCGACATAAACTAAGTTTTCTAAATCGTGCTTACTATAGTTTTCTGAGCAGCCCGTTCAGTAGAGGCAATCCTATCACCAAGTGAGAGCGCCAGTCCCTGTCCTTTCGATCTTATACGGATATGTCCAGTAATAAGTCCCTCTTTTGTCTTCTCAATGCTCAGGTTTGCCAAAGCATCTTCCCCAAATAAACTTCTTGCACATAAATTCGCACTTAAAAAGTTGCAATCCTCGCCAGTTGTGACACCCGTTGTAAGACAGGACATATTTGTATTATTTAGTAAAGTGGTAAGGTACTCGGACAGGGTGGATAATCGGGACGAGATGTTGATCTTGTTCTCCCATTCAAACTCGTACCACATATTACGGAACTCAGTTTCTGTAACCTGTCCGGGTTTGATATAGTCCATGACATCGACATGGACATCGCTCAAGATAACAACAGTGTTCTCATTTGCAGCCTGTCCATCATAAACAATGTTACCAAAGATGACACCAGTATCAGCAGAAGAAACCTTGATTGTGGTTTGAACATTGTGGAATCCGTGTGGGCCAATGTTTTGTGTTGTGGGTTCTTCAATTACTTTTAGATCTCCAAGAGTAGCAAACTCAACAGATAGATTGCGCAGTGTGTCTGTTGTTTGATTAACCAACAGAACGTCAAGAACAATATCAAACTGGTTAACTTTCATGTAGGCTTCAGCATAAACAGGGTCTGAAAAGCCAGTAAGGGGAACAATTCTCTTCAACCTTGAAGCAAGGTTCTCTGTTGTTGTACCGGAACCAGCAGCCAAGGCAATGTCTTCTTCATAAATATCTTTCGAGTTATTTGCTGCTGCTTTTGAAAATTGTCTAAAGCTGAAGGAGTCATCAACCTGGGTTGCACTCTTCTCCTTTTCTTCCTTATCCTTAGCCTTTCTTTTCTCGGTTTCATAGGCAACCTGGGCTTTGAAAGCTGATTTGGAAGATTCTAAGAAAGCATGCTCGACAATCTTGTCTGTTTCGCCAGATAAAAAGCTAATACAAGAAAAGATTCGATCTGCAGAATCTTCATCAATTTTTTTCTTGACGATATCGGAGTCTCCAACTCGAAGAATGCTAACCATGATAAGCATGGCACCTGCTTTGATGGCATTGAGACCCTTGGGGTTTTGGGATATTTGAGAAAACCTGAAAACAAGCTTTGTCAGTGCAACAGAAAGTGCTGCAGCCATGTAGTAGTTTCCATCAAGTATAAACTTTCTGATAGGAGTGGAGGTTTTGACCTCAGAGGAGACTGTTGTTGCCATGCTAAGTGCTGATTCTGTAGCATAGGTTCCATCTGCAAGAATTTTGGGTGCGGAGCTCTTGATTGTGCCATTTCCATTGACTTCTTCATTTGTATCATCTTCGTCGCCCTTATTCAGCGCACGGGTTTCAGATGCTAGAATAGGGAGCTTACCGATTCCAGTGCTGATCTGGTGCCATGCTTGCTTAATCTCTTCCTCTTCCTCGCTGTACTCACCAATGATCCAAAAGGCGCCACGGAACACTCTTGAGCTGTTCATTTCATCAAGACTCTTGATCAGTCTAATAATTGCAGTGTGTCTCAAATTTGGGAATCGTTCAATAGTGTCCTTTACAAAAGATATAACATCAATTGCGGTGGCACTGTTCAACTCTCCAATAAAGTCTAGCAACAAATCGACAACACTGGCAGCAATTTCAGCAAAGTTAACAGCACAGGTGTGGATTGCTTTGATGAGCATTTGGCGATAGTCGTTGTTTTTGTTGATTTTGTTCTCCAAGGTTCTTGATAGTTCTTTCTTCAAAAACTTGACAACATCTTCAACGTTTCTGCTGCTGACCATCTTAAGGGCAACGCTAAGAGCCTTTTTCCTAATGTCCACATCTGGTGTGGACAAAATTCGGAGAATATCCAATGCGGTGTCATCAAGAACGCCAGGGTTTTGTTGGTGTAAAAGTTCAACACGTTCCAAGACGATTAGCTTTACGTTGTTGTCTGCCTCTTTGATGGCCAGTTCGATGAACTTGGAAGCTGCTGCTGTAATTGCAGAAGGAGCATTTGTGAGAGCAGTCAACGAGTTGGCAGCTTCGTAGACAACAGAATTCGCGGGTGTCTCTAGGAGGTCAAAAAGCAGACGAAGGTATTGTGTCTTCAAGCTTGGGTTCTTGACGGCATCTCTTCTGATGAATTCTATAAAAGCCAGTTGCAAAAGGCTGTCTAAGCTGCTGATTGAGGCAATGTTTTTCTGGAAATAGGCAAAGGCGCGATCTCTGGCAATGTTGCTGAGAGCGATAAAAGCATTTCTTTTACAGGTTGAATCTGTTTCATTCTCCAAAAACTCATCAATCAATTCAGGGGCATCTGGAATCAAATGCTCCTGATGTTGGTAAATCGAATAAATTGCAAAAACAGCGTTCTTCCTGACATAGGCATGTCTGTGGTCCAAACACGTTCTGGCAGAGGGGAGAAGAGGTTCCAACAAATCGCTCTCCTTCAACTTGCACAAGAATCTCAAGGTCGCACCACGGATATATTCATTTGGATGCTGCAAATCGTGTTGAATTGCATTACACACCAAAATCATCTCCTGTCTTAGTTTCCCCTCGGAGTCTGTCTTTGGGCACACCTCCCAGTAAAAATGTAATAGTTTTTTCAACTCTTTATTTCTCGAAGGCATAACGTATCGAATAACATGCATTAAAAGAGTAGGCATCGCCTCTCCATTGAGAATTGTGATTAATATTCTCTTCATTGTATCAACCTTGACCTCATCCCGGGGACTTTCCAAGAGTTTCATAAACTCCTGTACAGTGGGTTTATTGGCCGAGTTGGACTAATGATAACACACACATCCAGTCAAGTTAGATAAAAAGTCAAGTCGAGATGGCCAGCTCCAAATTCACATCGTACCTCGTACACCATAGTGTATGCGATATCCGTCATGATTGTGTATTAATTGTGAGAACTAAAAGGAGAGAAAGGTCAATGACGTGTGGTTTATTTTGAGGAGGAGGAATTGATGGGAGAAAAAAAGCTGTGCTTCAATGTCAACTCTTGAGGTTTCCAAACACATAAAATAAACGGCATAAACATGAAAAAAACAGACATACAATGAAACAAAAATCGCACTCAAATAACACAGTTGAAACAGCGTCCTTTGATGGCGTATTTGCAATCAAGTCGTTGGATCTCAAAGCTGTGTTGGGGTTAAAAGCCAGCAAGGCAGAACCGCTCTCTGACAGTTCCGGGTAAGTTGGAAGTGTTGCAAAGTTGACGAAAAATGCCAATTCTGTTATTGTGAAGATTCTAAACGCAAATGTCAATCCCATTCCAAAACTAAAAGAGAAATTAAAATGAACTATTTAAGATTAAAAAATTGCAGGAACTAAGATCACCATAAAGTGTTGTTAACAATCAAATGAGAATTTTTTTGAGTGGAACTGCGCATGAGTATGGATACTTCTCTATTGATCCAGTATTTGTTCATTTCCATTCCATTTACATAAAGACATCCTGAACCAGTCATTTTAAAAAAGCAAAGCCTGTCCTTTTTCTATGTTACGTCCTCTCCTTGTTTTACAGTATCATTAATTTAGAGTTGATATTCTGGGGAAATAAAGAAACACTAGTTGTGATCAGGATTGGCAATGAAGAGTCGTAGGCCACCGCCGCTTTGCGGTTGTTGGCCAAAGCTGTCGATACTTGATAGACTGTTGCGTCTTTCTTTAGACTCGCCCTCTTTCGTGTCGTCATCTTCAATGGCTTCCTGGGGCAAAGACGAACTAAGAGCCTTGATCATGGCTTCCTCTTTAATATCCTGTAGAGCAGTGCCTATACTGCTTCTGTCAAACATGATGCTAGATTGCCGCCGCTGCTTCAGATTCTCCGAGCTGTCGTTCTCATCGGTCGCACCGTTGCTATTACTATTGCTGGCGTCCTTACCTTCATCGTCATCATCGTCCACTTCTGAGGCTAATAATCGTGGTTGTAAATGTGAATGTCTGATATCCATTAACCCACTAGAGACGCTTGTGCTTGGCTTTATAAAGCTCTTCCTGTTGGCCCAGTTCGCCTTTGAATGCTGTCCAGAGGTCGTTCTTCGAGACTTGACACTAGCCACATTGGATATGCCTATAGGCAATCCCCAGACAGAAGCAGGAACATCGCTATAACATGTTTTTGCGTTCTGTCTCATGTACTGAACGTAATGCGATTTTTGGCCCTTACCTGGAATTGTGGGTACAGGCACAGTTGTATCTATAGACTTTGCAGAAGTGATGACTTCCTGCTTTGCCTCTGATGTTTGTTCTAACGAAGGTTGTAATGTTTCAACCGCCGATGCATTAGGAGTAGAACCAGAAAATGGCGATTGGTTATGGCTGCGGGATATTGGAGCTGGGTTGCCGAGCTGGGTATTAATGTTCAAGTATTGCTTTTTTTCGTGCTGGGGGTTCCCAGAAGGACGAACTGGATGGAATACAAAGTCGTCAAAGATTCCGGGACCTGAATTAGAAGGAGCAAGCGGGTACACTGGCACGGCATCGGTGGTGTGAAATGAGTTGGTCGATATTGCTGTAGCAGGTGTCAGTTGGGGTTGGATAGTAGAGGGATCCTGATTTCCAAATCCAAGCGAGGAATCCATATCTATTCGTTTCGTGTCTTCATCGGATGAATCGCTTACATTATTTCTAACCGTCATCTTGCGCACTTCGTTTCGCCTGTTACCGTACTCATCAAACATGGGGGATTTGGGACGAACTTCGAGCTCGATTTCATCATCTTCAGTGGTGGTACTAACGGAGCTGCTTCGGATCTTCTGCAGCTGGGAAATATCACCAATATCGTCAAACGGATGCGATCTCGGAGAGCTGGGCTCGTGAAACTGGAATGAACTGACAACCTCGGGACGCAGCGTATCTCTATTGACCCTGTGGAGGTCATCGTCTTCGTCGTCATCTTCTTCGTTTGCAACTTGAGCTTGGGCTTTGGGTTGCGTGGGGTGACTATGAATAGGATTTAGGTTCAGATTCACAGACGTGCTGCTCTGAGCCTGGTCGTTGGAATAGAACTGAAAGTCGTCCACCTCTTGGGTATACTGTCTCGCCAGCGGTGTTTGTCTACCCACATGGTTGTCCTTTATTTGTTGTATCCGTGACTGAGCATAGCTTTTATCAAAGCTGGAAAAGCTGGGATTTTGGAAAGACGGCGGCCGGGTGGAGTAGTGGCTGGAAGCATTTCGCACTGCACTATACAAGCGGTTTCCATTCTGGTTGATATTGTTATCGAAGGGGTTCTCCCTGTACGAACCATCTTCAGAAGAGCTCACAGACCGGTTATCTGGGTAGTTTGATTCATCGACGGCGTTTGGGGCCGTTCTCGGAACGATATTCGCCTGCTGTTTACTCGAAGTTCTGGATTTCCCTCCCCCCAACGATAGATGCTTATAGACCGATAGGTAGCCTTGATGATGATGATGATGACGACGAGACTCGGTACTTCCAGCCCCACTCGCCAGATCCGAATCGCTCCCATTATAGATGCTGGACCGGTTCAGGAGTCTGTCTACAGCGTTCGCGTAATATGGTTTGCCCCTTGATTTGGGTTCGCTTATCCCGCCTTCCTTATGTTTCCCCTTAACTCCTGACTGCTTACTGCTCAATGTTCTCAGCAGCAGAGAGTCTCTGTGTTTCAGACCATGTGCCCCATATTTCCCGGAGGAAGAAGCGGTCGTGGGACTGGGGTTATCGCTTCCCGTGCTGCCTGTAGAGGATTCCACTACGGAAGACGCATTCCTAGAATCTTTTTCTCTGGATGGTAGGAATCTTGAAGCCCTTTTGCTCTGATGGAGATGATGACGGGTGCTTCCATGGGCCATTATTCCTCCTCTTCTCCTCCTTGCTCTATAATATACACCAAAACGTGCTTATAGAAACAAGATAAAACAAACAAAAAAGTAAAAAACAGAATAAACGGGGCGGATTTGGAGAAACAGAAGTTTTCAAGAGTCGAGTTGAGGTCTCTTAACAGAATGGAGATGCATGGATGTTTTGGTGCAGCTGGGAGAGAAAAAAGGTTGTTCTACATTGGAGCTATATGGGACACATAAATAGACATTTTTCTATATTCATCTTTGGGTTCCGTTGTTTTCGCCGACCGCGGGAGCCAGTCTCAGGGATACAAGCAAGGGGTTGTTGTTGACGAGTTCCTCGTTAACTGCCTGGCGGTGGAAAGTGCTGGGATGTCCATACACACCATTTATCGGGAAGGGCTGGTACGGGATGCTTGGGAAGGAAGACAAGAGTTGCTGGGATCCCAGTAAATGTCTTGAAATCAGCTGAGCCGAAACGGCAAGGGAGTCCAGCGATTGGGCGGAAACGTTGACCGTTCGATATGGAGAAAGTGGCAGCTGTGTTACGGATGAGGAAATTGAGGAACCACTCTTCTCGGAAATGCTTTGCAGCCATTCTGGGGTCTCGCTGGTTCTCGCATCGACCATTAAAACGCTAGACACTAACACGGTGAAGCCCAATGGCTTCATATTCCCGTTTATAATCCTCAGGTATTGTGATAGTTTTGCTGCCCCGACTGCAACTTGTCGAGTAGTTCCCTTTACTGTAACCAACCTATCCACAATTCCCCGTACTGCTTCATTAACAGTGAGAGATAACTTGTGGTCCTCATTTGCAAACTTTTCATTCGTGTTTTCTATTATTTTGTTCAAAAGTTGGTTGTCATTAGCTGTGAAATAGTCCCCTTCACTTGTGGAAACTAACAGTTCTAAAACTGCTTCTTTCGCGTCATCATCATCCTGAGACTCTGTCTGTAAAAGATTAAAGTCGTAGTTGTCTTCGCTGTTTCTCTCTTCAGCAGAAGCCGTATTTCTACGCTTGCTTTCGGGCTCTTTCTGTGTCTTGGTTTTTCTTTTTGGAGGCATCTTTATGATGAAGCCTTGTGTTTTTCCACTGTGAAAACAGATCTGTAGTGTGAATCACGTGCACATCTCAACCTTGCACTATGAAGAAACGGTCTTTTTCCCAACTTTATTAGCTTCTTGTATTGATTGCGTGCAGCCGATTGGAGAAGAATGCTGAAGACCAGAAGCGCTGGCCATAAGGTCAAGTCTTGTGTATACACAAGCTAATAGTTTCTGGTGGCCAGACTCATGAAAGAAATGAGTTGGGACGGGACCGGTCACGCTCAGTGATTTAGAGCAAAAGCCAGCCAATTGGGTGTGGAGATCTGGAGGAATATTTCGAATGACAGTTTCTGTGTTTGTACTTTTTATTTGTTTGTGCCTTAGAAAATGGACAGGCATGCCCCCTGAAATGGGCCTCCTGTTCTGGGTCCACCGCGTGCTCAATGAATGGGACCTCCTGATGCAAAGAAGGCCCATAGTGTTCTGGGCTCGTTAGCTAGTATACAGATCCTCTGGCGTTTGCTTGCTGGAAAATCTAGATCCAGGTGTGTGTAGAAGTGAACCGTCAATCAATGGTTGATGGATGAACAATCACTCGATAATTTCATATTAGAATTATCTGCATCTTGTTAAAGGCCAGGTTAAAATGGCAAGTCATCAGTAGGCTTTTTCACATTTATAAAAAACTGTAGCGCCGCCTTCCCCTTCTCTTGGACCTTTTCGAGGTCCATAAACTAACTGATGGATGCCGCGGACTCTCTACTATCCAAATACAACCTAGGTCTATCGGAGCTTCGCCGGTTATCGAAGTTGAACAATATGGATATGATAGATATAACGACACAAGAAGCGCTTGAGACTCTTTCCGCGCTTGGAATCAACGTTTCTCAACTTGATGATGATCAGGAATACGAAGCTGGAGGAAGACGCAGGTTTTCATGCTCTGATTTTCAAAGGCGAAGAATTGGTCGGATTCGAGAAAACCTGGATCAAGACACTAGTGATGAGCAGGAATTGGAAATTGGGAATCTGAAAGATTGTTTACGGATAGCAAAGGAACAAAACCAAACATTGGAAGCGCTACTCCAGGACTCATTTAAGCGGATCAAAAGTTTTCTAAACGAGTCTAAATTTCTCGAAAACGAATTACTAGAGAAAGAGGATAGTGTCTTGGAACTACAGCGCTCGTTGAATCAATTGACAAAAGACAATAATCGGTTATCTAGGGAAAACGCTTGTCTTATTGATGATATTGAGAGGCAAAAAGTGCTACATTTGGAAGAAAAAGAGGAGTGGGAAAAGGCAAACCGGGAACTAAAGAGGAAACTTGGGGCTTTACAACAGGATGTTAATTCTCAGCAGGATTATGAACGTGCTAAAGAAGAAGAAGAAGAAGGTATCCAAATAAAAATTTTGGAGAAAGAGCTAAGGCGATCAAGAGCGGAAATTGTAGAGTTTCAAGAATTGAAAGCGACAATGAGTTTCGAGATGGCGCAATTGAAGGAGAATTACAAGATTCTTTCTTCTGAACTACAAGATCTTCAACGTGGTGATGATTTTGGGCCCCATGAGATTAGCAATTATGGTGGATTGTTATCGCCCGGCGCATCAAGTACTGGTGAGCATGAACCTGAACATTTAGATTTGCACAAGGAACTCAAATCTGCGTTGGAAAATGTTTCGGGAGAAGATAAGAATGAAGCGAGACTTTCTTCCATGTTTTCCTATGCGCTTAAAATGGCCAAACCAAGTCAGGAACTAGATTCGAAAGAGCACGACGATAGCGAAGCAGAAATGGATTTGACAAGTTCCGTCAGTGATAAGATTCACAGTTTGAGACTGAGAAATCAACAATTGTGTAAACAAGTTCATGAATTGAGACGAGAACACGAATATCTAACAAAACGGATTGAAATGATAACGGTGCAGCAGTTTGACAACGTTTCTTGCGTTTCTCCACGGAGTTCAATATGTGATTACATATTTGATAACAATTTGTATACACCACGCTCTTCGATATCATCGGCGAATGAAGAAGGCTCAATGGACAAGCAAAGAGAGAATACACAATTCCAAATGCAAAGATCAAGGATGCATGAGCTGAAAATGCAACAAAGTCTGTGTTTGGTTTTTGGTCATAAGCTCCGGAGTCCATACCGGTCTTTGTCGCAGTTGGGTGGTCAGATACGACAACCTTCCTTAGCAGGTAAAAGCGGCGACGAACCTGCACAAGATCGAGCGACATTACGAAGAAACACTTTAGGAACGACCAGGATGCTCCCCATATCCGGTTGGAAAATCAAAACCAGAGATCGGTTTGGAACGTTAAGCAGATTGGAAGGGAATTATAGTAGGGCTGCTGGTGAAGATTATGAATTTAAGATATAGAATACATGTCTGCTTTCATACAATAATACATTGCTCTCAGATTTTCATAGCAGTAAAGTAACACCGCGGACATAAAGATAACCCAAGATTAAAAATTTCATCATCATCTCATCTTGCTTCTCTTTCATTCTTTTTCGTACCGGTCGCGTGATTCATTGGCCAATGAAAATTGAAAAGCAAGCGTGGGAAAGTCACCGGTTCATCAAGTGTCACATACGTTGAAGAGACTCGACAAATCACCCGATAGATACACGTTTCAACACAGATTATAAATAAAGTCATCAGCGGAGTTTTCGCAACTTCAGATTTTCTTTTTCACAAATTAATTTTTCTTTTCAATGCCATTTTTTGTTTTTGCATAAATCTCTCACTTTGGATTAATTTATCATCATGAAAGAAAGTAGTAAAGATTGCGATAAGAGAGAAGCGAGCAATTCGGGAACGCTTCAAGTTTCATCAATACCTCCAGAACCGGTTAAAACCCCCTTGTCTATTGAAAACATTCCTAGAAACAGAACCGGTTCTTTCCAATTGGACCAACCACGGAAAAGGTCTTCAAATTATGAAGACGAATTGAGAGAGTTGTATCGGAAACAAGGAGCAGAGGATGATGATATTGGGAAGAGGATGGATGACAGCGTGGAAAATGTGGGAAGCCGATTAGGGAGAAGGGCTTCCAGCCTACAGGATCATCATCACCTTGTTCAGAAACAAACAGTTGACAGTCGAGGTTTACCAGAGGAGTTGTCGCATCCATTGGATACAGAATCAAATCGATCACTAGGGCTTAGCGCTGGACAAAATGCTACCTTATCGGGAGAAACACATGGATCTTTTAGCGGCGAGTTTGGAGGACTGGATTACAACTGGGCTGTGAACCAGTCCAGTTCTAAAGCAAGGAAAAACTCAGAGCCCAATTCACCTCTTACAATGTTTCATTCGCAACAGCCGCATGTGGGGGAGACCTCATCATCAAGGTTAGGAAACCAATACGGAAGGTTGAATCTAAGCAAAGAACCAAGTGGGTATTTTGAAGGATGTGATGGGGCAAGAAGAAAATACTCAACTACAGGATACAGTTCTAGTTGGTCTCCATCCATTGATAGGAGAGACAGTCATGATTACATGTATTGGAGCATTCCATCTCGATCAATTGGTTCTAATTCCACCACACATGTTGCTAGAGACGAGCAAGACAACAACGAGACTCGGGATATGTTTGATTATGACAAGTATAAGCAATGGAAGCATCGGGAAGTTTTGGGATTGTGAGGACTATTACGTCTAATATTTTTTTCTTCCAGATATGAATTGTTTGGGATTTCTGTGACGGTTCATTTGCATAATTGAACAGTTGATAGCTATTTTCAACGTTCGCTCTTTTTTTTTCATACGTCGCCCATAACGGATAATAACGGGTATGTGGATTTGTTTTTCTGGTCTTTTATTAGGGTATTATGTATGGGAATCATTATCATTTTCATTTTCAAATTCATTTGCAAGTAAGGAAGCAAGTAAAAGGTTTAAGTATTCAACATATAAATAATTTTTTGTGATAGCTGTTCTCTCTGTAATTAATCAAACCGAAACCAGTGCACAGGACGCAGCGAACCTGAAGTAATGTGTGTACATTATGAGCATGAGGACCGAAAAGTGAAAGAAGAAAAAAAAAAAGAAAAAAAAAATTAACATGGCACTGGCTGTGTATGCTTGTAGATCCAGGTTCGGCAACTTTTCACTTTCACTTTTGTTTTTGCTTTTGCTTTGCGTTGATCCAAAAACGGACCAATCATGATAATAAAAAAACTTGTCATCCAAGTTTGGA
The DNA here is from genome assembly GCA_030581615.1 of Alloascoidea africana. Lineage (NCBI taxonomy): Eukaryota > Fungi > Ascomycota > Alloascoideomycetes > Alloascoideales > Alloascoideaceae > Alloascoidea > Alloascoidea africana. Next base: position 111,406 of record JAKTTT010000032.1, on the reverse strand, counting down.
AGAAGTAGGGTTTGAGTTTTTCAAATATTAGCAATAAATCAAAGACATTTATTTAACTGAATGATGCTCTGGTAAGGCAAGCCTAGGGACGGATGAATGGAGATAGATATATGGGATGGAGATTGCCGAGTCCTGAACTGAGTCCGTCTGAGTCCAAGTCTGAGCCTGAGCCTGAGCCTGAGCCTGGGGCCGAGTCCGAATCTGAATCTGAGTCTTGGATTTGGGTTGAAGGACACTCCCCAGCATGCCTGGTAAGACATTGATTCACACAATCGGCGGCGAGCTCCCTTGCCAAAGCACAAAAGCTTAAACGATTTACGTTTTGGGCGATCTGTCGGGCATTGCCGCCAACCTCGCGGCACAGGGTCTACAGTTACGAAAGAGATTGTCTTCCCAGGTCAATGCTGGGCTTGACTGGAGTGGAAAGGACTGGGCAAGAAGGGCTGGTCTAGGTTAAGCTGGCTTGGCCTGGGCAGCAACGCCTGCAAAGCCGAGGCTCGAAGTTCCCAGACCTGCCCAAACAGCGCCAGAGACGCCGTTCACGCGCCAAAATGGTGTCCGAGAGACCAGAAATCTGTCCAGGAGCGGCAAAATTGCCCACGAGAAAAACGAAAAGTGGGCCTCTGCCCCGAAAAAGCCTGTTTCCCAATAATTACGTATCCTGCTGAGATCTGCCGCACTCCAAAAACATGCAGCTATACCGCATGGGCCAATCAGCGCCCGCGCCTGCGGACCTGGATGATGAAAGAAAATAAGGTTAAACAACACCATAAATCCGGGGTACAGCATCGTGCGTATATTATAATACCTAACTGCGATTTATTTGGGCCGGGCGCCTCCCGCGAAAAAGCGATAAAAGTGGAAAAAAAAAAATTGAAAGATATCACGATCATGTCCCGAGCATCTCGTTTGATTTAGTCCCGGGACCTCTATCCTTTCCCTTTCCCTTTTCCTTTGATCTTGCCTCTGCTTGCACTTGTGCTTTTTGCCTGTGCTTTTGCTATTGCTACTGCGTTGCATTTGGCGTGGGCCCGCTGGCAGGACGCCGCCCACCAGCCAGTTGCCAGTCCATGGCTTCCTGCTAGTTTCCAGCACAGCTCAGCTACACCTCCATTACATTCGACATTTGTAATTGTAACGTACAGATTGGATGATCATGGATTCCATGGATTCCCACGAAACAAAAACGAGCGCGGAAAGCGGCAACTGATACGCCTTGCCTCTGTTTGTTCCGTTCGTTCGCTGGCAGTCCGTCGCGCCAGCGTAGTGAGGCCTCCGTTATCATGAGAAAAAAAAGCTTCTTTGGCGACTCCAAGAACCGGAGAGATAATCCGAAGGCCCTGCCCGAAATGCTTGTGTCCAGAAAAACGCACTCGGGCAGCATAACTGGAGCGGCGTCCGCATGCACCTGCTCTCACTTCCCTTTATTTGGGCCATTTTCCTTTTTTTTTTGGGCTGTTAGCAACTCAACACCCCCGGATTTGCTTTTCCTGTTCCCTGCTTTCTCCTTCTTTCACCAGTCCGAGACCCATTTTCGCTGGACAAAAACCACAAACACCAACCCGCGAACACGTCAAGACACAACAAACTCATCCAGTCTTGTCCTCATCTCTCTCTTCTTCCCACAAACTATTTTTCTCTGGCTGTTTCGCTTGGGATTTTGCGTCATCTCTATCAGTTTGTTGATCCCGCCTGCGTGGTTGTACTTGTCTGTCTGCATTACAAGCACCTACAAAAAAAAAAAAAAATTTAAAGAAAAGGCCCAGTCCAGCCAAGTTCTTTCAAACCAAATTGGTCTTGGTCTGATTCTTGTAATCTATTTCTGTGTTTTTTCTTCTTTTGTGTTTTTCATCCTCTCCTTTCTTTCGTACTTCTTCTGTTTGTGTCCGTGTTCATCTTTTCCTCTCTCTTCTTGTCATTATATGACGACAGACTCAGACTCGAGAGTTGCTTCTATCCAGATATCCCATCACCTGCTTTTCCTGTTGCAATCATCATCACCTCTTATTTATTGAATTGGCTCGAAAGCTGACAGGACTAGACTAGGATCCTCTCTACCCTTGATCTCAATTCTACTCAAAAATATATTCTGTCTCATCGCCCAATCTTCCTTTTTTTTTCAAGTCAAGCCCCCCATTGCATATGGCGCTCTCAACACAGACCTCTGAAGCACCCTCTTCCACATCGCCGTCCTCGTCCGCTGCTGGTTTATCGTCTACAACGTCCTCTTCATCAACCTCCACCTCTGCTTCTCCTCCAGCGACAACCAATGGTCCCTCCCCTTCGGCTACCACAGAGGGAGATGTACGTCCTTCCGTAGGAATCCAACCAATCCCAAAGAAGGCAACACAAATCAAAACTGACAAACCTCGACCCCATGTTTGTCACATTTGTACCCGTGGCTTTGCAAGACTAGAACATCTAAAGAGACATTTGAGATCCCATACAAATGAAAAACCTTTCCAGTGTCCAACATGTGGACGATGCTTTGCTCGAAGAGACCTGCTTCTCCGTCATCAGCAAAAGCTCCATGCAATATACCCAGTTTCTCGTCGGCGAACGAAAAAGAATGCTGACAAGGCAGCTACCGCGAAGCCAGATGCAAACAGTACTAATCCTCCTCCTCCTCAACAGCAGCAGAAACCTCCTGAACCACTCATGGGCTTTCCTGATCCATCTGCCGCGCGGTTGACCTTGTCTCAGCCTTCTACTCTCAAAACTTTTGATACCGCACACAATAGTTCTATAAATGGGAATACAGAAAACCACCATCAGGCTATATTTTCAACTCTATTCCCCGATACCGACCTGAGTCTAATAGGAGAACATCACCAGCATTTTGACAACGGCTTTGTACCTGGCGCCCCGAGTGATTCCCATCACCAGCAACACCTGGACCAACAGCAACAGCAGCAGCAGCAGCAACAACAACAACAACAGCAGCAAAATGAGCATCAGTATAGACATGGTTTCATACCGCCAATACTACACAATCGAGGACCAGACGCTCCAAACCAAATGTTTTCCCAAATCCCTATTCAATACGTATCCACAATGCCATTTCCAGAACCACCGCAACCTCAACCTCAATATCAGCAGCAGCAGCAGCAACAGCAACAGCAACAGCAACAGCAACATGATGCAAATCTGCCAGCTCTGGCACGAAGCAGACATGCCTCCTTTTCTGCTGCCTCTGCAACCTCGTACCTCAACAATAAGGAAGCTCTGAGCATCCACCAAAACAGATTGGAAGTTCCTCGACAAGTTGGGTTTTCTACCCCTCAGCTCCATCCAATGTCGTTTGATTTGGACTTTGGATCGGACGGTTTCAATCTTGATGGTGATCTCGAAAATGTGGACGTAAATATGCTGAGCGGGTTGGAGGAACACCTGGATCTTCTAACTAGAAACCCGGGCCCCGGTTATCTTCAACATCAGATGGATGAGCTCGTCACTTTGGGGGGAGGCGGCGCCGGATTCGACCTTAGTCCGCCAGATTCGAGTAATAAAAGCACAAACAAAGTTGACAACAACGACAACAACCATACGAAAATCAATGACAGTAACAATAATAGTAATAATAAAAATGGCAAAGGCGACTCATGGTTCATTAATCCAGCTCTGTTGAAAAGTCCAGAAGACCCTCTTCCTCAGGAACAACCCAAGCGGAAACACCAAAGAAAGTCTTCTGCATTTGGTCTATCTCCCCCGAAAGACCCCCCACAGGCTCAGAATAACTCCGGATCGGAATACGGCGATGCCCATCGAAGTGGATCCCTTGTGTCCAGCACTTTTGAAGGCATATCGGAGGGACCGATTTCCCCCCAATCCTTACTGGATGGCACTGTTACTGGAGATCAAATTGCCAAGGGCACTCTCCGAACCACAAATAGTGCGCCAACAACTTCTTCTGGCACTACTGGTGGAATAAACATGAATGCTTTTTCCAATATCCAGTCATATGTTCCCTCACCTCTGTCGTTCACATCGCCCACATCCACAAACAGTAGGCAAACCTCTCCTACACAACAAAAACCACGAAAGCGAGTGCCTATGCATTTGGTTTCTCACGCAGTTAGAGACACGATTAAAAATACTTTGACCAATTATCCCTCTTTTAGTCAATCCCCTCCTGTTAATCTCCTTTGTACGGAGGACATGAACAGGTTTGTGGATGCCTACTTTGAGCACTTTGACAAACACCTCCCCTTTATACATTATCCCACGCTTTCTTTTAACGAGGAAAATTCACCTCTGGCACTGTCTCTTGGTGCAATAGGTGCTCTATACCTTTTGGACCAAGAATCCGCTTCGCAAATGTTTGAGGTCTCTAGACGATGTGTCCATGTATACCTGGAGCTTCGGAAAAATCGAATCGAACAAACTGGAATCAATGAGGTAACGCCGCTTTGGCTTGTTCAGTGTCTGGTTTTATCCGTTTTTTACGGATTGTTCTCAGAAGATGCCCTAGTTGCAAACATTGCCGTTCGTCAATCGATTGCGCTTGTTTCCTTGGCCAAATCTGCTGGATTACATCTGCCTCCCGGAGATTCGTTCCAACCTCCTGTCTTTACAAACGCCAGTAGTGAAGATCTTTGGAAATACTTTATCTATGCACAATCGAGGATACGAACACAACATGCGGTATATATAACGAGTTGTTTTCTTTCCACTTTTTTCAACATCCCTCCTGCAATTGCAGAGAACGAAATCACTTGTGGATGTCCTAGTGATGAGCATCTATGGAGGTTGGAATCAGGTAGCAAATGGTGGAATTCTATAATTGATCAAAGAATGGAAAGAGATGATGGGCTAAATCAGATTTATAACGGTGGTGATTTCCAACTGAAACTGAGATACTTGACGGATCCTGCTCCTTTTGTACACGACAATGCCACGATGCGTGCTATGATGACCATGCATTCACCATTTGCTCATCTCTCTTTGGTCTATGCGATTCACGAGAGAATATATCGAGCATGTGTAAAGAAAGAACAGGCCCCAACAAACCTTTACGATATAAATGGTAAAAACTTGGATTGGTTCACAACGGTTAAGGAAAGGACAGAAAGAGAGATTTCTGCTTGGGAATCGCTCTGGTCTTTCCAGATTATGCCCCCAGGTGGTGAAGATGCTGCAGGTAAACAAACTTTACTGAAAGATTTTATTCCACTGGTTTCGCTTTTCCAAATTAGACTTAACAGCGATATCTCCAAAATCAAGGCAAATCTCTGGATTAGAGACTTTCAACAAATGAATTTGGCAATAGATGTACTGGATGAATTCAACATGACTACAGTACCAATAGAAAAATACGAATATCAATCACAACAAAGACATTTGGACCAAGCTTTTAAAAATCGGGTTGTCAAGTTTGTAGGATTAAGAGATGCTGCATCCCATGCTGCGAACATTATTTCTCTCTGGGAGAAAACTGCTACAAAGGGGAGTCTTGAGCAGACTGCGCAAAACATGTTTATACATTTCATCCAATGTCTTTTCGATGGAGGACTTGTTTTGAGTGAATATTTAAACAGGTTGGAAACAAAGTGTCTTGCCTATGGATGCTCTATTCAAAAGAATTATGACCCGGTCACAAATGAGGATAGATTGTTGTGGATAAGAGTTGAAAAACTGTTACGAAGGGTGGACTCTTTTTTCACCGAACTTCAACCACAAATAAACAATGGCATGCCCACAGTTTCAGCATTTGCAGAATTTCCAGATTCAAACATTCCTCTTTCCAAAAGGATGGAAAAATTGTCGCTTGAAAACGGTTATGACAAGGCACATTTGGTCCAAATCATTTCAAAGTGCAGACTTTCCAAAGTCACTCTTGAACTATCCGCTCGCATAATATCACAATGCTATGTCTGGCCTTGTAGCAAATACTTGGCTCTTGGTTTAAGAGAAAGACTCGCCCATATATCTACCACGAATTGAGCATTACTTTTTCTCTGTACTTTGTATTTATTAAGCAAAACCTGCTTTATTTATTTTCCTTTGAGTTATCTGAGAGTGTTTGTTTAGCTTTTTTTTTCTTTTTATCTTTGTAGTAGGTTTTTGTATCTAATGGGGTGAAAACAATGACAAGAACAGTAAAGTTCTCTTTTTATGGTGTCCATTAATCCTTTTTTTTTTCCGTTATAGTTGTAGTATTTTTTTTTTCGATTTTCATCTCAGTGGGTTTAAGAAAAGTTGCACAAAAAGAGGAAGATAAACAAGCAGTTTATAGCAAAGAGTATGCAAAAACACGAACCATATATATTAGGATTTTATTAACAAAAAGAAAAGAAAAATAAAATTTGATATTAAAGAAGTCTCTTCAAGAAATAATCTTAACTAAAACATTTATTTGTCTTAGGATACTTGTTAAAGTAAATTGTTCAATCAGAAAGAAGCTTGAAATCGCTACCGGGTCCTGGATCCGGGTCACTTTACGGGTGTGCAAGTTCCATAAACTTCATCTGAAAAAAAAAAAAAAACTGAAATCTCAAAAACTGGAAAAGATATCGACAAGCGCAACCACTACCCACCTAATACCATATTTCTCGTGTATCTACTGTGATTCGAATAATACAAAAGTTTAATAGATTCCGGGTTAATCACTGGTCCGACGCAATCTCCAGAATGACTCAGGCTCAGGAAACAATCTCGCCTTCTGCCAACAAAACGACATCACTAGAGACGAATGAGTCAAAGACCACGACACACGAAGAAGGAAAGATGACTGGACGGCAGCTATACGAAGCAATGGGGTCACCGAAAAGGATAGTGGCGCCGATGGTGGACCAGTCCGAACTCGCCTGGCGGCTTCTATCGAGAAGATATGGAGCGGATTTGTGCTATACACCCATGTTCCATGCCCGTTTATTCGGGACAAGTGAAAAGTATCGTGAAGATAACTGGGGTCCAGCAGATGGAGATGCGAATACGGATCGGCCTCTGGTGGTACAGTTTTGTGCAAATGACCCCGATGAACTGTTAGCGGCGGCCAAATATGTGGAAAATAAGTGCGATGCTGTTGATTTGAACCTGGGCTGTCCCCAGGGTATAGCCAGAAAGGGTAAATATGGAGCATTTTTAATGGAAGATTGGGATCTCATCCACAGTCTGATCAACAAGTTGCATCTAAATCTCAAGGTCCCTGTAACTGCAAAAATACGTGTTTATAACGAGCGAGAAAAATCTTTGGAGTATGCCAAAATGGTTCTAAGCGCTGGGGCCCAGTTTCTTACTGTACATGGCCGAACGAGGGAGATGAAGGCACAAAATACAGGACTGGCGGACTGGGATAAGATCAGATATATACGGGACAATATCCCACGAGATACAGTCATGTTTGCGAACGGGAACATTATCTATCAGGATGATCTTGATCGATGTCTTGAAGTTACAGATACAGACGCAGTAATGTCCGCAGAAGGAAACTTGCACAATCCAGCCATATTCAACATCAGTACCAGTAATACTGATGATATTGACGACATCGATAGACAGTTCCCGCGCGTGGACAAACTGTTACGAGAGTACCTTGAGATTCTGAAAACCACACCAGGGAGAGCTTCTAGAGTAGCCTCCAAATCGCATTTTTTCCGACTGCTGAAAGAATTCTTCAAGGTGGAAACAGACATACGAAACAAGCTGGGACGCCTGAACGTGAAGAGCACCGATGGCTGGAATCAGTGGGAAGAGATTGTGTCCGATGTCGAGGCTGCTGTTGCCAAAATCTATGAGCAGGACGGCATTGCGACACGCGACGTTGTTTCGGAAAGCGAACTCCAGCCTTGGGGCGGCCGGTACCGGACGGTTCCGTACTGGCGGTGCCAGCCCTATTTCCGGCCGGTGGACGGCGTGTCCGGAAAGGAGCGGATCTCCGGACCTGGGGCTGGAGCGACGACGACAGACCCGGAGAAGAACGACCGGAAACGAAAGGCGTCGGCGGTATCCGATCCGGCCGAACCGGACGGCCCGCAGGCCAAGAATGAAAAGCTTGGTAATTGATTAGTAACTGTTTTTGGATGCATTTGTCACTCCCCAAAGCCCTTTTTCTTCTGACTTTGTATACTTGTCAAATATTGCTTTCCTGATTCCTTAATCCGCCACGCCTTTTGTAGTCAAGATGGATTTACTCAAGGATACTCTCCAGAACGTCTCGTTGTACGACGTCAAGGCCTACGTACGAAAGGCCCAAAACGGTATGCTCATCCATACTTTCTTGTTCTCCATTTCCCGCCCTTTTCCCCTCCCCGAGAGGGAAGAGGGTTAGTAAAAAAAACATTGTCTAACAGACTCAATTTTTCCAGTGGTCATGAACTATACAGAGATGGAAGCCAAGGTACGAGAAGCGACAAATAATGAACCTTGGGGTGCAAGCAGCACGCTCATGGCAGAAATTGCCAGTGGAACATACTCCTATCAGACAAGAAACGAGATTCTGGGTATGATATTTCGCAGGTTCCAGGAGAAGACGGCTCCTGAATGGAGACAGATCTACAAGTCGCTTCAGCTTCTCGAATACCTTATCAAGAATGGTGCCGAACGAGTTATTGATGATGCCAAAATCAACTCGAGTTTGATTAGCATACTCAAATCCTTCCGTTACGTTGATCACAACGGCAAGGACCAAGGTATAAACGTTCGAAATAGAGCCAAGGAAGTTCTTACTCTGCTCAGCGATGACAGCTTGATCCGATCCGAACGTAAAAAGGCCCGAGAAAATGCCAAAAAGTATGGAGGAATGGCCTCGGACGGCTCCACTGGAATCAGCGGAAGCAGTTCTTTTTACCCCGGTGCTTCTTCCTCTCCTTCAGTTTCGTTCTCTTCAAGATATGGAGGTAGCAGACGTCATCAATCTTATGATTATGATGAAGATGTCCCAGAATCCTCATCTGCAGGAGTTTACGGAGACGGTGGAGTGTTTGGACAACAGACGAATGCTTCTGCGTATAGCTCTTCCAGCAAAAACAAGACCTACGAGGAGTATAATGAAGAGGTTACTGGAAAGAAAAGTTCCTCTTCCAAAAGAGCAGCTCCCAGTACAAATAGGGCAACTCCAGCTGCTCCAGAACAGGATCTCTTTTCTTTCGACAACCAGCCTGCTGCTGCCACGAAAAATGCAACTGCTGTAGAGGACGACGATGATGACGATAACGAGTTTGACGACTTTCAGACTGCTGTCGGAGGGCCTGCACCTTCTTCGGATAAGCCAAAGTTGACTAATGATGCTCTGGCTAGCCTGTTTGCAGCTACTCCTTCTTCGGGTGCAGCCGCTAATACTCAGGCCCCAAGCTCTCAGTTGGATGATTTTTCAGCTTTCATCTCTTCTCCTGTCCAGTCCCAGACGTCTACAGCTCACATAGCGCCTGTATCCACCTCTTTCTCGACTTTGTCTTCATCTGGTCTTAATACAGCGTCTTCCAATACAACAAACTCCATAAGTCACCAACAGCCAGTGAAGCCAGCGTCCAGTGGCAACGATGCATTTTCGAATCTGTTTTCGAGTGCTGTTTCCAAATCAAAGACGGGGGCTTCTAAATCAAGAAACGGACCAAAAGATAATGAGAGTCTGGCCTCCCTTTCCTCTCGGAGACAGTCTACTTTTGATACAATCGTCTCGTCCACGTCAGTGACCCCACAAAACACAAGCTCCTCTACACCTAAAAAAGATGATTTTGACCTACTTTTCTGAGGACTTCTAAGTAACTTATGTATACATAGAGACTTGGTATTGTGTAGCCTTTGGATAGTATTTAATCAGATTGTTGTGTGTTTGGATGTTACGCAAACACTGAGAACCGCCATTGCCCGTTCAAACGTGTCCATGAAAGTAGTAATATGACAATACACTCGTTCTGGATATTCGATTCGCATTGTAAGAGTGGCCTTTCTTAGTATTGCATTTGCTACTTAACATTACGCTAACTCGGCATTTTTAACTAGGTCAATGTATCTTTCAACGAGAATGGCACAGACAACAGCAACGCCAATACAGGGATAGCGTATCAAGCGTTACCTCAGGCCAAAAGCAACAGCTGGCTAATATTCCAGGGACTCCGACATCGGTAGTCAGTAGCACTAATAACTCCGGTGCCGTGTCAGGCAGTGGCGGTGGTGGTGGTGGTGGTGGTGCGACAGTCGAAGACATTGGAAAGTTGATCTTTGGAGTTGTTTTTTCACTACGAAACATCTCAAAAAAGCTGGATCCGATGACTATGAACTCAGACGAGGTTTTCAACTCTACAAATAACGTGATAAGTTTTGCGACTTCGCGATATCGGTTACACTTTATGGAGAGTGCTACAAACTTGCGGTTTGTGATGGTTAGTGATTTGAAAGTGGAAGATTTACAATTTGTGATGAAACAGATCTACACAAATCTTTACATTGAGTGTGTAACGAAAAAGTATGTCTGGTTGAATTATTTTCTTCTGTGTTTTGGTTTAACTAAAGAATCTTTCCAAATAGTGCCTTATCTCAAGTTGATTTCAAACCTGGAGAAGTCATTACCAGCGAGAAGTTTATTGGGGGGTTGGATAATTATATTATGTCTCTTCCAGGTTACAATTCCTAATTTTTAAAAAATCATATCAAGGCATACTATATCGACCGTAGAAATCATAAATCTCATTTCTCAGGAGCTGCCAGAAAGTGATCTGTGGTCTTGGAGAGCCCAGTGTATATAGCTAGGAACGTCAGCCGCCAAGTGGGGACTAATTGATGCGTTTTGAACCCATCTCGGTAGCAATCCGCCAGAGTCGCTCTGCAAGTTGTAATCCGTAACAATTAGTTCTGTGGGGGTCCTCAAAGTGGAATTCCAAAACAATTCTTACCGTTGTTGCCATAATCCATTCGACAAGTCCATCCTCTCCTACACTGATTCTCTCTACAGAAGCATACTTGGACTTTACCAATTCGCTAAACTCGAGATCATAGTTTTTTGTTGGCTCTCTGGGTAGTGTAATAACCAAAAACTCGTCTCTGGAGCTATCGGGCTGAATGCTAAGTATCCAAATTTTCATACTCCTGTCTCTAAGAGGAAACGGAAAGGAATATTTTACAGCATAAGCTGAAACAGACTGTTAGCACACAAAATTTGACGCTTTACTATGTGTTTGTTCAGCTCAATCGTTAGGCTTACCTTGCCAAGATTCCAAGTTATCGTAAGGTACTTCATGAACCTCTTTTAGCATATCGATGTATTTCTTCTCATTCAACGTGTGATTATCCAATAGACCTTTTTTAAAGAGGGAAAATGGGAGTTTATGTTTTGAAACTCTTGCAAACCATGGCTCCCCGTTGTACTGTGTTTTGAAAATCTGAATGTTCGCAAGCGAATCTTCCGGCGTGCCCGATTCGGACGAGACTTTTAATCTGAACAACCTGTCCTTGGTCCAGCTTCTAGTGACACCGCCGATAAATTGCAATGCCTCCTTCACTGCCGTAGCTGGATCTGGCAGTTCAGATTGACTTTGAGGAGTTAGCGATAGATTAAGGGACATACTGTAACAGCTCTTGCTGTACCTCTGGCTAAATCTGGAAAAGCTGCAGATAAGTCGATCTCCGGGGAAGATCCGTAAAAGTTCCGGGAGACCGGGGTCTCTCCCAATTACTGCCTAAGAAGTGCAACATCGAGCTAAGGTTCAAAGCATCAAAAAGCACGTTTTGAAGAGTTGACGTTGCGAGGCTCGCGAATTTTATATAATCCTTGTAGGGTCAAGGTTATCATTGCAATACGGCAGTTTCAATGAGCCTTAAGCTTTTGATATGGATATGATTTTTCTCAACGATATTGATAGCTTTCAAGTTAACAGGTAAAAGCATCACTATTTCATCAATCTTTGTAAGTGCGTTTTTTTGCTTTGTATCTTGAAATCAGTGGGTTGAAGAATTATGGAGAACAGTAGATCTGTAGGTATAATAATTTTTAACTAGTTCAATGCAATGTGAAATGAATTTTGAGGTTGTTTAGCCGTGAATCACTGCCAGGTATGTATAGATCTTCACTCAATGATGTTGTGAATATAGGAATATCTAATTGACTCTCATTTTAAAGAAAATAAATTTTGAAAGTATTGCTCTTTCTGTTCATTGTTTACAGGCAGGTGGAAATAAAGATCCACATTCTGTTCAAAGCACTTGTTTTCTAAACAAATGTTGTAAACTTGAGAGCGATTGGGATGAACGAGAAAAAGCTATGAGAATGATAAAGCTAACGGTTACAATATGGGACTTGAAGATAAAGTTATTAGTTCTGTTTCGAATTCAATGTAAAACGTTGAAAATATTTTGAAGTAGATAGTAGACACAAGATACAACTTGTTTCAATTGTATGTAAGCGATATGAGCGTTTATGCATTTTTGACAAAAAACGATTAAATCGCAAGCAGATCTTTACCTATATGGGAGAAATAAGGATAAAAAGCTTTTTCTTTGGGTTAATCAGAGAAGAGATAAGTTTAGTAAAATCAAGAGGAATGCATTTCTGGGTGCTCTTGATCATAGGAAACAACAATGGCTTTGTTTACAGAAAAGGAAAAAACCTTTATCGATAGCTTCTTGTTGACGATAATCAAGCTGTTAACATTTTTGCAAGTGAGACGCAGGCCTTATCCTAGATAAATCAGAGGCATTAATCATAGTTTGTTCCAAATTTTTTATTTCTGTTATCTCGGTTTAATTAGCCCAGTCCTAACTCTTGGGAAAACTTGCTACTCGTAAAAAGAAAAAGGTTAACTGTGTAAAGGTCCAAGCATATACTCAATAATAAAAGTCTTGCTCCTTCACATCTTATCAACTGTATTCAGCAAAAGTGGTAACTAAGAACTGTCCAAAAAACATGCATTTTTTTTTCTTTCTGTTAGTGTAGATTTCAAGGAACAAGATTGTAAAAGGTCAACTTTCTTTTATCAACCACTAAAAATATCTTACTTGAAGCATGCATCAATCATGGAGTTAAATTGTGCATTTCTAATGCTTTTGTTTTAATTTTTCTCTCTCAGGATGTTTAGTTTTTATTTTAAACAAAACAAGCCGGCCCTTATTTGCGCTTTATTAACAACAAAGCTTTCTCTAAATATGGAATGTAAGACCAGTCAAGTGCCTCTCTCAAGATGCTCACAAACACAGGCTCAGTCGTGCTGGGCGTATCGGAAATTAATCTGCACACGAACTGAGGGAACAAAGGACGGAACATCTGGTAAACTTGAGGATTTTTCAAAGAATCAATTTATATAAATTTGGGTTGTTTATGAAAAACACGTGAAACCATTCAAACAGCTTAATGCACTAGTAAACATTTCTCTCTGTTTTTTTCTTTTTTTTTTTTTTTTTTTTTGCTTTTCAGATTTGGGGAATTTTCCAACTGGAGCAACAAGGCACATTACCCTTAGAATTAACCTTCAGGGTTAAGGAAAAAGTTGACATGAGACTTGCATGGATTTAAAGCACCATTTTATAGATCCAACTTGCGGTGCAAAGCATTGCCGCAATGTACATGACCGGAAAAGCTTTTAGACATAAAGCGAATGATATGCAACAGTTGTTTTGTTAGGGACTTTCGTTTTGGCAAAGAGAGTGGAATTGTAGTAGGGGATGGACACACTGGAGACGGTTGAAAGCAGAGTCGAAAAACAGTCAACCCCAGCAAACTCAATTAACTGCCTTGATTGGACGCACAAAACGGCCGGTGATTTCCCCATTCTGTTGAAAGTTTTGAGGAACTGGATGGGAGATTATCATTCTGGAGAGGCACCAAAAAAGTGCTGTAGGTTGGATGTCTCTGATGAGTTTGAAACCAAAGCCTATCAGCTCGCTTACGTGGACGATGAGAGAAGTAGGAAGCTGCTATTTCTATTCTAGATCTTTTAGTAAAGGAATACCAAAACCTTGTAACGCTTTCTTGAAATATACTTTCAGTATTGGAACGATTTACACATGGGTAGAACTTGGCATTCAACTTTCGTAAACATTCCAACATACTGGAGCACTTAGAATGTTTCTTCAAGCATGTGAGAAGAAAAAAAAAAACCGATTAGCTGCGCTAAACCAGGGACGTTCTTATAGGTTTAGAGCAAAGCTTTTGGTACTTTTGAAGCTTTTTTTTCCTTTTTCCGCAAATGCTGCCCACGCGGAATGGTAAAATTTTACAATACGAGCCAATACCTGGCCGCTCCATCGGTCACACGGCTAAAGCACCCTGGACCGTATCGTCTCCTGAACAACCGACAGGCCTGTGCTCTGCTCTGCGAGTGAAGATATTCTCAGCCCGCCGGCGGCTTGTTCTGGGCGGTGGACGTCGCACTACGCGGCTATCAAATAGATCGACACCCGACGAGAGCTTCGGGCCCAGCGAACACCCATCCATCTTCCATCTTATATCTTTGCCCTTTCTGCCATCACCGCTTTCTCTTTTGGCCCTTGCTAACGTCTCCGAACCCAGATCGCCATTGGTTTAGTACTTGTTCGCATCTGGTTTCTGCGGTTTCCTGGAAGGTCGAGACACCTAGGATATATTGCAACACCGTCCAGATCTGCCCGTGGGAGAATGGGTCTGATGACCATCACATTGACGACGAAATGGTAAAGAATAGAAAAGCGTCGACTACAACACAGGTTCAAGCACCCTTCTTTACGCCTTCAAGATCCTCGCCATTACTTCCTCCCGAAAGACGTAGATCTGTTCAGCTTATCGCGGGAGATGCCAACCCTTTTGACCAACAGCACCGCAGACGCAATACGGTGATAGACCAAGATGGTCCAAGAGATCAAAGACCAGCGACAAGCAATACCTCATTCTCACACACAGAAGAAAATGAAGACGACGAAGATGTCAACTACGATGCCGACATGAACTTCTTTCTGAAGCAGAGCAGTATACCCCCTGACATTTTGGCTAGGTTTAGAAACTTTCCTCTTTTCAACAATGCTCCGTTGTCGTTTCTAATGGCCGTCGCCAGCAAATTGCGGCTACAACAGTTCCCTCCGCAAGAGTATATCATCACTGAAGGAGAAGATGCAAAAGCAATGTATTGGATCTTGAGAGGGGTGGTGGGAGTCACTTCTCTTGATGGTGAAGCGTTGTACGCCGAGCTTTCTGCAGGACAATTCTTTGGGTAAGTTAAAAATTATGGCACTTGCTGCCCTGCTCGCTCCGCATGTACCTTACTTGGTTTCTCTCTTCCTTTTTCGCTAGCACGGGAACACTTTTATTCTTTTTTTTTTTTTCCTTTTTGATAAAAAAAGAAAAAACCAAAAAATAGCTGGCGTGACCATATCGATCATAAAATATTTAATACATGGTTGGATGCATTATAATGTTGGTATCGTTCTAACAAACAATGATGTTCTAGAGAGATTGGCATTTTGTTTCGACGACCACGAACAGCAAATGTTGTCACCCGTACCAAATGTCTAGTTGGAGTCTTAACAGCTGTTTCAATAAACGATGTTTTGCTCGACTATCCTGCTATTGAAAGAATCATTCGAGATGAGGCACAAGAACGTTTGGCAATGCTGGAGAAGAAAAAACGCAA
The DNA here is from genome assembly GCA_030581615.1 of Alloascoidea africana. Classification (NCBI taxonomy): domain Eukaryota; kingdom Fungi; phylum Ascomycota; class Alloascoideomycetes; order Alloascoideales; family Alloascoideaceae; genus Alloascoidea; species Alloascoidea africana. The sequence continues at coordinate 95,873 of JAKTTT010000032.1, read as the reverse complement.
GGGTTTGGGTGCCGGATTTAAGATATCTCGTTACTCTAATTCACTAACTCTTCCTTCCAAAATTTCAAAGTCCGTGCCAAGTGTTTCTAAAGGATCCTCACATTGTCATGATTCGTTACCCTTACCAAAACTGTTTGATTCTGACTCAGCACGATGCAGTAGCGATTTTGCAAGTATTCAAGATACTGATCCAATAATATCCTATAATGCAAAGGAACAGGCGCCTTCTTCTCCAATTGTACAAGACGATATAGATGCCACGATTTCGACCAGGATCTTTCTCAAGAAGCTGCCATTGTTTGCCTCATTACCCAGTCATATTATTCACGAGCTAGCTCTGAGTGTAGAGCCTCGACGATATGAACCATTGGAATATATCATTCAAAAGAACGACCTTGGAAAGGACATTTTTTTCATTTCATCTGGATCAGTGGAAGTATTGGGAGACGCGGAGGTTCCTAGTACGGCTTCAAATAATCCAGCGCTTGCAAAGCAAAAATCAACTATCAACAGTGGCAATTCAAAAGTTTTGGCAAGGTTAACAACAGGAATGTACTTTGGCGAAATTGCATTCTTGTCGGATCAGAGTGTGAGAACAGCAACCGTTCGTAGCGCTTCAATCGTCGAGTTACTTGTGGTAACAGGTGCAAAATTGGACTGGCTATGTCGAAATTATCCAGAAGTTCAGAAACAGATACAACAAACTGCTCAGGATCGAGCCAACTCGGAAAAGATAGATGCAACGTATTATAAGATGCGGCTTGAGCACAAGAATAATAACAGTCACAAAATGGCTGTTTCTAGCCTCGTTGACCATTACCAACATAACAACTCTATTGGCGAAGCAAAACCTTCGGAGCATTTGAGACCGTTTTCAGATCTTAAAAAGCGATTATCTCAAAGTTTTGAAGCGCCATTGATGTCCCCAATGCCGATGATCCCTGTTCCCCCGGTTTTCAAGCAAATATGGGATTATCAGGGAGACTCGGACCAAGAGGCATCATCACGAAAGCGGAAAAGCGAAGAATCTGTAGATCCACATTCTGACAATGATACGATGAATAAGCGTTCGATAACAAGTTTGAAATCAAGATCCCAAAGCATCAGCACAATTAATGAAGGTGTACAAATGTCTGTTTTCGAAGGACATAGTACACCACCACCAGCATTACAAAGGAATCGAAGTTTTAGTTTTACAAGTCCCAAATACCATCTTAGTGTGAATCCAGATGTAGCACGATCCATATCTCCGCTTCAGTTCCCCTTGGAACCAGTTTTACCCAACATTCAAAGTTCATCAAGAGCACCAATGGTTTCTAACAGTGGGAGAAATCGGATGTTGGTGCCTTTTTATGCGAAAAACCACCATAGATTACAAATGCGAAGAAGATCAAGTGTTTATAACGTTGGTCCATTTCACGATTCATTTCTAGTTCAAGTTTTCCAAATTCTGGAGCTCCCCGATTTGATGCGGTTTCAACGGGTTTGTCGACATTGGAAAGAACTATTACAAACATTACCTATTCTTTGCGAGAATTTGGATCTTAGAAAGTACAATACGAGCATTGATGACAAGGCGATTATTCAGATTACGAATTTTGCAGGATCAAGGCCCAAAATCATCGACATTTCCAACTGTTTTTATTTGACTGATGAAGGGTTTTCATATTTGATAAACGAGGTGGGGATTTTAGGCAACATTCGAATTTTAAAGATGAAATCGGTTTGGGAGGTTGGAGCCATGGCGATTATGGACATTGCTGGACCCAATATTGGACTTGATCTTGAAGAAATCGATCTTACCAATTGCCGGAAAGTCAAGGATGAGGTTGTTCAACGGCTTATTGGTTGGGGGGTGGAAGAAGATCAAGAGGGGACCAATTATGCATCATCGAGAAGTAGTGTTTGGTCAACGGGGACGCCAACAAATTCTGGTAGCGGTTATGGAGGAGAGTATGGATCATCATCACTATTTCAGCATCATCATCAACAACAACAGCTGCAGCTACAGCTGCAGCAGCAACAGCAACAGCAACAACAATTAAGGATAAATAACGAGACGAGATCTTCAACGATATCAGCTGCATCACGTAACACGAAAAGCACAAAGTTTCTAGGTTGTAAGAATTTAAGGAGGATAAAACTTGGATATTGCAAACATGTTACAGATCGAGCAATGTATCATTTAGCACTTTACGCGAGTGAACGATTGGAAAGTTTGGATTTGACGCGGTGTACGACAATAACGGATGCTGGGTTTAACTATTGGTCCTATCGACCATTTTCCAATTTGAAAAAGTTGGTTTTAACAGATTGTACATTTCTTACGGACAAGACGATAGCCACAATAGCAAGTAGTGCACGAAATTTGGAACATTTGGATCTTTCCTTTTGTTGTGCACTTTCCGATGTTGCGATTGAGTTTTTGGCAGTTGGATGTCCACATCTTTCTTATCTCAACATGTCATTTTGTGGATCCAGTGTTAGTGATGGGTCTTTAAATGCAATTGCTCTGCATTGTTTAGAGTTGGAGTATCTTGCGATTAAAGGATGTGTTCGGGTGACACCTATTGGGGTTGAGACTTGTTTATTGGGATGTGCTAAACTTGCAGTTATTGATATTTTACAATGCAATAATGCTCCTATTGATTTTGAAGCAGATGTTGTTTTTGGAAGTTATCGTGTGAATGAAAGTTCAGAGGCTGAACTTGAGAAACTCCCACAGTATAATGAACGTCCACAAGCGAGGTTTGAAAATGGGAAAGAAACCGCCGGCGTGATGAAAACAGATATTACGAGAAAACAACAACAACAACAAGAACCGCAGGAGGTGGAACACCCGAAGGAGCAGAAACTTGACCGGGAGCAACAAGGATTAAATGTGAGCAAACGAACAAAGATAAAGAAGAATTATATTTATATTATGACCTACAATGGGAGATATGTCAAGATCATTGGAGGTTGTGTTGCACCCAAATCGATGCCCTACCGATTTCAAAGAAAAAAGTGATGTGTATATAATAGTTTTTTTTGTTTTGGTTTTAACTCTTTCTTTCATTTTTTTTTTGTTTTCTATTGTTATTTTATTATTATTAATTATTATTATAAGAGCAATCATAGTGGAAGATTTTACGATATTTTTTATTTTATTTTGTTTTGTTCCCAGTTTCACGTTTTGTCTCATTTTCCTATTCCTACTCTTTTTTGTTATTCTCATTTTCATTTTCATTTACATTTTCATCTTTTCAAATAACTATTTTTTTTTTTTTTTTTTTTTTACATTTTTCCCTCAGTCTAGTAATAGTAGTGACCACATGAATCATGATGACAATTATGTACTGTTTTTTTGAAGTGTTTTTTTTTTTTATAATTCACATACATACAAACTCGGCACAGATTACCAGTAGATAAGGAAATACCAATAGGTTTTCAATATTCACTCCGTTTGTTTTGTCCCGGTTCTTATTGATTAATGAACTTTATTCTATTGAAGCATCATAAAAATATCTGCATGTACTATGAAAAAAAGAGAAAAAAAAACGGTTATGAGGGATTGTGGACACTAGTAAACAGCAATGTAATTGTTGATTCTATCCTTTTGATTCTGGGCAATGCATTCAGCAATCCAAGTGATATTTCTAATTTCCTGTTCTTTACTTCTGAGCCATGCCCAAATCGTTGTGAAAGTGAACTGTTGAGTGAAAGCAAGTTTAGCCAAGTTCATTTCATATTCATAAAAATTATCTTCCAAAGATTTTTGAACATTGGTTGAAGAACCACCAGCAGCGGCAGTACTGGCAAATGCATCTGCAAGAGTATTTGTTGAATTTTCCAAAAAACCTTTATAAACACCTGTTGAATCCACAATGGATCGAATCTGTTCAATATCCTCTGCTTTTGACAATTGATGAGTACCAATGGGGTACAACTTGCCCAATTCAGGACAAAGTTCAAGTCTATCAGTTGGAGTCAAGTCTGTTCCAAAAGAGTTCAGAACAATGTTGATTGTTCTTCGATCGGCCTCGAATTCCAAAAGACGAATCATGACTTGTTTCGTTGGTTCAGTCAAATTTTCCAAAGTGAATTTATAAAAATCCTCGAGATAGGCCTTGTAAAGACGGTTACGTACAATTTCAATATTTACATCGTCCAAATCATCCACTGTTAAACAGGTTTTGAAATAAGGTGCAAGTGGAGTATCAATCAAAACAGTTGTGTATAAAGTTTCAACATCGGTGGCTACACTTAATGCAGGCAAGGTATCGAACCAACCAAGAGGATGACAACGATCCAAAATATCGGATTTTTCTCTTCCGTGGACAGTTCCTGTGATAAGGAGAACAACATTATCAATCATGTATCCGTAGGTTATGTAATCCAGGAATTTGGACAAGGGATATGTTGCTTGGGATCGAATTAGGTGGAATTCATTATAAAGCTTGACACTTGCCTTTTCTTGAATTGTGGAGGTTGAAAGAGGAGATGGAACATTTGCAAGAAAGTTGCCATAATCAGTGGCAGAAAGTTGCAATTTCAAGTCTAAATTGAAAATTGAAAATTAGAACCAATTCTTTAAATGTAAATTTCCACATAATAGATTGCAAAGTTTTGGATTACCTTCGAGTGTATCACATTGGGTCAGATTCACATACTGGCCGCTAGTAAGTAGGCCAGTTTTGTAACCTCTTACCAACCCCTCAATGTAGCCACTTTAAAACCCCGATGTTAATAATTAATGGGGGAATATAGATCCAAAAGAGAAAAACATATCAAACATACTAATCGATGTTGAAAAAAAGACCTTCCATCTCGGCCAAAACAAAGGATAACTCTGATAAGCACCAGCAGATACTACTAGATACAGAGATAGAATTAATGGATTGGTATAAAGGGAAGGGAGAGGTGGGTGTGAGGTGTATGGGTGTGCACAACCGCACAAGTGCACACTACACCGTTACACTTGTGTCTGGGGGGTTAATAGTAATAGTACTCCAAAATAGTTAAAAGCGAAAAGAACAGATAAACAGCAAGAAAAATGTCTGTGGTGGAGGCGATTGGACCCTTATTGGGACCGGAAGTATTGGACAATGCGAGGTCAAGACAGATTGCCTCAGATTTCTTCAACAGGATTTCATCTTTTACGATAGCGGATGCTCAAGCACAATATGAGGAAAGAATTGAGCAGGAGACAGAGTTAAAAAAGCAGTTATCGGAGCAAGTTGTTGAGAATAAGAAAGTGATGCTTGATTGTTTTCAACATCTTGGACAATTACGACGGATTTTCCAAGATGAGTTTAGGACTATAGGGGCTCGATGTGCGGAGGATGTGTCGAGTAACAAAGTGACACAGTTGTTGACTTTGAATACAAGAGAAGGAAAGGAAGGGGATGAGGGTATGGAGGATTCGATAAACATGATGAAAAAATACAATTCCACGCTTGTGCTACGGAACATGGACAAGTTGGTGGACATTTTGGAATTGCCCTCGATGGCTAATGAGTGTATTTCGAATGGAATGTACCATGAGACTATTGAGATTGCAGGGCATTGTCGAAGGTTGATGATTAGGTATCCGGGGATAGAACTGATGGAGAAGATCAACAAGAAGATGAACCAGATTCTGTTTCGGATGGGGGGGATTCTGATACGACTGTTACAGACGAATATCCGGCAGTCGATGGCGATAAAGATTGTTTCGTACCTACGGCGGTTACAGTATATGGAGGAGAGCTTTGCAAAGACAGTGGAATCGAGCAGCGAGCCTAGGGAGCCTAGGGAGCCCACAAGCAACGCCGACCCGGACAGCCCCTGGGAGCTCCGACACACCGTGCGAACGAAGCCGCAATCGCAGTCGCAGTCGCAGTCGCAGTCGCAATCGCAGTCGCACTCACACTCGGTGAACTCGCCCCAGGACGAGATGCTGTTGCAACAGACGTTTCTCGAGTGCCGGCTGCGCTACATCGACTCGCACTTTTACTCGCTGGCGCCGCTGAAAGAGGACGCGCCGGGTAAGTACCTCAAGCGCTACATCGAGGTCGTGCGCGAGCACGTGCTGGGCACGATTGTCAGCCACGACGCCATCTTCAGCATGTCCTCTGTCCCAGAGTCTGGGACAGAGCCTGTTGCAGTTCTGGGGACGCCCGCACAGCAGCAGCGGGTGCTCGTGGCACGGTTTGTGCGGAGCATAGTGCGCCGGCTGGACGGCGAGCTGCGGGACGCGCTGCCCCGGGTCGCGGACGGACTGGTGCGGGCCGGGTTGCAGCAGCAGCTCGGCTACTGCGTCGGGGCGCTGGGCCGGGTAAGCGGCGAGTTCTGGGGCGGCGTGCCCGGCGTGGGCGAGGAGGGGTGGACGGAGGTACTGCTGCGGCGGCAGCGTGGGCGCGGCGGGTAGAAAAACAGCACCGCAAGCAACTCCGGCCAGAGAGCCTCTCTGCCTTTGCCTTTGCCTTTGTGCTACACCGTCTTGTCGTGGTCTCTTTCTCTTCTGCCACCATCTCCAGCTTTAGCCAATTCGCCGCCCTGTCTCCCGAAATGTCCCTAAAGGTAGGCTCCTGACGCCCTGAACTACGTAAACTGAATAGCTTCTAACCTTGTCTCGTCTCCCGTCCCCCATCTTTTTCTTTGGGGGCTTGTGTTTGCACCTAGGCCCCGCAAGCAGGCTATGCTGAGAGCAAACACTCTCGTGCTTCGTCAAAGGCCTCCAAGCTGTCAACAGCCTCGTCCACAAAGCTCCAGAAAGACCCTCCTCTGCAAAATGTATGGATCTCGAATGCGTGGTATTTAAACACACGTCGTTTGCTAGCCTCCTGGCTAGCCTGCTGGCCAACTCACTAACCCGTGTTTCAAGATACTGGAAGAAGCCTGGTCGGATATTGGAGGTTGGACGGATAACGCTACTCTGTTGGCTGACCGCTCCCGTCACCGCGGCACCAACGTCGCGTCCCAGTCCGAGGCAATTGAGGCCTACATCACAGAGACTTTTTCAAACGACTGGTTGAACAACACCTCGTTAATTCTAGGAACATGCTTCTTTTCCTGGCTAGTAGCGAAACTGGGTCTGGGCTTTGGCTACTTCTTTCTGGTCATGGCCTTTGCTGCTGCAATCTATCGTGCCGAAATTCGAAGATTCTTACGCAGGGTTAGAGACGACGTGACCCGCAAAGACGCTATCCAGAGACTTGAAGAAGACCACGAGACCATGGAATGGATGAACATGTTTCTAATAAAGTTTTGGATTATCTACATGCCTGAACTATCCCAGATGGTAATGACCCAGACAAACCAAATCCTCGCCGGTGCAGTACCCGGCTTTGGAATTGAATCCCTGACCTTGGAAGAATTTACATTGGGTACAAAGCCTCCTCGTGTCGAACTCGTCAAAACCTACCCTAGAAAAGATGAGCCGCACATTATCGAAATGGATTGGAAAGTCTCTTTTGCCCCCAATGACGTTGTCGATATGACCGCCCGTCAATTGAAAACAAAGGTAAATCCAAAAGTCGTTCTGGGCGTTAGACTCGGTAAAGGCTTTGTATCCAAATCAATGCCAATCCTGGTCGAGAAAATGAGCTTTGCAGGAACCATGAAGTTTACAATCACTTTTATAGAAGACAAGTTCCCCCACGTGAAAACCGTTTCCTTTTGCTTTGTCGAACCCCCCCAAATCGACTTTTCTTTAAAACCTGTTGGTGAGAGTTTTGGTCTCGATGTAATGTCTTTTATCCCCGGACTTTCCACTTTTATTAAAGATACCATGGATTGGGTGTTGAGACCCATGCTCTACGCCCCTAACCAGTTTGAAATTGACGTTGAGGCCCTGTTGAATGCCCAAACCGATTCTGCAACTGGCGTGTTGGCCGTTACACTCCACTCTGCAAATCATTTGAAAACTAAAGGTGGTGTTGCAAACACAAACGACCCTTATGTGGTTCTAACCTATGATGGTGACGATAAGGAACTTGCCAGAACCGAAATCAAAGATGATACAAACTCTCCAAGGTGGAATGAGACCAAGTACATTCTTACAAACAAATTGTACAATACACTCAGAATGTCCGTCTACGATTTTAACGATTTTAGAAAAGACTTCAAAATTGGAGATACTAGTTTTGATATGGATCAACTCGTTGAAAAAACAGAATTCCAAAATGTCTCTGTTCAATTGGATCGTGATGGCACAAATGGTGGCCAATTGTCCTATAGCTTGCAATACTTCCCAGTACTTGAGGGCAAAACTTTACCTGATGGTTCGAAAGAAGCTCCTCCCGATTCAGAAGCTGGTGTTTTGCGTGTAACAATTCATCAGGCAAATAAACTCGACACCAGTAAATCGATTGTTGGTCAATTGTCCCCTTATGCCACTCTTTCCTTTAATGGAGAGGTTAAAAAGACAACGAGATCTTTGAAAAGAATTAACGAGCCCTCATGGGAAGAGTATACCGAGTTTTTGGTCCCCAGAAAGGCCGGATCTGAAGTTTCCATCAAGGTTTTCGATACTGCACTTGGTGTGGATCCTTTGCTTGGAGAGTACAGAGCAAAGTTGGATGATTTGGCAATTGCCTCCACATCGGGCATAAATTGGTTTAACATGAAACCATATGGACAGGTTCGCTTAACTGCAGAATGGAAACCCATTGCTCTTAAAGGAATTGCAGGCTCTTCTGATTTTGTTGAACCAATTGGTGTTGTACGTATTTACATTAAACGTGGCATCTCTTTACGAAATTTGGAAACCGTGGGGAAAGTTGATCCATACGTGAGAGTCTTTGTCAATGGTCATCAACATGGGAGAACTCTGATGCATCCAAACACTCTGGATCCGGAGTTTGATGAAGTTTTGTTTGTAACGATTCCCTCTCCCAATAGTATCATAGCTGTGGAAGCATTGGATGCGGAAAAAATCGGCAAAGATCGGACCTTGGGTTCGTTTTTGATAAACACAAATGAGTTTATTAAACAAGATGAAACCGGAAATTTCCTATCATTTGTTGATGAACGATCTCGAGAATCCAAACTTACAATAAACAAAAAGGATCCAAAGGGAAGCATCTCCTATCAATTATCCTTTTTCCCAACTGTTCCTGTATATACACATAAGGAACTTAAAGAACTGGAAGCAAAAGAGGAGGAAGAGGCAAAGAAGAAGGCTGGAGAGGCAAAGGCCAAGCAAGCTGCTAATGGAACCGCAGATGATGATGATGATGCGAAAAAGGCACAAGAGGATTCTGATGCCACAGCAGCTGAAAATGATGAGAGAGCGGTTGTGGAAACTGAAACCGAGCCTGCTGATCTTAAACAGCGGCTTGGTTTGAAACAATTGATTCAGTACAACTCTGGTGTTATTTCCTTCAGATTTGTGAAAACGGATTATTTGGATGATGATATTTTCATTCATGTTTTATTGGATAACTATGCATATCCTGCAATTGTCACTGGGAAAATTAATTCGAGCAAAGGTGACATTAATGAACTTGGTGAAGCGGTTGTTCGTGAACTTGAATTTTCTCGAACTGTGATTCAATTTTCCGAAAAAGAGGTTCTTGAAGATGAGGATGATCTCATTGCAGTTGCAAATTTCAGTACTTTGACATTGTTAAAACAATGTTTTGAATCCCCACATTCAATTACCCTCACCACAAAATCAAACAAGACTTGTTCCATACAAATGCAAGCACAATTCTTCCCTGCAGAAATCCAACTCACAGATCTGGACAGAATTACAAATACTGGATTTTTAAGATTGGAAGTTTTGGATGCACAAAATCTAATATCCGCAGATCGTAATGGTAAAAGTGATCCCTATTGTGTTGTTAAGGTTAATGATGAAAAAGTGGGCAAAACTGAAACGATTAAAAAAACTTTGAATCCTGCTTGGAATGAATTGTTTGAATTTGCTGTTCCTTCAAGATTAACAAACAAGATCAGTTTATTGGTTTATGATTGGGATATGGGTCCAGTTGATGATGACTTTTTAGGTGGCGCTTTGGTTGATCTGTCCCTGTTGAAACCGTTGGAACCTTCCGTACTCACTTTGAAACTTACAGGTGAAACTGGACAACCTGGAGATTTTGGCGAAATTCGTGTAAGAGCAGTTTTCAAACCAGAATACGTGAGACCGAAATTGGTCAAACTTGCCGGTACTTTAACTGCAGTACCTGGTAAAGTGGTGACTACTTTTGCAGGTGCTCCAATTAAAGGTGTTGGCGCACTGGCTGGAGGAATCACTAAAGGAGGTTCATTCCTCAAGGGGAAAATTACAGGTAGGGGAAGACGGAAAAGTAATGCATCTTCTCCTCCCGAAACCTTGAATGACCATTATCTTTCTCCTAATACAAAGAACGGTCCTGGTGCAAGTACTGAGAATTTGGAGACCCAGACTACAACAAATTCTTATGGTCAGCAAACGGTTGCACCAAGTAATGCAAGCTATGAGCCCAGTGTCAAATCCAACCGTTTAAGTGTACGCAATTTTTCATCTCCTGCACATCGAAGAAACCCATCTGCAATGAGTACTATTGATGGTGATGATGCTGCAAGTTTTATTGGATCTATAGCTCCTCCAACCCCCAATTCACGTGCAAACATTGTTCCTGGAACAGTATCTGTTATTTCAGGAGGAGATTTCAGCGATTATTCCGGTGGTCATATTCAATTAAAGTTGGCGCTGGTTTCGAAATCAGGAACAACTACAAAAGATTTGTACAAGACCAAAGCTACAAAACCTTTTGGTGATGGATCTGTTAAATGGAATGAATCGTGTAGTTTCAAAGCTGTTCCTGAATCCCAAATTGAATTCAAAATTAGAAACAAGAGAACTTTGGGAAGAGATGAACAAATTGCAACTGGTATTGTTCGATTGGAGGATGTTGTGGGGAATACTGGTGATATTGTTGTACCTGCAGGTGAGAAACAAATCACTGTGAGTTTTAACTATCAGCTTCAAGAGTGAACAACATAATTGATTTTTTGGAGGTTTTCAAATTTTTTTCTTGATGATACACATATATTCATCTTGAAGGAAACGATCCGGACGGAGTTTTGTATTACTTTTGAAAGTATTTTTTATGTGATGTGACATTTTTTTTTCTTTTTTTTTGGTTTTACTTTTTTTTTTGTTTTGTTCCGTTTTGATGGTTAGGAAAATAGGGAAACCACAGGGAAAAATAAAAGGCAAACAAAACAAAAAAAGAAGTGGGGGAAATGACAGTGGATTGATCTTTTTTTGGTTTCTTCTCTCTCTCTTACAATTGAATACTTACTGTTATTTTTATATATATATATTCCCCCCCAAGCTTTGATGAGCCGAATATTTCTTGAAATTTCGGAGTTATTTTTCTATCGTTGTTTTTCCCTCTTTCTTTCATGTCTCCTCTAAACTCTCTTCCAATCTTTGGTTTCCCATTGGTATATAAAACACACATGCATCTTTTAAGTAAAATTCTGATATTTAAAAAGGAACATAGCAGAGTTTCTTAGAGTGTTGTGAGAAACAAGAATAGAAAGAGAGAAAGAAATTTAGAATACAGTTAAATTGATAGTTAAAAAAGAAAGGTGGTGCCTGTTTATTAATGATTGGATTGAAAAGTACAGAGATACCTACCTCAATTATGAACGGCTCAAAGAGTCGACTCTAAAAGCATTCGAATCACTCGTTTTGAGTCTAAAAAAAATCATAAATAGACCTCATGTTCCCCAAATCTTTTTTGTTTTATCCCTGATTTTTAAACCAAGGTTGGTTTTTTGTGAACTTTATCATTGATTTCATTCATACTGAAAAACACAACACCCATACACCCATCAGCTCTCTCTCTCTCTTTATCGGCGTGTTACCCGATTCGGAAACCCAGTCACGCAGCCCTGGTTCGCTTTGCGGGTCCAGCCCTAGGCGTACATCTCGGACCGGGGCAGAAAAACGCACTGCAGAGAAGGGACGCTCAAGACTGAAAGCGAATAAACCAGAGTGTGACAAAAGGTGGTTTCCCCGTTTCCACACAACCACGACAAATTCCACGATCTCTTTTTTCATTAAAAGGAATCAACCCCTTGAGATAATCCCATAAAAATGAGCACACGCACTAAGCAGATTGGAGGAGTATGTTTTCGATTATTGTTTTTGTCTTTTCTGTGTTGCTTTTTTTCTGGCTTGTCCAGTTCTTGCCTTCCTTGAATATCAGTGGATAGGAAACCAAAAGGAGCAGAAAGATGATCGGATAGAGAGTTTCATATGAGAGAATGAATGAACGAAAATGTACTATTGAAGTTGCCCTTGGGAATGTTCAACTGGAAGATTGGAGTGAAGGAAAGCAGATTTGAACAGGTTGACAACAACATGATACAAGTCCAAGGCTCGGATGTAAAAAGACGAGAATGAATCTCCAAGAGTTTACAATGGGTGGTAAAGATCGGGGATTACGAGATGTAACAGGCTTCTTTTTTCTTTTGACAACCCTATGAATCACTTGCTACTGCTCCTTTTGGTTTTCGCTAGATCCAGTCATGAACTCCACAATTGTTTTAAAAACATAAACTAACTTTCTATCCATCTATCTAGCCCAAGAACGGAGGTTCAAGAGAAGTTGCATCTGTCAAGGCTCCAAAATGGTACGCAGCTGAGGATGCTCCAGTTGCCAAAACAACCAGAAAAGCTGCTCGCCCCCAGAAGCTCCGATCATCTCTACAACCTGGTACCGTTTTGATCTTGCTTGCGGGACGTTTCCGTGGGAAAAGAGTTGTGTACCTCAAGCCTTTGGAGGACAACACTTTGTTGGTTTCGGGTCCTTTCAAGATCAACGGTGTTCCATTGAGAAGGGTCAATGCGCGTTATGTTATTGCGACATCCACCAAGGTTTCGGTCGAATCTGTCGATGTTTCCAAGTATAATGTGACCTACTTTGCCCGTGAAAAGGCCACAAAGACAAAGGCAGGTGGAGAGGCTGAATTTTTCGGAGATGCAGCAGAGAAGAAGGTTGTTAAGGCAGAGCGTGTTGAGGACCAAAAAGCCGTGGATAAGGCTCTTTTGGCAGAGATCAAGAAGACCCCACTTTTGAAACAATATCTTTCAAGCTCCTTTAGTCTGAAGAACGGTGACAGACCCCATCTTTTGAAATTCTAAACTGTCTGTCAATTTGTTATTGTACATTTTGGAAAGAAGAGTTGTTGTGTGTATAGCTTTGAACTGGTGGTTAATCTGATATACTTTACTAGATAGGCGAGAAATACAACAATGGAATGGAAGAAATCGGAAAGATAGACGTATGCTTCCAGAAGATATCTTGATAAAGGCTCTTTTGTAGGAGATATCGCGGTTCCGGCCGGGTAACCACATTTGGACCCCAGGGTGTTTGTGCTTTTTCCGCCATGTTCTTTTGGATCACTCCCTCCCAATCCAAGTCCTTCTGGATCTACACTGGTATCAAACATATAGAACATGTCGGACAGTTCTGCGGAATCCCAAGCACAGGACATCTCGATCTTAATCAAGTCGTCGGCGGACAAGAAGTACAACGTCACGCTGTCGCTGTCCAAGACGGTCGCGGAGCTCAAGGCTCAGGTTGCTGAGCTGTCTGAGGTGCCCGTGGAACGGCAACGACTGATATATTCCGGGAGAGTTCTGCGGGACAATCAGACCTTGGAGTCCTATAACGTGAAGGACGGACACACAATCCACTTGGTCAGGAGCGGAGCGGCGAGATCTCAGGCTCCAGCTTCTTCAGCTTCAGCTTCGGGTGCCGCCACTACAGCTTCAACAACAGCCACAAGTACAAGCACAGGCACAACCACCAACCCATCCCAGACGGCAACCGCAGCAGCAGCAAACACGGGCATCCCTTCGAACCTGGCATCGGGCCAAGGGGCTTTTAATCCTCTGGCAGGTCTCACGGGTGCACGGTACGCCGGGTTGGCCCAGCTACCCAGTGCCAGTATGTTTGGGCCCGATGGCGGTATGAATCAGCCTACGGAGGAGCAGCTGGCGCGGATGATGGAGTCGCCAATGTTCCAGCAGAGCATGCAACAGATGTTGAACGACCCGCAAATGCTGGACTATCTCGTCAGCAGTAACCCCCAATTGCGCGAAATGGGCCCGCAGTTTCGAGCCATGGTCCAAAACCCATTTTTCAGAAACATGCTTACCAATCCAACGCTCATGAGAGAAATGATGAGCATGCAGCGAAGCATGGGCATGGGCCCATTTGGAGGACAACAGCAGCAATCGTTTCCCGCTCCAGGAAGTGTTGACAGCACTGCGGGAGGCACCAATGCGGCGACGACTGCCACCACGGGTGCGACCACGGGTGCGACCACAGCTGGAGCCTCGACTGGAGCCACAGCTACTGGAGACAATGCCGCTGCGAACCCGTTTGCTGCTCTGTTTGGCGGTGCTCCAGACGGAGCCCAGGCGAATCCATTCGCTCTTCTAAGCGGTCTTGGAGCCGGTGCCGGTGCCGGTGCCGGGACAGGAGCCGCAGCTCCAGTTGGAGCTGGGACTGGGGCCGGAGACAGTCCATTTGGCAATCCACTCTTCTCGCCACAGATGTTCGAAAGGTTCCTGGAGACCCAGCGACCCGAGCAGGAGCAGGATAGCCGTCCGCCAGAGGTCAGGTACGAATCGCAGCTCCGGCAGCTGAACGAGCTGGGGTTCACGGACTTTGAGCGCAACGTGCGGGCGCTGCGACGCCACGGCGGCAGCGTCCAGGGCGCGGTCGAGGACCTTCTGGACGGCGGAGCCTGAGAGCTGGTGTGAATCGAAGCAGAAACAGAAAAGAAACATGTAGAGAAATAGCAGTTTCCATATCGTCTTGTTAATTCCATAGTGAGCGTGTGCACGTGACCCGGTCTGGAGATAAGTTAGTCCCGCAAACCCAAAATCTTTTAGTTCACTCCATCACCATCCCAGACAGCAGCGACTCTTGTTCAAGGCACGATGACCACGACCACCGTTGCAGGGTCCCGCCAGGATCCGCCCGAGAGCCCGTCGCAGATTGCAAGCATCCGCCTCCCCCAGTCGGTGGCGTTCCCTGTGGTTGTGACGTCAATTGAAGTCAGCCGGGGGGACTATTTGGCCCAGCACAGCACGCTTTTCCGCTACAAGCACCGCCAGTACGAGTACCCTCGCGATGCAAATGCCAGGGGTGGGCCTGAGGACGTGCTGTCCGGCCGGGCGAAGGCTGTGTGCGGTCTGCCCGCGGACGGCGAGCTGGAGATGGCTTTCGACTGCCCCGTGGAGGGCACCGTGGAGCAGGTCCTGATAGGGGTAGATGAGGAAATCCAGAGCAGCGAGCAGAGCACCGTGCTGATTCTCCAGCCACCGCACGCGACCGGCCAGCTCCAGCTCCAGCAGGACCAGTCCCAGGCCCGGGCCCTGGACGGCGAGCAGGCCGTTGGCGACGGCTCGACGCGAGCAGACGGCAGAGACAATGGGGGAAGAGCGAGGGCTGACGGTACAAAAGGCTTGTGCTCCACCACCCCCTTATTGATAGCAGCCAGGCCCCAGCCCATGTGCGACCGCGAGCCTCCCGTTAGTCTCGGCGACCTGGAGCGGCCGCAGTACTGCAATGAAAAGACAATAACAGATGCAAAGACCCTGCTGCGCGAGAAAAAGCTGATTTTGGTGGTGGACCTCGACCAGACCGTAATCCAGGCCACTGTGGACCCTACTGTCGATCAATGGCGCAAGGACAAGACCAACCCCAACCACGGCGCCGTGAAAAACGTCGCGGCCTTCGCGCTGGAAGAAAACATAGCCGTGGACTTTGAGTTCCACCCCGGCGCCGACGCCATGGAGGATGACGACGACCTGGGGCTCGATGGCGGCACCAGGTCGGGCGTGGAGGCTGGTGATGAGCGGATCATCATCGAGGACAATGGCGATGACTCAAGCGGGAATGGAAATGGAAGCGAAAGCGGAAGCGAAAGTGCAACGGCATCCTTGATGAACGCCGACGGCCACGAGCAGGCTTCTCCGTCCTCATCGTCCTCGTTCATGACTCAACGCTGTTGGTATTATGTCAAGCTAAGGCCCGGGCTGGAAAGTTTTCTCCGGGAGGTTTCACAATTATACGAGTTGCACATTTACACAATGGCCACAAGGGCATATGCAAGAGCGATATCCCAGATCATAGATCCCGATAGCAGGTATTTCGGAGACCGGATACTGTCGAGAGATGAGAGCGGCAGCCTCACCGAAAAGTCACTGGACAAAATGTTCCCCACCGTCGATGACGCCTCGCTGGTCGTCATTATTGACGACCGAGGTGATGTTTGGAAATGGAGTGATAACCTAATAAAAGTCACGCCTTATGATTTTTTCGTGGGCATTGGAGATATTAACAGAACTCTCGCTACTCCTGCTCCTACTTTTTCCAACGGCGCTTTTTCAAGATCTTCAGTATCCACCTCCCAGGACACAGAGGAAGATGTACACTCTTTGGAAGGTAACGATACAATTACATTACATACTCCTACGCAAACAGCAGAGGTTAATGGTGATGATACAACAGTGACGCTGGAATCACACGAGCAAGGACAAAAGTCTCTGGAAGAGTTGCAGAAAGCTCTGGAAAAAGAGATTGACGAGAGATTGAACCCATCGTCCCCCGATGGCCATGACTCCAGGCCTCATCATCCTCACCATCATCATCATCCACTGTTAGAAAATGCCAAACAGACTGCTACGACGAATACGCAGAATCCATCATCGGCTTCGGCTTCAACATCTCCCCTTCATTTAGTTCAGTCCGTGGACGCTAGTTGCACATGTGCGCAAGGTACTCTTTTTGACAATGACAATGAGCTAGAGAATCTTAAAAATGCATTAATCAAAGTACACCATGAGTTTTTCAAACAGTATGATGAACGGCAATTAGAATTGCAAACAAAGTTTAAACAGTCTATTTTGCATCCAAACAACAACAACAACAACAACAAAAATAATTGTGTTAATAGTCCTTCTCAGTTGCACAACAAGACAACTGGCACTATTGCCGGTGGTGGTTCGGCGCTCGAAGATCTTGACCTGCAAGATTTGGAGGTTCAAATGGGTCTTGGTGTTCGAATGCCCACAATCGAGGAAATCATGCCTACAATGAAGCAAAAAGTATTTGCAGGCTGTACTTTCCTCGTATCTGGAATTCTACCCCCGTTTGTGCATCTAGACACGTATGATTTGGTGATTTGGATGAAAAGCTTTGGCGCCAAAGTGACTGGCGAATTTGGAGATCATATAACTCACGTTCTTGCCCCCAATAACGAATCGGAGAGAGTGGCATTCATGGCAAAGTGTTCTCCTAATGCGAAGGTGGTCCATTTGGAATGGGTATTTGATTGTATTGCGAAATGGGAAAGAATAGACGAGAATAAGTACGAAATTGATCTATCTCAATTGTTCCCTCCAGAAGGTTTAAAAGATGGTTTTACATCTGAGGAATTTTTATTTGCAAGTACTCCTGATAACGTCAATTTTGAACCGGAGTTGGATCTGGCCAGTTTACATTGGAACTCAAAAGGCACAACAAGTCTACGAGATTCTCATGATAGTGGTGAAACATTGATTGGAATGACTTCGAAAAACGTCAAGGAAATCAAGAGACACGACGACGATCACAATACAGATGGCAAAGAAAACAGACTTGTGAATCAAGACAATGAATTAACCGACTGTATCACGGCGGCAACAACTACAACAACAACAACAACCACTGCAGGAACAAATATGTTTAAAGTTGTGACTGAATGTGTTTTACCTCAACTTAGTCAAAAGCGAACAAGAGCCTATCTTGAGGACCATGAGCTTGATCAGAATGATAACGTCATGATGTCTACAACAGATGATTCGAAACGTGTCAGAACTGCAACGATTTCTTCAGGACACGGTTGGCCAACATCGCCCACACCTCCTAATAATGGTCCCTTGGTTGAAGGAATAGAAGTGAGAGCTGGTGGCGATGATAGATATGATCAATCTTGAACCAACTCTATTCATATTGCGTCTTTTTCCCCCTTCCCCTTCCCTTCCCCTGTTAACTTTGTGTACCTCACTCACGTTTTCTCCTGTTTGATATTTCTCTGCTGTTCCACGAGCATTCTAGTTTCTTTTTGATCATAATTTTTCTCCCTTTTTTTGATTTTGGAAAAACGATGTTGAAAGTTCTTTTTTGCTTTTTTCTCTTTATCTTTTTTTCTGGATTACGACTTCCTTCAATCACCTTGTACCTGGAACTGTTTGACTTGGAGCGATGCTGCTTTCACTTTCACTTTCACTTTCAATTTCCCCATTTTTTTTCTTTCTGTTTGAATTACATCTTTTTGAAGCCTAATTTTACGCATCTCTTTTTGTTTTTGCGAAGGTCTTCCTCTTCCTCTTCCTATTTCCCATTTTATCTCTATGTTTATTCTATCTCTCACAATTTGTACGAGTTGCGGCATCTTTTTTTTGGTAAACTGCTTATGACTATTCCATTTTTTCTAATGAATGATACCAACTGCTGTATATCCAGAAGACAGTATGCTTACCTAGTACCGTACCTGAAGCACTGAGTTGTTTTCAGTTTATTTTTTTTTTGTTCTCTTCTGCTACTTGCATTATTTAGGATATACTTGGTTAGTTATACGATACCTTTGATATCTATCTATCATATATACATTAACTTACTACTTTTTATACTATATATAGGGCTTTTTTTTCTACCAACATGCGTGAAGAACTTCGAATCCAAATGAAAGAAAATGGAAAACCAATCCGTATAAAGTTTATTGAAGAACAACAGATCTCTTTCAGTAAGGAACAACCAAAATTGTTCTATCTGAATCGTAAAACTAAACGCAAACGCTAAAGTGAAAAATAAAAATCTCATTTAGGGCGCTCTGCAGCGATCGAAGCTTAGACAGTGTGCAGCCCCACCACCACTGTTTCTCTCCCCATCACCACCACCACCACCAAGCAGTACACTTTCAACTCCACTGCGCTGACCCAGAACTACGCCCCGCCGTTATGATTTTTCTGGCTGCTGGCAAGCAGAAAGACAAGCTGCCCGAGTACGTAACTGTTTGTCTGCTCCGCCCATCCCGGAGCAAACTGGCCTATCTGATGGTGATTTTGGTCTGGGACCAAACGTCTTGATAGCTACTCGGTCAAAGTTATTGCTCACACTAACCACGACGAAATTCCCATAGATATGAGAAGGACACGAGGTTTCATCCAAAGTCCAAGGGCCCTATTTCTTTCATTCGACGTTATTGGGACCTGCGCTTTTGGAGAAACACAAGAGTGGCTTGGTCAAAGACGCGAGGTGTGATATATGCCACGGTTGCACTTGTGATATTTTGCCTGCTGATGATCACAAGATCCAAAAGCAGCTCGATTCTGACTACTGGACAGATTCAACTTGCGAATATTTTAGGAGGCTCTCCCAATAGTAATGCTGTTGGTTCTCCTCATGATTTAGGGCCAGCAAACTATCACTTGAGCAAGAAAAAGCCAGAGATTGTTAGGGACAAGAACGGTGCTCTACGGCTAGTAGGGAAAGAGGGGGCAGCTAAAGAGGAATATGACGATAGCAAAGAAGCCCTTTATACTTATTACGATCTAAACGACTATACTGGCACCCGAGATGGCAAGAAAAAAGGAGAGATTGTTCTATTATTGATACCTCTGAGAAATGCTGAAGACATCTTACCGTTAATGTTTCAAAATTTGATGAATTTGACTTATCCCCATGAACTAATAGATTTGGGGTTTCTGATAAGTGATTGCACAGATGGCGATAAAACGTTGGACTTGTTGGTTGACTACACACAGCAACTACAAAAGGGCACGTTGTCCACCGTTATTGGCGATTGGCTCCAAAGGGCCAGACAGATATATGACCCCGAACTAAGAATAAGTGGGAAAGATATTTTCCTAAACTATATGGATGACGATAGGAGAGAACAGTTGGAAAATTCTTTTGCAAACAAACACAAAAATTTTGACAAACCTTTTAGAAGTGTTACAATTTATGAAAAAGATTTTGGACAAGCAATCGGCCAAGGGTTTTCTGACCGGCATGGTATTGAAGTTCAAGGTATTAGAAGAAAGCTAATGGGCAGAGCCCGAAATTGGTTACTTACAAATGCAATAAAGCCATACCACTCGTGGGTCTATTGGAGAGACGCAGACATTGAATTTTCACCTGGAACGGTACTTGAGGATCTGATGATGTTTGATAAGGATGTCATTGTCCCCAACGTGTGGCGTCCTCTTCCCAAATTTCTCAATAGTGAGGATGAAGCCCAACCTTACGACTTGAATTCATGGCCCGAATCCCCAATTGCTCTCGATTTGGCAAAAGGACTACCCGAAGATGAGGTTATAGTGGAGGGCTATGCAGAATATCCTACCTATCGCGTTCATCTGGCATATTTGCTGGACAAGAATGGGAAAGAAAATGACATCTTAGATTTGGATGGTATTGGAGGTGTATCAATTCTTGTGAAAGCAAAGGTTTTCAGACAGGGTGCTCACTTTCCCGCTTTCACATTTGAAAACCATGCTGAAACGGAGGCATTTGGGAAAATGGCAAGGAAAATGGGATTCTCAGTTGCAGGTTTACCAAACTATGTGCTTTGGCATATATTTGAGCCTAGTGAGGATGACATGGAACTGATTGCAAGCTCTGAAGCAAGTGGTGGGAGAATAACAGAGGAGGAAAAAATACAGATACTGTCAAAGTATAAGACAAAATCATCGGCAGTAGTAAATGAAATAGATGCCGGTGGTGACAAACAGGATGGAGCAACAGACTCTTCTGTATGAGACAAATTTACACACACACACACCTTGAAGAAGAAAGACTTTTTTAACAATTTATTAGCATATTCTGATCAGATAACGGCACGCTTAAAGTGTCACCAGTACACACGCATACATGGCTAAAACATAGACTTTTTTCTTTTTTTTTTATATCGCTTGGCCTTTGTATTTATCCACTTTCATCCGGTTAATATCATCATGCCTTTGAGAAAGGCTTTTGTTGAAATGAAATACAAACTGTGCTTATTTTTATTTTATTTTTGCAAGGACTGTATTATATCTAGTGAAAGAAATTGTTATTAATGAGAGGAGTGGGAAAACCATAACGAGAGAATAAATAGTTTCAAAAACAGAAACGATAAATAGATTAAATTCATAGCACATACTCAGCACTAGTAATACAAAAGCCAAAAAAAATGGACTTAGAAAGGAAGTATGATGAATAAAGGCTGGTCTATACTTTAAGATGATCATTGACGGGTCCCCTTAGATGATAAAATGAACTGAGAATAGATAGCACGAATTAGGTTTTCGTGAAATTAGTTTTTTTACAAGAAAAGAACCAATGCCAAAAGTGCGATTCCAGATCTGAAATGCATCATATTTGGAGAGTTATTAATCGCAAATGAAGTGCTGTTTGAAGAATGCTTTTCGGTGGAGTTGAAAGATGCGCGAGCAGTTCCTGAAGCCGAGGAAGAAGGTTGAACTGTTGCTGAACTTTGTGAAGAGGAAAAGCTGTCACCATTAGATTTGGTAGATGATCTAAATACAACTCCTCTCCTCCTGTTCGCAAAACCAACCTGGGAATTGGCACCGTCCAGGATGACATAGACATTTCTTAAGAAAACGGCGCCAAGAACCCATGACTGGCCACCATCGAGATCTCTTCCCTGAATGTTGCTTACGCAGTAGCCTTCTAGTCCCGAGTTTGATGGATATTTGAGTCCAAGATATGTCTCGGGACTGATACTCCATGTTCCATCACCGATTGTGATTTGAATCGGAGCTGTATTGTTGCAAAATATTGCAAAGTTGCTGCCGTCTGTGATCGACTCTGGAAATGGAGAATGGAGTATGAGGGCGTCCTGCTTTGGCAGCACCAAGAGCGTTGTACCTGTATCAATTATACCCACTATTTTCCGAGAATTTGAGCTGTTTCCAAAAGTCAAAGCTTGTTCGTTGACAGAAACCTGTTGGACTTCAACCTGCCATTGCTGCGAGGATTTGTCTACAACTGGGGCATAGTGGATATCTCCAGTATACATCTCTTTTGTAATTCCTCCAAGAGTGATTAGACCTTCTTGTGGTAGTGAGGAAGAACTGTCCCCTGAGGTTGTTGAACCAATCCCCACGGAGAAAAGCTTACTTGAAATAATCTTGTCATCGTTCAAAACTGAGACCAGGTCAGGAACATTTGGATCTTGTGCAAGGGGCAGGCCCAATAATCCACTTATTGGATAATTGTCAAATATATCAGGCACTTCATCGGTTGAGCCAAAAGCATAATGGTCAACGCTCAGATTGCCAACTATTGCTGAGTCGGTCACAACTTTTCCCTTTGCATCGCCTGGCGAATAGGGAATTGAAAATGAAACTGTTGAATCTTGAGTGGAATCATATAGTGTCACAGAGCCAGCTGTGCAAGCAGATGAACCACAGTTTTTCGAGTAGACCCAAGTGAAAGGTGAGCCTGTATCAATCATGAGCGGAAGAGTCTGTTGTTTCTCGCCAAACTCGACCGGGATGAAAAAACATCGGTTTTGTTTATCCGAACTTATCGGAATCATGCCCTTTTCCACCGTTATTACTGTTTCCGTATCTTCTTGCACATTTTTTCTACTCGAAGATATCGATGCTTTTTTGGTCGACGATTCGGTAAAAGCGGCCTCTTTTCGTAGATGCTGATTTGAACTAAGAGGCGAATCTTGTTCCTCTTCTAATGCTTTAGAGACATAAATATAGTCACCCGAGACATAACGATCGGAAGACACCTCGATAAAAGCAAATACCGCCGCTGGCAGAAGGGGTAGTAAAATAGAAAGTGTCCTCATGTGCTTTTATGGTGCAAACTCTAACAGGGCCAGAACTCAAGCAAGTCTTTTCCTCTGATTTGAATTTGCAATTATTAATGTTTTTTTTCCGGTTAGTTGACGTTAAAAGGGTCGAGAAAAGAGTGTGTGTTGGATTATCAGATTAGTTTGACATGAGGAAGGAGAAGAGAAGTTGGAAGTTGGAGAAGGAGCTTGAAATCGAAGTGTGGAAGTATTAATAGTATATGCAGTAGTAGTAGTATGCTAGTTAAGAGGGAGAATGAAGTCAGAAACCAAACACAAAAAAGTCTAAAGCATAAACAAATGATAACCTACAAGAAAAGCAAAAACCTCAAATTTTTGACTCGTGATAAGACTTTTGCGGCGGCAATGTGAGGAATGTCCCCTGAAAACACCAGAGAAAATATCCAAGAATGTGACACGGGCAAAGCTGCTTGGCCTTTTTGCGAGTGACTCTCGAGTCTTTTATTTTTTCACCCCTGTGAAAAGTAAACATTGGGAACCCTTGTAGAGCGTTTTAAGAATTACGGTAGATACGAGTGGGCAAGCAAGCGCGCTTAGGCTGCAGGACGCCCGAACAGGAAATCGTCACATTTGTTTACCTAGACAAAATATAAACTGTACAAAAACTAATTAGTCCTCTAAGCTGGAGCTGGGCATCTCAAAGCTCATCATGAGCTGGCTTCTGTTTCTCCCTTTCATTGCTGCTGTCCTGTGCGCTTTCATTGCTGCTGTTCTTCTCCTCATCCAAAATTGCGTAAATATCGACATGATTCGTACCATTTTCTTTCAAGTACTTGACAAATGATTCAATGTCTCGCCTCTGAAGGTATGGAATGGGCTTTTTGGGATTCGAACCAGCTGGGAAAAGCTTAAAAGTTGGGTACCCTATAAGATCTTCGCTGCCAGGAACATCGTTTTCAGTTGCATCCACTTTGGCGATAACAACATTATCAACTGCGCTATAGAGCTGGGCAAGCTCCTCATAATAAGGCTCGATTCTCTGACATAGTCCACACCAGGGCGCGTAATACTCCAACATCACATCTTTGGTCTCATCATTGACGATTTCATCAAAATTATCGCCGACAACAACGGTAACTGCTTTGCCGTCTTCTTTTTGCTCGGGAATAGGCTGGGACTTTTTTTTGGACTTTGCAGTTCCATTCATAAAATCAGTTACTAACTTTGTCACACTTTGCTCCGTAATTGGCCGCCCTGCACTA
This sequence comes from Alloascoidea africana, assembly GCA_030581615.1. Classification (NCBI taxonomy): domain Eukaryota; kingdom Fungi; phylum Ascomycota; class Alloascoideomycetes; order Alloascoideales; family Alloascoideaceae; genus Alloascoidea; species Alloascoidea africana. The sequence goes on along the minus strand of JAKTTT010000032.1, from coordinate 71,811 downwards.
TGTGGGTATTTATTGTTGCTTTTGAGATCGTGAATTCCAAATGCTGGCCACTTTTTTTGAAGATTTACAACAGGAGCGTGTCTGTGATGCACCTGCGCATCGACTGCAACAAAATGGAGTTTCTTCTTGTACTTTTCTGCCAATGGAGTACAGAATTTTACCAATTTGGTTAGTGCTTCCGTCGTGTCGTAAAACATATAAGCCATTGGAACATTTGTCGCCATATAATCCTCATAGTTTCTTACTCCCAATTTTCCAATCAAGTCAAAAGAATTGAGCAATATGAATTGATACAAATTATCTTTGATACTATACTTGTCTTGTTCTTTTTTCTCCACTAGGATTTCAGAACCTGTGAAAAACTCAATGGAATTGGTGTTCCTATTAAAGGCGCCAATTGCTGGACCGGACACGTTATACTTTGCTGCGAGTTCAGAAGAGTTTGTGATAGCACAGGTGTACTTGTAGTGGTTTTCTTCTGCAATGAGCGTAAAGGCCTCAGCAAGTTCACCGTTATAGGTTTCCGGTGTAAAAAAGCCCACAAGGGTATAGTCCGCTTGAGTGAGAAACTCCAAAAGCGAAGCTTCCGAATAAATAGGGGTCAAAACTGGAGTTAACAGTTTCCTCATGTATTCGACAATAGTGGCTGCATCTCGTCTGTAAGAGTACTTTGTGGGTTTTTCATGCTCAAAAGAGTAGAGAATCGGATAAGCGTTGATATCGTATTTTTCACAAATATCCAAGTTTTCTGGGTCTGTACAGTCAACCTGTGCCAATGTGATATTGTCCTTTTGCAGAATCTGTGCGACTTCCAAATAAGTGGGAGCCAACTTTTTGGAGTGTTTGCACCAGGGCGCGTAAAACTCGATCATTGAAGGAGATTTTGAACCAATAAACTGATCAAATGTATCGACATCAAGTTTGACTACACTAGGATCGATTATAACTGCCGAGCCTTCGTCTCCATTGTTGGCTGCTGCTGTACAGGGACAAAGAAGCACTACCAAAAGAATAAGCGAGAGAAAGATTGAACGAATCGTAACCTGCATCTTTTTACGATATCCTCAAGGAACCAAAACAGAGAGATTATTGAGAAAATCGAGAAATGAATGAGAAAATAAGTAAGGAGAAGAGAAGAGAAGAGAAGATAAAAAAAAAGAAGGGAGTAAAGTAGTTGATTTGAAGACGCTAAGTAATTAGGCTCATTTTCCGGGAGGACGTTCTCATGCTAATACCCTTTTGGGCAAGTCTTAAAGAAAACTTTCAGAAACAAGGAACAAGAGAGAAAGAATCAGAAAATTCAAAGAAAACTTAAAGATTAGAGAGTTTCTTATTGTTCAATGTGCCAATGTACAAAGACATTTCTCTATAAAGGGAACCTTAAGGAACAAGGTGAGACAACTCCCCACATTTTGCGTTTGTCCTGTCCCTTGCATTTTACATTCATGCTATCGACGATAAGAAGACCGTTGTAGCACCAAACAATTGGTGCTCAGTCTTTATTTTATAGTGATAATGAGATAGACTCTGGTGACAGGTTATTGTGTGCAGGAAAGTGGCCGTGTAAACACATTTGGCGTTTAAGCACGGCGTTATGCTGTCTGAACCGATCCGAGCCAAATTGACCTGAAAGAACTGAGCTGATAGTTTCAATTCTCAAAAGAGGCTCGTCTATGCCCTCATGTCTTTGCGAAATGCTTGGTCAATTAATTCCCGAAACTCCGTCGATTCTTTTGTTCCACTTGTTGCATGAATCGGCATGCGAAGGCTTTTTTGTTTCTTTATCGTTTGTATTGCAACGCCTAGGCTATTTACACTAAATAACCGTACTCCTTTTACTTTTCCAAAAAGGGCGCTCTGAAACTTTAGGGAGCCTGAACTTTTTTCGCTTTGTTACTGTTTTTCTGGCTTCGTCTGGGGGGGAGAAAAAAGAAGTAACCTACAAAACGGCCCGCATACAAAGGTTGCAAGTGGTCCACCACAAAAGCCTACAGATAGAACATAGTCTCATACAATCATGGCTGCTTATTTTTTACCCATATTCCCCTATTTGTCTAAATAAGATTTTCTGGCCACCGTGTAGTGTTTGTAAATGCCCAAATTAAAAATTATATGCAACAAAGACAATATTGGTTATAAAGTGTACCAAATGTAAGAAAGCAGTGAACAACAACAGGAACAAGCTTCACCAATAACCCAACCTACACTTTTTCTTGGTTACTCAGGTATTACACACGAGAACATGAATCCTTGGAGTTAGAAATTTCAAAAAGCTTGGGTCTTGCACTTGAATCTGGACCCACTCTTCAATTCCCAATCTGCTGTTTCCCTGAACAGAATGAAAGAGACCTAAAGCGTCATGTAGTCTTCATATTCAATCGCCATTGAAGAGATCAAAAAGTTCTAAACTTATAATTGAGTTAAGGTCTTTAAAAATGTTATTTGAAAAAATATGACCGGCAAACAATCAACACGTAGCATCCAGAAAAACGGAACTCTAATAAAAAACTCATTTTACTTATTTGATATTTGGGATACTGGCGAAATAATTAACGGAGCAAGCTTTAGTCTTAAAGCTTTCCTTTGTGAACAACGACATTGGATGACAAACAACTGCGATTCTAAGCCTGATCATCTCTAATGCATCCTGTGATATCTGTTAATTCAGTTGGGCAAGAGATTTGAACAAAATCTACAGATGGATTGCTAACACCTTCCATCCAATCGAATCTCCAATCACACCCACTTTGTAAATCTGAAGGGATAGCATCACATTCGGAACCTGATTCAACACCACCGTATTGTTGTCCCCAGACACTGCTAGCGGTGCTCCACTGGTTGGGGCACCCATCTGTATAGTATCCAACACCTCCGGCTGGAATCAACAAATCAAGAGAAGTTCCAGTAAGATCTGTTCCCGTATTTGTGATTTGGACAATGAATTGTTTTCCTGCAATTGAGCCCGAGGTAAACGTCAGGGCCAAACAAGAGCAACACATAGCTGCTTGGTCTTTACCCTTTATGGCTGCTGCTACTGTTCCGAATGCCAATGAGCTATTGTAGGCCCATGGCTGGTTATCGTTGCAAACATAAGCAGAGCCTCCAACGCAGCCGCTTTCAATATTGTCATCAATTACAGTAACACCATCGGCTTCGCATGAGTTGACTGGTTGACTCACAGAGGCATAACCATTCCAAGCGCATGTTGGCTTACAACAGTCCCAATATCTGGTTGTTTCTTCAACAGTTCCAGCGAAGCCGCCTTCAATCTCAACAAAATCGAAATTTCCAGAACTCGATCCAGAAGTGGAAGAATCACCAGAGGAACTCTTCTCTTCGGTGGATTCTGTCTCTTCTACTTCTTCTTCAACGGCTTGTGAAGCAGGTAAGATGGTGGGAGTAGCAGCTGTAACATCCCCATCTACTGTAGCGGATGCAGCATCTCCAGCAGTATCATATTGATAATCTTGAGTGAACCCACCAGCAGCATTGTTGTTAACAACACTTTCTGCATCATCTTGGATATTGGAGTCTGAGTCAGATTCCAAGGTTTCAACTGGGTCGGCGGCAGCTGTCGTTTCAGCGGCAACAGCATCTCCATCACCCGAGTTTACACATTGGTAGTAATATGGATTCTGGCTGACACAAGCACCTGATTCACAACATGTCGGCCCAGTCCAAGCAAGGCCTCCACATTGATAATAGAGAGCAGCGCAATCGCCTGCGATTGCTGAGGAGGAAAGATAAAACGAAATGCCAATGAGGGCTAGCTTATTGGAGAACATGGACATTCTTAAATGTTTAAGACAAGACACAGAAGAAGCAAACAAAAATTTGAAGACTTTGGGTCTTTATATAGCTACTGGAACGGAAGTACTCCTGCTTGTTTGGCATTTACAATGCCCTTTTCTTATAGCACTTGTCTAGGATTCAGAAAAGGATTAAATAGAATCAATTGGCTAAATATGGAAAAGAGAAATAATTTATCAGTCGTTTTATTGTCTTTTTCAGCATCGTCCACCAACTTTGGATTCGGTTTCAGTTTCAGCCGTATTTAATTATGTGCCTTTGGATCGATATGCCTGTTATGGCTTACAATTGGCAACTGTCCATACCAAATCAACACTCTAACTCGGGCGGAAGCCTTTTACAGACTTTTTCAACAAATGAAGAGCAAATTCGCAAGCAAAAATTTAAAGAACGAGCTTTCTCCTGAACATCAATCAAGTCGTTAAACCGGCAACTATAGACAAGAGGCATCTTCCCTCGAGCCAAAAACAAAGAAAAATAGGAAAAGAGTAAATCTTCTAGAAGAAACAAATACAAATCCCACTAAATTTGTCCCGGCTTGGGTATTTGCATCTAGAATGCCTGAAAATGTATCTTTGATCCAAAAGTCTGCTACTTTGTTTTGTGGGTGCAGGTCGTATAAATACGATGCAACCGGTTACCCGGCTCGCTTTCACATGAAGGGCATGAACCTCAAGCCCTCCGCTTTCTTTCTCTTCGCTTTTTTCTCCACACACGGCATCAACCCAGTCATGGCCGCTGTAGCCTCTACACTGAACGAAAGAAGCAGTATCCTCCTATTACTTCAACTTGTCAGCAATGTTCGTCTAGGAAAGGATAAAATTTCAACTGTCCAGATCCTGCGGCAACTGCCCCCGGCTGTAGTCATCTTCTTGGCCACAACTGTGGGGACAACAGGGTTCGGACTAGTTTATTTGATCCGACAGTTTTTAAATGACAGGCAGGATCAGTTTGACTCCAGGCCTCTTTATAGACAGGATTCCTCAGTTACTTTGCAGGATGGATGGTCTAAGGAGATATTTATTCCCCACGAAGGCCGTAGGACAAGGGTAAGAATTCGTCCTGTTAAACAGATCACTTTTGAAGCACACAAAAGGCTCTTTTTAAGCCGTAAAGCTATAACTACTTCGGAACATAAAACAGGGGTAAACCCGAGATTTTTTCGACAATTTGGGGCTATCTGGTCCATTGTGGCCCCTAGAATGGCCTCCAAGAGTACAGTGCTGTTGATTCTACATACCTTTTTCCTCTTCTTTCGAACGTATTTGTCTGTTCTTGTGGCAAGACTGGATGGAAGAATTGTTCGTGATTTGATATCTGTAAATGGCAAAAAGTTTCTTCAAGGACTGATATTCTGGTTCTTGCTCGCTTTTCCTGCCTCTTACACCAACGCCGTTATCAAATACTTACAACGGAAAACTGCCATCGAATTTAGAACAAGGCTGACAAGATACATTCACGATTTGTATCTTGATTCGCATTTGTCTTATTACAAAGTGAACAATATCGATGATACGCTGCTAAATGTGGATCAGTACATTACCTCGGATGTAGCAAAGTTTTGCGATTCTGCAGCCTCCCTCTACTCCAGTCTCGGCAAGCCAATGATGGACTTGATCCTGTTCACCCACCAGTTACGGAATAACTTGGGTCCAGTTGCAGTGTTTGGAATTGTTGGTAATTATATTGCAACTGCGTACCTCTTAAAGTATTTTGCTCCATCTTTCGGCAAATTGGCAGCTACAGAAGCAAAGCTTGAGGGTAATTATAGGTACGCACACTCAAGATTAATCACAAACTCGGAAGAAGTCGCATTTTACGATGGTACTGATTTGGAGCGATCTATTATTGAGAAAACATTTGACAAGCTGTTTGATCATATTAACCGAGTCTCGGAGCTACGGTTTGGCTATCACATGCTGGAGGACCTCACTGTCAAGTATTTTTGGTCGGCTCTGGGGTATGTCTTTTCTTCTGTGCCCATTTTCTTGCCTATTTTGGGTGGGCAGGATAGCTTGATCGAGTTAGCGAAAGAGGAGGCACAATCATCTCTGAAAGCTGGTCAGGGAGTCCATGTGGATGGCGACAAGAAGCAAAAGATGAAGAGCAGAATGAGACAATTTATTACAAATAAGCGATTAATGCTTTCGCTAGCGGATGCAGGGAGCAGAATGATGTACTCCATCAAAGACCTCGGTGAGCTTGCGGGTTACACCTCACGGGTGTTTATGTTGATTTCGACTTTGCACAAAGTACGTTCAAATGCATATTCGATAGGATTAAGGCCAGGCGAGAAAGTACAGCCTTTTAGTCTCAATGACGTGCAGGGAACAATTCAACAAAGATTTAACGGCATTCGCTTGGAACATGTACCGATTGTGACGCCGGTCGGAGGAAATAGACAGGGCCATCTGCTGGTCGACAATCTGACATTGACTATCAAGCCTGGAGACCATTTACTAATTACAGGATCAAACGGTGTTGGAAAGACCTCTGTTGGCCGAGTGCTAGGTGAGCTATGGCCAGTGTTCCGTGGTCTTGTTTCGAAACCTGAAAAGAAAGATATAATGTTCCTTCCCCAGCAGGTGTATTTCTGTATTGGATCCTTGAGGGACCAGATTATCTATCCCACTAGTCACGCTGAAATGGTATCTCGAGGAATAAGCGATATGCACCTTTTGTATTTGTTAAAGAAGGTTCGACTGGATTATCTTCCTGCTAGAGAAGGGGGATGGGACACAGTTAAGGAATGGAAAGATGTGCTCTCTGGAGGTGAGAAGCAACGGATTTCTATTGCCCGATTGCTATTCAGAAACCCAAAATTTGCTATTCTTGATGAGTCTACTTCTGCTGTGAGTGCCGATATCGAGGGTCATCTTTTTGACATTTGTCAGGAGCAAGGAATCACAATCATTAGCATGAGCCACCGTGCATCTCTGTTGAAATATCATAGTGCGCGGTTGACTTTGGGTTTGGGTGAGGATGGAACAGAATGGAAGTTTGAGCGAATGGGTACTCAACAATCTCTAATGTCCGTTACACATGAGGTTGAGCATTTGAAGGAAAAGCTAGCGAAGGTTGAGGGTTGGAAGAAGAGAGTTCAAGAAATCAACCAGCTCCTGGAACAAAGGTAAACAATGTTTTCACAAAAAGGGTTTTCGCATTCTTTGCTTTCCACAAATCATTCCTCGTTTTTTTCTTCTGTAGCTTATAGACATGATTAACGATATTTATTGAAAACTTTTACATGCTCCTTTTATTTTGTTTACTATGTAATTGTTTTACCTCCACTTCGTTACAAACTATTCTTTGAGCAACAAGTTGGCCCCGATACACTATTTGTTTCTTCACTTACAAGAACAGATCTGTTAAAAGTCTGGTTGGATTGTGGCACATCCAATGCAGGATTCTTTTCAAAAAATCCATTTGGCCTGATGTGGACTTTGTGGATTTCAACGGGCATGACAGGGAAATCTTCAGGCCTTGGGATATGTGTAAAGCCCACTGTGGCCCATAGCACAATGTCCTCGTTTCTAACATTGTCAGTACCATTTGCCCAGACTCCCAGACCCGTGTCTTTCTGAGACTGATTTGTGAATTCTCCAGCGGCATAGAGCTCATTGTCTCTGAATTTCGTTACCCAGAGTTGCTTCGTTGCAAAATGCGCACGTTTCACATTGAACGAGTCCTTGTGTTGAATTATCATTTGAGCTGCTGGCAAGCTGATCTTGTAACCGACAGGTCTCATTGTAGTTGGGTTAATTTTGTTTTCATTGATGATTTTGTACTCTCTGTTAGTGAAAGGGGATTGCTCTAGTCCGCCAGCCTTTTCGACAATCGTCCTGTTCGTTACAAACCCGACACTATAAGGATTCTTGGTTGGGTGGTAAGGTAGCGGTACGCTGTCATCGTAGCAGAAACTGTTTTGATGGCCATCAATTGCAGGGTCTAGGCGGAAGGAAAGCAGATGCTGATGGTAGGCGGCCATGACGCCTGGACCTACATTTGTGCCCCATGGGACTTTAATACCTTCATCAATAGGCATTGTGGATAATATTCCTGTGGCTCTTACTTGGATATCAATGCCTCCGGCTTGGTCAAAAATGTACTCAATTATGTACTCATAGTTTGCTACCGTTGCGATTGTTTGAAATACCAGTTCCCTGTTTCTTGTAACATAGGGTCTCTCATTTCTGTAATTGACATGTTTCATGAGTAATCCATTATCCTGCTCGTGAAGACAAACTGTGTTTGTCATCATAACTGGGTTTCCCTTCCTGTCTGTTCTGTAAAAATCAAAGTATTTGATGTAGCCCAAGCAATCACAGCCCAGTTTTAATTGATTTGCGTTTGATCCAAACCCGCAATCGCCCAGATCAAAAGCTTGTTTACGGTGGAAAGGGGCTCTTGGATCACCATAAGGGACCGTCATTTCAGACAATGCAATCCGGTAGAAAACGTCTCTGCCTTTAAAAGTAACGTCATAAAGTGCAACTCCCTCGCGGTAGTTTGTCCCCACTCTCATCTTCCATCCCAGCCATTCTATGTTACCACCTTGTAAATGGAAAGAAGGTCCCTCTGGTTGCTGAATCAAAAGTGGTTTCACATCTCTTGGAGACTCGTCTATAAAATCCTTATGGTACTCGACACAGGGCACTTGCCTCCAAGGTTGAGTAGGCGTAATGGTCTCATCAGCTCCGCCAGGCAAGTAGTCAATTCTGACAAACTCTTGTGTCAGTCCATCAAAAACAGGAGAAAATTTAAGAGGAAGAGAGTAATGATTTGTCTCTGGGTGGTTATTTGGCCTGATGTACATATAAAACTGGATTAGAGTTCTATTTTCATTTGGATCATCAGTCCCATAAATCCACGGATCAGTACAGGCAGTGTGCCCAGGGGGAAGCTTGAGCTTTTCTATTTCTGCACGTACAGCGGGATGATTCATACAGATCTCTTCCATCTCCGCGATGTGGTCGCCTTGGAAGGGACCAACAGTGCCTTTGCGTTGGGGCTGGATCGTAATGACATGGCCCTCTGTGACATTCACGAGAGCTTTTTGGAGGGTTTCGTCATTGTCTTTCAAAAAATAGGCGAATGTGACACGAGGTAAGCTGGGGAGCTCAAGGCCCAAACGGTCGGCTTTGATCCATTTTAGAGCCTTGTCCTTGGGGGGTTCTAAACGATCGATTACTGAGAAGCGAAGGTTTGAATTTGGCAAGGCACGCTTCAACAGTTGTGACGTCTTTGTGATTTCTTCGGGTCTGACACCGTCAAATGGAGTAAGAATTGAGGACATGATGGTTTTTGTTAAAAGTAGATTTGGAAATAGAGCAACTTTTACACAGGAAAAGATCGTTTTTATAGATCCCCAGAGTTTCCTTCATTGTAAGGTTCCGATGAAGACATGGTGTCCCGCATCGACCTGCCTGATTAGGAACCCACTCTTCTATTAACCGTTTTATTGACATTTTTTTTAATCCACCGACTCCGAACCGTTAGAAAAAGGGAAAATCAGGGATCTTAATCGCCTCTTCTACAAGCGTTAGTGGCTTAAGTTGGGAGGTCTAGCCGATGCGCACGCCATATGAACAATTGACGACGTAAGAGTCACACTGATCTCCCAGTTTTACTTTGCAAATGGTTCAAATAGAATGTCACTCTGATTATCGGCATCATGTAGGATAGAACTCCTACTTCCTATTTCTGCAGACGTTTCAACTATTTATCATTGGGAACGTCAGAGAAGAACTCTCTTGATCAAAGGTAAAACCTTCCTTATTTCATCTCTGGTTCGTTCCTGGAAAAAGATAATGAGCAACAATTCCATCCATCAGTAATACTTCAATCTTAAAAGTGATTAAAGCTTTGCACTAGCTAATCGCTGTGTGGGAAAGTACTTGAAACTGACACAAACTTGCAAGTTGATGCAGGCTCTTGAACGTTTGAGACCAAGTCTCGGCTCAAACGCCAACACCGACCAGACAAGCAGGTTGTTTCGCCAGATTAAGAAATATAGATAAACTCCTAGTTAAAGTATAGTCAATTATAATTAAAACAAAATCTCAGTTACATATACTAATAAGTAGTACATAATGGACTTCATGTTGATTAAAACAGAAGAGCCGCAGCGACACCCATCAAGGCAGCAGCATAGGCAACCGAGTAGGAGTTGGCGACAGCAGCACCGGTGTATTCCTCGATGGTGGTATTAGTAGAGTTGGCAGCGACTGGAGGAGGAACAACAACAGCGGAGCTGGAGACTGGGACTGGAGCGACTGATGATGGGACAAGAGGCGTTGTGCTTGTGAACTCGACTGGGGCAAGAGAAGACGTTGACTGAATAGGGACTTCAGAAGAGGCTGGTGGGGGAACAACCGCTGGCTCTGGAATCGAGGTAGTTGGTTCTTCCTCAGCTGGACAGTCTGTGACTTCTGGCCCGCAGGAAGTGATAGTAGCAAGAACAGTTGAGGCTTTGGTCTGGGTGACGACTTCTGTCTCCTTGACCGGTTTCTCACTAGTGGGAACTGGCTCCTCGCTTGAGGAAGATGAAGACACAACTGCAACTGGTGCAACTGTGGCAGGCGTGTTTTCAGCAGGGCAGTCAGTCACATCGGAGGAGCAGGAGGTGATGGTGGCTAGAGTAGTGGCTGTCTCGAATTCAGTATTGTAGACAGTAACAGCGGCAGAAGCAAGGGCAGCAGAAGAGGCAAGAGCAAAGATGAACTTCATTTTTAAATAGGATATTCAGTTTAAAAGTGTTTTCTCTGGTTTAATTGAAAGCAGGTAGTTCTGTGTGAAACAGTAGTAAAGAAAGACTAAGTTTAAGATTATGATCTCAGATGAGGAAACAAGAAAAAAAGGGAAAGCTGGATATGGATTATATTTATACAAAAAAAGAGGTTTCAGCGCACACGGGTCTCTATAGCCTTGAAGATCAAGGCAGAGCCATTCATTTCTGGAACATGTCAAGCATTTCCAGGCGGTCCTTCAAAGTCGCAGGCAAAACTGTAGTATTATAATCCAATACGCTATGGCAAAATCACAAACAAGTGAGACATGGTTGAAAAAGATGCTCGCTAACACTGCAATAGAATGGCGAATTGCTTCTCAGACCATTTGTGTGAGATCTCTTTTTCGTGAAATGTCTTTCTCGTTCGCATGCATGATTCTTGACGGAGGAGCATCGAAGGTGTTACCCGGAGCATTTACTGAGAAGCCGCTCGACCTCACGAGACTCGGCAAACAGCGAAGAGCGAAACAGAGTCTATTAGCCAGAGAAGCATTAAATGGGACCGGGCCATCGGTTAATCCGCAAGAACAGGAGTTGAAAGTCTTAGAAGAAGTTTTTACGGCTCGTATTTTTTTTTATCGTTTGTATTACAGCACCTAGGCTATTTAGACTAAACAGCCGTACTCCTTTTACTCGTCCAAAAATGGCGGTCTGAAACTTTAGGGAGCCTGAACTTTCTTCGCTTTGTTACTGCTTTTCTGGCTTCGTCTAGGGGGAGAAGAAAGAAGTAAACTACAAGACGGCCTGCGTTTGACACTTGCGTCGCAACTAATCCGCTAATGAGTTAGCTCAGATTGGTGAATTAGGTGTTTGGGTTACCTACTCCTTACCTTCGCCTGTAGAAATCTACAAGCGTGGGTAGGTTCTCCTGGTTGAGCATTTCTGGTGTGGACTGGATCCAACCTGCTTTCTTTCCTCTCTTCTGCCCACAAAGGGCATTCCATGACCTCATGGTCAGAGCTGGGAGCATCTCACACGTTTTGGTGGTCTAGTGCTAAGAGGTAACTTTCCCAACAATTGCCTTTTCCCTTTTTACTGTTTTGATGAAATCTTCCCGTGACTTTTCCAGGTTGTCATGGTCCCATTGGGAGGAAATCTTGTATTTGTCATAAGCTTGTTGGACCTCTCCGTTCCACCACCTTTTGGCGTAGAAGTGCACTTTCTTTGGAGGGGTTGCCTCGGCTATACCTTACGGCTCGGCTAACTCCAGAGTCTGCAGCCAGGAAAGCATCCTACTCTCAACAGCCGGGTAACAACCGGCTTTTCCTTTTCTTGGTGGGGCTTCTGGCGCCACACACAAGAAAGAAATATTTCATTAGTTAGAGAGCATTTTAGAGAAGACAAGAGGAATGGTCTCTCCTCCACAAACCGTAGGCAGGTGCTCACTGAGGTTCCTATCGGGTCGCTCTGCTCAGAGCATTTTGCCCTACTCAGGGCTTTCACTGGCCAGACCAACTATGGCGCTCCGGCCTAGAGCTGGAGTGAAATTTGGACAAGCTCGGAATAGTCACTATAACGCAAGTGAAGCTGGAACAAGGGCAACGAGGCCAAAGGTAACCATAAGGGACATACGAAAAATGTGGAAATCAAAGACTCCAATATCGGTAAGTGTTCTGTACTGGCAGCTCTGCGGTTATTTGGCTCGTCGTTTCTAGAGTACGCTAACAACGTTTTCTCCGGATTTCTAGTGTCTCACTGCTCATGACTACATCTCCGGTTTGATGGCAGATCAGGCCGGAGTCGATATGGTTCTTGTCGGCGATTCCCTTGCAATGGTAGCCCTTGGTTACCCAGTAAGTAGGCATTTTAACCCATGGATCTTTTTTAAAGTTCAGCTGAAAAAGAGTTCTAATACATGAAAACGTAGAACACAAATGAACTCTCGCTAGAGGAGATGATCTACCACTGTCGGGCCGTTTCCAGAGGAGTAAAGTCATCTTTTCTAATTGCTGACCTTCCATTTGGCACATATGAGATCTCCCCGCAGCAGGCGGTCAAATCGGCGATTTCTATGGTACAAAAGGGCCGAGTTGAGGCCATTAAACTGGAAGGTGGCCAGGAGATTGCACCCACGATTAAACAAATCACACAGGTTGGGATCCCTGTGATGGCTCACGTTGGTCTGACTCCCCAGAGGCAAAGCTCACTCGGGGGATTCAGAGTTCAGGGGAAAACTGCGGACTCTGCGATGAAAGTTCTGCAAGATGCCCTAGCTTTGCAAGATGCGGGAGCATTTGCGGTACTAATTGAAGCAGTACCCGATGCGATGGGCGGCCTTATTACAGAGCATCTTGAAATTCCAACTATTGGCATTGGAGCCGGAGCGGAGACTTCGGGGCAGGTTTTGGTCCAGCTTGATATGCTCGGTGGATTTAATGGCTTTGTGCCAAAATTTCTAAAGCGATATAGCGACTATATGAACGATAACATCAAAGCAATAGGTCAGTACCAGTCAGAAGTCAAGAACCGAGAATTTCCAACTTCAAACCATGTATACAAAACGAAGGAGGAAGAGGTTGAAAAGTTTAAAGAACTTTTAAAAAAGCTATGACTTAAACAATTATATCTATAGACACATATATGTCCGTAAAAAAATAATACACCAATCGAAGTAATGAGACAAACAACAAGAGGAATTAGTCTTCATTTACTTCCTCGACAGTGACTTTTCTTTTACCTTTCGCTTTAGCTTTTGCTTTCCCTTTCCCTTTACCCTTGGTGTCTTGAGGGCTGCTGCTTTGTTTAGGCGAGGTTTCTGGTGCTGCTTGCTTCTCGCTTTCAGTTTCAACAACTGGGATGTTTTCTACCTTGCCATTCGCCTGTTTTTCACTGTTCTTAACGTCTGTAGCAGTTCCATCGTTAGCAGCATTTGTTACAGCTTTTCTTTTGGACTTTTTGGTCTTTTTCACCTCTTCCTCTTGCTAATTTCTAAATGTTAGTATACGTTCGTTTGCTGTGATCCACAAGCACTCCAAAACATACCCAGCCATATAGAGGAATGAAACTGTCTACAAATCCCACATCAGCAAACAAATTCGGAAAGAGCCAGAATCCCTTGGGCAACGCCACGACTGTGATTCCAAACATGATGAGTCTGATAATGGCCATTGCAAAGAAAAGACCAATCAGGCCCAAAAGTCCAACGGAGAGATACCAAGCACCGCGTCTTAAGGCCACCGGCCATAATGGGAACAACACGACGGCAAACACAAGAGCAAGAATCAAAATACCGTAGACGTAGGACCAAATGCTAAATGGGGTATAAAGCCAAACATAATACATGTCTGGTCCAAACTCTTGTTGCGAAATAATAGTCAGACATGGCGCGTCTTTTGTAGGACTCAGGCCCTTCTTTTTGGCCACCATGGTCTTCAATTTATCCACTCTCAGAGCCAGCCTAGAGATGGGCAAATTTGCAAAAGCCTGGACGGCCTTTTCATGAGAATCGATAACTGGCAAGTTAGAGTTTTCCTTCTTCTGGGCCTTTTTGTAATCATCGGACTCCAACGCCCGAAGCGCTCTTTTCACTGAGAATTTAAGATATCAAATAAATGATAACCCCCTCATAAAAATAGGGGGGTTCAAAGTAAGTGTTATATGTTAGTTTTTATTTCGTACGGGGAAACCATTCCCGCTGGGCCCGAATTGTGAGATCAGAGTTAGTTCCACCTGGCACTTACCCCTAAAAAAGTCATGCCGTTTCCCGTTGAAAATCCCCTGTCGTTGCTTTAAAAGCTTGTGATGTCGCAAGAAATTGGCAATGGCCAAAGCCTGGGCAGAAGGCTGGTTCCTATTCGGCGCTGCTTGCTTCTCCATCGTGTTTTTGCCGATGTATATGGATTGTTTGGAAGTGTTTGTGCTCTGTTTTTCACATTTCAGCTCGAGTTTGGGTCTTTTCCACTGGTTAGACAGGGTGTACGGGTGTTGCTCAAGTGTTGGGGAACCTGGAAAAGCTTACAGGTCATCAGCCCCGACCGAGCTTCAAACATTCTTTTGTACTGCATCATCGTGTCCTGCTCTCTTGCCCAGACGCCAGCAAAAAGCAAAAAAAAGAAAACAAATACGTTTACTAATACCAATCAAAAGTTTTACTTGTTTGTCTGACAGAAAACAGAGACTGTTCGGTTCTGTGGAGGCACGAGACAGCCTAGCAACCGACTTACTTATCTTTGGCTTTTGGTCCTTTCGCGATCTGTGGACTTGTACCTTTCTACTTTCTTTGGCATTTTCATTATCCACAGGTTATGCTCCAAGCTCTGGGTTTTTATTCCAAGGCTCCCGCTTCAGCCATTAATTCTGCACCACCCTCGACTACTTCTTTTCCTAATGACTCGCTCAAAGCATTGAACCAGGCCTATGACTGTATGCTACTCTCTTGATCTCTTCATGTCTCAAATTAAAGTTTATCCGCTTCTTTGTCTCGGTACTTTTTCTCTAACAGAGTCGACTTGTTTCAATAGTTGAAATTGCCCTAAAAGCACTGGATTATGCTCTTGATGATAATCAACAAAAGGGGTTTGCCCTGTTGGAAGAAGGCGTACAAGAAGGTCGAGGAATTTATGTTGTGAGTAGTGAAAGTTCAAGATACAGAAGAAGCACACTCTCCAAATATGCATGACTACTAACTCCAAATCAGTTGGCAAAGGGAGCTATTCAATTCATTCAATCCACTTTGGGGCTCGAATACGAAGTGATGGAGGAGGCTGCGGATACCCTTTCAAAAGCCGAGGCTTTGCTCAACAAAGAGCGATCACATTGCCACAAGCACCAGCGAAAAACGTCCTTAACATATCCTCCAGGTACAGAGTTTGCCGTCGCTGCCGCTGAAGCAAACCTGATGCATGCCCTCCTTATGCTTCTGTCCGATTCGGGTGTTCTGGAAAATGCAAAAGCATTTTTCAAGCTGAGGAAGGTCTATTCTACACTGGATGAGATTGAGAAGCAAATGTGTGCTCATAAAGAAGCGAAAAGAAGGTCTGCACCCTCACAGTTTTATACTGGCTCCAGTGCGTCTGCTTCAAAATCCAGGTTCTCTGTTTTGAGTCTAGGTGCAGCAAGGGGAGGAGGAACTGCAAATACCGGCGGATGGTTCAGTCCTACCAAGAACAGTTCAAACTCTTCATTCAAGTCGGCTAATGGAGTTACAGTAGATGACGAATCCTCCAGCCGTGTGTCCTCGTTGATGGCAAAAGTCAACAATCTACGGACCGAGCGAATAAAAGGGTCTGCAAGTTCAAGAACTTTTCTTGATATCCACGATGCCAACGCCAGTTCTATACTAGACACTTTGGCCTCGGCAGAGGAAGCCTACTGCGCCACAGTTGACGAATTTATATATTCTGGAGTTAACCTATGTTTTGGAATCTTACAACTTGTGGTTTCCCTAATTCCCGCAGGACTGGGCAAGTTACTTTCGATAGTCGGCTTCAACAACAACAAACAAAATGGTTTACTCATGTTATGGGAATCGGCAAAATTGAGAAATGTTCACGGAGGAATAGCGTTGTTGGCATTGCTTGTTTATTACGACTATATAAGTGATATCAGTTTTGTGGACTGTTTGGATTTTCGAAACGAAATTGTATCTGAGGGATCATCACAGTCATTTATGCGAAGGTCACAAATGCATTCGATAAATGCACTATTTTCAAGAGGACCGTTTGACTTTGTGAGAGCGGGAAGGTCCCTGGAGAAAGAACTTGTAAAAGTCCGCCAGCGGTTCCCAAACAGCGCCCTGTGGATCCGCCAGGAAGGCTGTATGTTAGCCGCAAGGGGAGATGTTAAAGCTGCCTTGGCACTACTCGACAGCATAGAGCGTCCCATTCAAATGAAACAGATCGAGTCCATGATTCTCTTTGATGGATGTCTCTTTTTATTATTCACACACCAGTTCAAAAGGGCTAGTTCAGATTTCATAAAGCTGACCCATGTCAATTCCTGGAACCACGCTTTGTACATGTATTTTTCGGGATGTTGTTATCTGGAGCTTTACCGAATATACAAGAGGAAAGGCGATAAAGCTCAAGAAGCCCATTATAAAAAAGCTGCAAAAAAAAGATTCGAGCGAGATGTACCCACGCTGCTAGAGAAGCAGAGGAAAAAGTACCAGAAGCCCTTAGCACACGACAAGTTCATAGCAGGAAAGCTCAAGTACTGGAATAACAGAAAACAAGAGTCTGGCACTTCTGATCTTGTCGATGCAATTGGTACTTCACCAATTCACGAGCTCATGTACTTTTGGAATGGGTATAACCAGCTCGACTCTGAGAACGCGAGAAAGGCTTTTGAACAGTTAGCCTGCTACACATATCCAACTTACAATATGTCAACTGAAAAATTCGATTGTTTTAAGAGCGTTAATGGGAAACATGGCAAGATTGATCTTACTAATGGCATTCTCAGTTCTAAAGAAGAAAGTTGTGTAAGGTATTTTCTTCAAGCCATGTGTTTGAAAACTCTTGGACATGTCCGGGAAGGTTGTGATTTGCTTGAAGAGGAGGTTATTTCAAAGATAATTGTTTCCAAAGATCCCAGTCAAGGGGGATGGAACGGGTCTGCGTATACTTGCTCCAAGACTCATCCCTCGTTTAGCAAAGAGTTTTCCATCAATCCTTGGTTGTATCCATCTGCTTTGTATGAAAGGGCCCTATTCAGTTGGAAACTAAATGGTGAAAAGAGCATCGATGAGGCAGTGGAATTTTTAAACAAAGCCAGAGAATACCGTGATTTTCTAATTGAAGAGAAAAAATGGCATAATGACTATGATGTAATGACAAGTATCGATTTGAAAATCAAGACCGCAATGGAGCAACTTGCGGAAACATCTCGTGTATAAGAAAGTCCTCACTATTCAGTCGTGTAACCTTTCATGACGGTATAACGCCCATACTACTCTTCTAGGACTCTTTTCTTTTAACTTTATTTTTGTCTGCTATAATAATGAAGCCATATCTCTAGAATTGCATAGTTCGAATGTGAAATGTCCTCAGAAGAATGCTTTTTGTCTTGGTCCTCCTAATTGTTATATATACAGATCACTTGTTTTTAAACCTATTCTCACCTTCTCCAAGTTAATATTTGAAGGTATGTTAATTCTATTGATGAATTCTTTTTTGCTTTTCAAATTTATCGATTGGACCCCAAAATCTTTACTCAAAAACTTTCTATTTACAACACTTATAGTTTTTTTAAAATGGCATTGTAATTTCATAGCTCATCGCACATACTTATTTAAGAAACAAGATTTTTTTTAAAACAGTCTTTTGTTGCTATTTGAAAAAAGTTAGAATGGTCCCTAGTACAGCACACGCACCCATCACAAAATAGCCACTTTTATAAACACCCTTCATGCTAAGTAGTTGTTCTGCGTCCCAGGCCAAATGCCTGAATCCATTAAACATATGGAATGCAAATGGGTAAGCATATGCCGCTTTGAGTCCTAGTTTGTAAATATAAGGGAGAGTTCCAATAGCAGCGGCCATAGAAGCAGTGTCAAGTTGAACTCCCAGTAAAGAGCATGCTCCATAGAGACAAGTAACAGAATAAAACGTTCCTGCTAAGAGGATCCCAAAACATCGATGGCAACTGGAGAGGAGCCAAGTCAGTTGTGGCTCATAAATAGTCAGATGAGGGGTGCTTGGCCTGTTTTTGCGTTGTTCAACCAGGATTGCTTGTTCTTCTTCCTCTGAAATTTTCATAGTAGAAACTTGTCTTTTAAATTGGACACTATTTGAGAAGTTAATAATTGAACTAATAAACTGGCTCATTTGAATGTTACTTTAAGGGGTTTAGCCTGCTTACTTGTTTAAAAAAGAGCTGGTGCTTGTCTTTAATAGCATCGCACGCATTGAAGGTGTCCTTGAAGCCATTCTCAGACCTGGCTTTCGAAGTGCTATGAACCATACTCTTAGAAACTGTCTTTTCATAAATAGTAGTTCTGATTGCACCAGAACTCCAAATCTGGGGCATATTCATACCTTTTATGCCAGTTAGGATAGAACGTTGAAACATTGTGATTGAAAGTCTGCCAAGGTTTTCTGTACGATTGAGCAGATACTAGATCGAAGGTTCTAAGATCGGTATAGCTATACTCTGTGAAAGATTCTAGAAGGAAAAGAAAATGGAGGTCTGCCTGCCTTCAATTCCCTTAGGGTCAAGCATTTAATTAAAAGCCAAGTCACGATGTTTGAATTATGAGGAGATAATAATGGCTTGAGCCAATTGAACTTGATTATTATTTCTTTTTCAATTTCTATAGAGGCAATTCTATTGGAAAGGATTTGGGAAGAAATAAGTATAAATGGGGTTAAGGGAAGCTTTAAGCATTGTTGATTACACAACCGATTGACGTGGGGTTGCTGAAACAATGCTCAGCCAAAGGTGGGGACAGTTAGCAGCAAGAGCAGAGTGGCTAAATTTGTTATCTCCATATGGTGCCTCTCCAGACACCATACTCACAATGATGCTGATGGGAAACAATTGTAAAGTGTTGGATTCGGCTCATAACCATCTTTGGCGTATGAGTCTTTAGTGCGTTGTTCAAAAGGCGGAGAACCTTTGACTTTGTCTTGATTCTAGTCTTGACCATATAGTCTGCATGAGACCCTCGATACTACACTTTAGACCATTATCGGGTATTCATTAATCTTGTTAGCTAGTTCTTTATATACACAAGGAAGCATCATTTCGTTCAATTATAGCCATCGTGGATCTCGTGTGAGTTGCATAATGATGACAAGTCTAAAGGGAAGAACATAAAAGTATGTATAAAAAGAGCTAAGGATAACATTGATTGTTAGAGGGGAGTAGGCATAGAATAGAAACATTTTAATGGGAAGCCGTAAGTGAATCATGTAATGAGGACTGTGTGAATCCAGTGAACATTAAAAAAGAGCAATCCGTTTTTCGTCATCCACCTTGGCTAACTGTCAGTTCCGACTTTGGGAAACTGCCAACCAAAAAATAAGAAATAGGATTGCACAAGAAAAAAAGGAAAAAGCTTTTAAAGTCATACCATCGTTAAATACAACAGAAAAATAGAAAAAAAAAGCGAAAACAAAAAATATAAAGACGTTACACCTAGTGAAAAAAAACTAGAGGGACCCATAGCTGCGGATAATCGGTGTCATAGACACCACGATTGAAAAGCTAAAGCTTTTTCCAAAAAAAATAAACATAAAACCGAGAGTCTTTTGTCCTCTGTCATATACCGTTATGCGAAACGGAAAACCAGTAGCGTGCACCAGTTCTCGAAATCAAAGCAGACAACTTGAGCAAAACCCGAAAAAGAAAATTTAACAAAAATTTAAAGCGAGGGAAACCGGAAAAGAGATATTCGTGCATTTTTAAATCATAAAACATTTAAATCCAAATCGCCTTCATTACTGCTGTCCCGGGCACTGTTGCAGAACAGCTTTGTAAAATCGATTTCAGTCTCCTCCGTTTTAAGACTATCTTTCCTCTTTTGCTTCCTTTTCTTTTTTCTTTGATCTTGGCTTGCCACTTTCGGTTCCAGCCCAAAGTCCAGCTCCTTCAAACAAGCGCTTAAGACAGGTCCTTTTGATGACATTTTTCTTGCTTCTAGTACAGCAGCTTCTGCACAAGGACAAGCAGTACCGCTTGAGCAAAATCCGCATAATTCAAAAAATGGAGTAGCTATTGGGCTATTTTCATCGTCGTCGTCATCTGTATTAATATACATATCAATAGAATCCAAGAGTTCTTTCTGCTTGGATTCTGTCATTGCTGTGTCTTGAGGCTCAGAAGAGGCTCGATCAATTCGAAGGCCACTCAGTATAGAACTAACTTTGTTATGCTTGCGGAATGCTTCAATGGAATCGGAAATCACTGGGGAAGAATTACAATCTTCAGAAACAGCCCTTCTCAAAGCGATAAAATCTGAAAAATCGCTATCCATGGAATTTGATCCTGTTGAGGGATCAAACTTTTTGAATTTTTTCATGGCTGGAATCTGAGTTTGGAGAATGTGATCTCCCATACTCTCAGGAATTGGTAGCAAGGAATTACTACTTTTCACAGCAGAAGCAGCTAGAGCTGCCTGTGGGGATATAATAAGTTGCTCAAGATCCAGTCCTCCGAGAGACGAATCCACGGACTCTGGAGTGGTAGGAAACGAAAGTTTAAGCAAGTTGCCCAAATTTTCGGTTTTCATCGTGGTAGAATCTCTTTGTCGTTTGCGGGTTTCGCTGCTTCCCTGATCAACAGAAATCGAGTCACCAGAGATAAAGGAATGCATTGGAATGACCTTTGGGTCGACAGTTGTGAATGAATCAACGTCCGCCTCGGTTAGCATTAGATTGGATGCATCTTTCGTACTGTTTGGAATGCTGATATCGCACTGCTGCAACAACTGTTGTTGACTAATATGTTCCTGTTGTTTTGTTCTAATAAGTTGTATTTCGTTCTTAAGTTTTGAGATAACCGTTCTTAGCTTGCTATTCTCAACGTTCGCTCTTTGTATGGCGGTTTGCAAGTCTTGCTCACGTTGGTGTCGTATCTGTTCGGCCTTTGCTATTCTCTCCTGGAGTTCATTAACCTTTGCCTGAACTTTTCGATCATTGGGGCTTGAGCCCATTTTTCCATTGTTAATCGCCCGGTTCGCCGCGATCGGTTTTTTCCTTGAATCGGCGTTCTGGTTATTGGAAGCAGATGCCGGCTTACGACCAGGTTTAGGTCTCGGGGGTAGGACCCATTGCTTAGATGTTATAACACACGGACTTGGCGAGGAACTGGTTTTCCTGCTCAAAATCCGGTTGTTGTCCGAGTCGAGAACCTCTGGAGACGAAGATTTGCGGGCCGATTTTGGTAGGTTTCTTTTGCATGATGACGGTGATGGTGACACCGATGAGGCTGAAGACAGTGATGATGGTGTTGTTAGTCTCGGGTTTGGCTTCAGATAGTTGTTCTGATGCTGAGAGCGGTGGTGACCAGGAGCAGGAGCTATTGCTGGCAGTTGCGAAGATATGACCATTCCTAAATTCGATTAGTTCAAGTCTTGGGTTTTTTTTTTGTCTATCCCCTGGAGTTGGAAAAGTCGATTGGGGACGACGGACACAAAGAGAAAAAGGCTTACTCCTGAAGCTCAATTAAATATCCAGGAACCCTGGGTTAGCAGGTATAATTCAAGTTCATGCACTGGGTACGAAAGAAAGACAGATCCTCTTGGGTCTCTTTTTCTTTGTTGGTTAACTCTCTTTCCTCTTCGATAGCGAGTGGTTGCGTATGTTTCAAATGCACCACTAAACCGAAGACCGATGGTTAACTCTGTGCAAGCGGAAACAGGCAGACACGAAAGCGGATGGACCGAGAAGGGCCTGGCGAGGATGGAGGGTCGAGCAGAGGCCGAGTGTGGAGGAGAAGAGGTCAAAAAGCACGTTCTTGGAGGCCAGTTCAGGTCGCCGGGGGTTTGTGGAGGAGGAGATCTGGGACGAAATAGGGATTTCCGGATTGAGGGCCGTGCATGCGGCGTCCCTGGTATTAAACGGGCAAAGCCGGAAAGGGTACAAAAAGGAAGGACGAAATACTCGAAGATCGCGTTGGAAAGCGAAAATAGTGTGTTTACGGCCAGCCAAAGGGTCGATAGGAAGTCCCGGAACTGATCAGAAAAGGTCTGAGAAGGCCATGAATATCGTTTAGTTATATAGAACCTTGCCACAAAATGACCTGACAGCAAGTTTAGCATGGAATACGCTAGGTTTTCTATCTTGGAGCTTAATAGTTTCTATCGCAACCGGCCAGTGTTTCTGATCCGCCGGGCGGTTTTACTTGCAAAGGCACCAGGAAAGTTCACGTTCCCGTTGTTGTAAACGGCTAGCTCTCTAAGAGTGAGCAAAAATGAAAGCCGCCAACCGCTGATGGCATTGCTCACTAACAGCTCAATATTCCGCAAGCACATAGCCAAGTCTCACAGAAAAAAACCTAAAACCAGAATGGAAAGAAAAGCCTTGTTGTAATATTTTGTCCCGAGCGCCTATTCGCGTCGGCTACTACCGCTGTAGAGCTAGACTGTGGCTAAAAGATGAAAAATAATTATTTCTTCATTTCGTTTTACTTCTAGAAAACGCCACTTGAGTATATAATTATGGAAGATGAGGTTGGGGCTAATGGCAAGACAGGGAAAGTTCTAGAGGACAGCAGCGCACCTGACAGATGCATTTTTCAGAGTTTTCACTGTATTGTGGCTCAAGGGCTTAGCGCAGCGTTTTTTTGTGTTTTTTTTTTGTGCCTCAATATCACTAGAGATGAGCTATAGGGCATATCATTCATCTCGCATGAATGCTAGCTTCTACTAACTGGCTAAGCGACCGTGATGAGGATTCCTATAGCTCTATCAATTGCACGTCACAGAGCCGATAAAGTACACATGCTGTATGCTCTTATGAGACTGCTTTTTGCATAATTAGTCCACACTTCTTGGGGAGTTTCACCTCTCCCGTATTTGATTACAAAGTTGATCAAAAGCATTCAGATCCTTATCCAGATCTTTTAAATATAGATTCAAATCTCTGTTGTTTACATGTTTCTCCATGTCGCCGACCACGGGGACTATAGGATGCTTAATGATACCTTTTGAAATCACTAAGAATCGCTGTAAGAGAAGTTGGCAATTACGAAGCAAGATATGATAATTTTTCAAGCAGTCAACTAGGAATGGCTGAGAGGTACTGGCGTGACGGTTGGAAGCCATCACTGTTCATCTTCAGCTTCAGCTGAACAACTCGCGACCATGCTGCTGGAGTCTTGTGCTCTGAATGCGTTAGATGCCTGGGCAGAAACCATAAAAGAAGGTGACAATCACAGATTTCTAAGCGATCTTCTAGTTTTGACAGGAGATAGAATGGCCAACCCAATCTTACAACAGGCTTAGCCTAATAAATATGGATCACTCATCGTTCTATCTCAAGGTGCTAATGAATCTGAAATGAGCGACGTAATACTACTGTATGTACCCCTGGAAAAGAAAAGAGAAAATTAGCTTCTTCTATGGTGCCTATTCACAAATTTGTAAACAAATCATGAGGTGAACAGTTATCAGACATGGTGTGTCTTGAATTACTAGCACACAGGAGTGACAATCCAGTTTTGGAAGGCCAGAAGCTGAGTATATTGTGCAAGCATGATAGTTAAGGGCTTCCAAAGCCGCCATCAGCGTTCTCATGGAATAAGGTAGCAATGATAGACCCAAAACAAAGCGCCTGATCTTTAAAGATAGTCAAAAGAAGAGATCATCAAAATTGTTATCTGATCGGATTGAGGGGTAGGCCCAAAGGGATTGGGATAGAAAGAAGGCATAGGGATCTGCTGCTTATAGTT
Source organism: Alloascoidea africana (assembly GCA_030581615.1). Lineage (NCBI taxonomy): Eukaryota > Fungi > Ascomycota > Alloascoideomycetes > Alloascoideales > Alloascoideaceae > Alloascoidea > Alloascoidea africana. The sequence continues at coordinate 47,879 of JAKTTT010000032.1, read as the reverse complement.
TGTCCCTGTTTGATCTTCAGCTGATCCAAGCTACACATCACAGAATTGCCTAACTCAATTGCAGCTTAAACCCATCGCTAGTAGTTGTACACAGTGGCATCTATGTTTCGACAAAGATTTCGCCAAACATCCTGAATTGTCCAACTAAAGCCGATGAGGGACAAACTGTTAAAGCCAACCCTCTTCAATTTAGACGGGCTCCATCTAGGGAATTTCCCATAAAAAATGGCGAACATTTCATGTCTCTTTAAAAAGGGCAGGATCAAACCAAAGACATTCAGTGGAGTTATAACTACAGTTGATGCTTATAATCAACCACCGGATAAAAGTTCATGTCTTAAACAACTCAACTCTCTTTTGTTGATGGATGTAGTAAAAAGAAAACAAGACACAAAGGGATAGTTTAACAATCACTATGAAACGGTGCTTTAAACATCTGTTTGGTTTCTAATCATTGGTGCATTTTCTTATCCTTGGATAAATAACAACATGTTTCGCCTAGATAATAGTCCTTTTCTTGGTTAAAGCGACAGGAAAAAGAGGAAATGCATCATTGGTTTAGAATGATGTGCTCATGAGCGTTATATTTCTTAGACGCCAGGAGACAGAAACTACTTTAAACCCTAGATTCCCCAGAATTGACACAAAGACGGCAAGTGCAATTAACAAACAATGAATCAACAAAATAAGTCTTGGAGCAAACAAAGGGAAAGTTCTGCTGAATTGCGCACATCTGTTTTTACCTTATCCAATACTAAACGCCCTCACACGTTTGTTATTTGCACGCATAAATGGTTTGCTGCATCCTCTCCATTCATGTGTTTTGTTTTCCATCACACGCCATGCCTAGACAACAGGTCTAGTCATAGATAGATTGGATTGATCTAAAGTGTCAATCAAGAACAACATGCTCTGGTTTACCAGATGCATCTATTTATGCTAATCATCTTTTGTCCTCTACAACGCTATTATGTGATTGAAGTATAGACATGCAGACTCCTATGGCATTTATAAATCTGGAAATTCCCGTAGAACAGTAATCTATCCAGAAACGCACATCCCATATCTTTCTCAGATTACTTATGTCTAAGATCAAATCTATGGTTGAAGACATTTGTGGTCTTCGCTATAATGGTCGAAAGAACTCCAGTGCTCAGAACGAAGCCATTTATCAATCGTCAAGTTCTGACACACCCCGCCGATGTCCTGTGAACGATGGTAGCGGAGACTTGATTCTTGTGAAAGATCCAGTTACACAAGAAATGGTTCTTAGATCATCTTCAGTATCCGCTGGGCCTGACGACACTGTTCCTAACATCAATGTTACAAAAGCACAAGGAGAAGAACCAACTCCAGACAACTCAACCCAGTTTGAACCATACAATCCCAACAGAAAGTATTCTGCCTTTAATCCGGCTAGTATTGCGAATTCTTCGTCTTTAGATGAAGAAAATGGAGAAGCGTCAACTCCAAGAATCCATCTTATCCCCGAAATTGTAAATGATGGTGCAGACACAGCAAACTCAAGCGGTGCTTCTAAAAGCCCCTTTGGGATCCATTTGCAACGAAAGTAAGACCTTATATATATTCGTTTCCAGGAAATTCGGGTTTCACCAATTCTAACAGTATGGGATTGATTGCAGAAAGTCAAAGGAACCACAGGGCGAAATCCAAGAACAAGATACCCCAGAGTATAATCCTTATTCGCGATCTCAGTATCAATCGCATTGGTAAGTGTGAAGTCCTAAAAATTGAGAATTGCGTTTTGGAAGCTTACCACTGGAAACTCCATAGCCATGATAGTGATCCTCCTCCAAAGTCCATTGCGTATGATGACTACGACGCAGACTCTAACAGAGCAATCCACACACGAACTCCAGTTTTCGATGGCTCTTCTCTTGATCCTGAAGACAAATCTACTTTCATAGATAGAGATGGCCAGTATTTGACGCCTAGATCTCCATTAAACAATACTAATGCATATGCTGGATCTGAAAACATTGACTCAATTGAACTTGAAGATGAAACTGATGGCAGTTTATATGCCCCGAATAGAGAAATTTCAAATACAAACGGATCAACAAATGGGGGCTTGATCGGCGCAATAAAAGGATACTTCAATGATACAAAGCCCGAGAACCCATCAGAGGGTTATGATTCCGAAGACATGGAGCCTACTGATTCTCTCATTTTGGGAAGCGCGGCTCCTAGAAACAATACAAGGGGATCCAACTCTATTCCCGATTTTAACGGTTATGCTGGCCCTTCCAGCACCCAACCTGACTATGAAATTGGTCTTGCATCTAATGCTCTTAGCAATTTTCAAAATTCTACAAAGTCACCGTTGGGAGAATACGAAAATGCATACGAAGATGATGAGCTTGCTAATCCATACGCACCAGAGGCCCCTCCTGTTGTACAAGAAAGGGGAATTGATAACACAAAAGATACACAACCATCTGTAAGCGAGGATTTGATGACGCAACCTTTGAATCTTCAAAAAAGATCAATCAAGCCAGGCTCAGGTTCAATGAGTGGTAACCCCAGTTCGAATCCCAAGTCTAGTGAAGTGCCAAAAACTTTTCCTCATGATGAGTTTGGGGACCAAGAGGACACTGGTGTCGTTTCAAATGGTAGAAGAGACAGCAGTGCTTTTCACATCACCAGAATTGAGCCAACTTTTGGTCATGACTCCAGAGTTCGATTAAATGAATCTTTAAAAGCTCGTCAAGCCAAACCTATCGACCCAAAAGATATACAAGAAGTGCCAGAGCAGTCAATTCCTGGTACTCAGGTTGTTGAAAATTATGACAGACCAGATGATAGGTATGTGTCTCCACGAGCCATAAATGAAGCACCCGATCCTCTCAGTCCATACCCGGCAAATTATCCCTCGGAAAGAGATTCTCCCGATGATTCTTTGAATCCCTATTCCGAGACGTACCCAGCGGAGAAAAGATTCTTGGAAGGTGACCCGAGAGGGCAATCTGATCCCAGCTCCCAGTATGGACAAAAGCCCAAAAGCTATTCTATCTCAGGATTTAATGCTGCACCGCGGGCCAATGACGGCTATCAAGGTAAACCAAAAAGCAAATCTGTGGCGTATGATACTACTGTTCCGTTAGGGAATCAGCCTGATGGCCTTTCACGTACGCCGCGAGAGGATAGAAGAGAAAGTGATTCAACTGGTTACTCTTCACTGTCCACTTCTGGATATGATTCAAATGCTTTTACTCCAGCTTCGCCGCTTTCACCCGAATCGGGAAGGTCATATCCGAAACAAACTCAAGGACAGTTCGTTGGCAGCCCTATCAACAGAACAAACGAAGGAAACTTTGGTGTGAGTCCAGATCCTTCCGATGCCCAGCCAGGCATTTACAGAGATGATCCTGCCCGCAATGCACAAATAGGCTTAGATGAGCCATTCTATGGGGAGTCAAACTCTCCAATAAATCAAAACCATGGCTCCCAGCCCTTGTCTGGATCAGATCGAGGGACAGCGCCATCTCCACCAGAACAAGAGGATGCAAGGAAGCCCAGTCTTGTGTCCAGAGCCGCAACGCTGGTTGGTTTGGGCGGTTCATCTGCCCAGCCCGAGTCCAAACCGCTTGAAAACACCAGGCACATTACACCAGAGCACGAAGCTTCTAGGCCGGATTCAAATGTGCCAGTTGATAGAAAGCCAACCGAAAGTGAGCAACAACCAGGCTTAATTGCCAAAACAGCCGCTCTGGTTGGTCTTGGTTCGACTTCCACAACTAAAAACCCGAATGAGTCTTCTGGAACAAGAAACGAGGATCTTTATCAGGAACCACCCCGAACATTGCAAACCAATGATCCTTATGAGTCAAACCACGATGAAAACTCTAGTCCACCACCTTATACACAGAACACAAATCTGTCAAATTCTTTGCCTGACAAACACAATCAGCACAATAAACCAGAGACACTTGTTGGTTCGGACTATGCAAACGCATCCCAAAATGGAACTAATGACAGTCCTGGACTATCTGGTGTACAACCAGATACCACAACTCATGATCCTAATCTTCCTAGTCAAAATTCTAAGGTAGATGCGGGAAACCCAAATGAAAATAACAATTCTGGACCTGGTTGGATATCAAAAGCAAGCGCTCTGGTGGGTCTTGGACCATCCACCCAATCTCCAGATTCTGCTAGAGCAGGAAATGATCAAACTGACCCTGGTAATACTGATCAGATTCCTTCTGCGGAGCCTACTACTAACCGTAAGATTGGAGATGTTGAACCACAGGGTAGAAACATAAATGGAGCGGAACCTGTCAATCAACTCAGTGCTAATAATACTAGCGATGTGAATGGGCCCTTGGATAATAGAAAACCGGGAACAAGCATTGAAAATTCAGGTCTTGATGATCCATCACCTAACAATGAAGCTCAACAGCCTAGAAAGAGTTCAACTGGCTGGGGTCAAATGGCAGCTTCACTGATTGGACTTGGTGGAACCGAAGCACCAGTGGCAGACGACGTAGAACCTCAAGATGAACAAGTTTCAAGAGAAGTGCCTAATAAAGGGAAAACGAATGAATCGACCCCTGAAGCTTTTGTTATTGCACCAGAACAGCCAGACAATTCTGGGACACGAAATTTTGATCTTGGTAAAAACACTCCAAGTAACTCTATCAAAGGCTTTTCAACGCCTACTAGAAAAGCAAGGACCAAGAAACGAGGTTCTTCTGATGCAACACCAGAAACAATTAAAGAAGATCCTGATGTTGAAGAAGTTGCTCCAAACAATGATACTGCAGACTCAACTGCTCCAAGTAATTTGGGAATTCTAGGAATGGCTGCTGCCGCTGTGGGTCTAGGAACTACTGATAAAAACCAACCCATTCCTAATTCTGAGCAGAGTGCTAATAAACTTGAGTCGGGGACAGCTCCTACTTCTAATGAAACTCCAGAGCCGGGTTTACTTGAAAAGGCAGCAGCAGCTATGGGCTTAGCCACTGACCCCGAAACTACTGATAAACGGTCAGATCCAGAAACTGAGGGTAAGCAAGCTTTTTTAACAAGTAACGTCCCTCAAACTACGAGAAAGAAGAATAGAGGCGTGGTTCGGGAAACTCAGCCTGACCAAGGCAAACGCCAACTTTCAAACGATGGAGCCCCACAGGAAGATAGTTCCTTGGGAGCCGCTGTTGCCGCTGTCGCAGCAGCTGTTGGACTCTCAGGACCAGAAACTAGTGATAAAAGTGAGCCCAATATTGAAACAAACGATCAGTTGGATCCAACATTGCAAAGAGACCCTTCCACTGGTCTTTCGGGAAAAACAGCTCCAAGCAGAGAAATCAAAAACAATCAAGAGCCAGGGGTCTTAAACAAAGCTGCAAATTTGGCCAAGGGATATCCGTCTCAGCCTGGTAAAGGAAAACAGAAAGAGTATAGAAATGATCCAAATGAGCGACCTGTCGATTCTGGGAACGGGTATCCTACTGGTGAACGTGATTATCCAGGAAAACGAGAAACCGACCCCCAATCAACGTCTGAACTACAACCAAGCCTGCTTCAAAAGACGGCTGGGGCCGTTGGGTTGGGCGGAAAAGAGGATTCTAATGGACATGTTCCTAATGGAAACTTGCCCAGAGATTCTTCTACCCCAGTTAAACAGCCGCAGGCACATCCTCAAAATGAAAGGAAATCTTTAACAAAAGCTGGGGAGCCTAATCAAGAAGTTCCTCCACAAACTTCCCGCACAAGACCGGTTGGATTGAACTCTGAGCCTCATGTAGGGAAAGAGCCCATTCAAACCGGACCAAAGAAAGGAAGCGGCAGTAGTGCAAGAGAAGTAAAGAGGCCCAGTAACAGCGAGCCCAAATCAAAGCCCAAACCAACATCTAAAGGTAAACTGAGCTTTGCGGACAGAATTGCTTCAAGTCTTGGTATTGGAGGCGTTGATCCCGAGGATATTGAAGAGACAGAGCCAAGGAGACGGAGCGACGGCCCACCAAGCAATAAACAGAAACCTTCGGTATCTAAATCACCTAAAATGGCAGAACCAGTTCAGAATAGGCCTGATAATACGGATTCTGCAAAACCTTCAAAGACTAAACGAAAGCCATCACTTGCAGTCGCTATTGGGTCAATGGGAAGAAGGATGAGCACTTTTGGAAACAAAGAAGGCAAGCGAAAATCTGACCCTAATAATAGACCAACTACGACTCAAGAGCAGAAGGGCAAGAGGAACAGTGTTCCTCTTAGCACTGAACAGATTGTTGGACGAGATGCGCCAGTCCTTCGCGAAGGCACACCTTTGGTTACTAAACTGGATGGAGTTCCTACCGACCCAAATACTCCTATGAGAGCACGCACAAGTGTTGATCCAGCGTTTAGAGACCCGCAATGGCAGGATTCACCAGAAGCAGGCCGCCAAACTGCTCCTGGAGGAAAATGGAAACGCAGGTTGTCTTCACTAGGATCCCCGGTTTCTCCCACCAATGCAAGCCATCCCCAGCAAATTAATAGGCCATTTACCAGTACGGGCTCTTCGGGAGTCAATAGAAGACAGTCTGTTGCGGTTGTTCAGGATCTTCGGGCGGTGGTTGGCGATATCCAGCCGGTTAAGCGAACCAACACGGGCACGCTTTTCATGGCTAGCGAAAGGCACCATTCTGCAGGAGGAGCTCTTGAAGGCACGGGCAGTCGCAGAAAGCAGGAGTACGTTTTGATCGAGCCGATCAGTGCGCAAGAGGCGGGGGTCAGTAAGAAGGATTTGAAGGCTATCACTGGGGCCGGTAGAACTGCCAACCAGTCCAGGCGCAAAAGCAGCGCGGTCCTGGGTCTCAGACGCGGAAGCACCGACCTTGATGGTCCAGGATGGAGACAAGTGCACCCAAGTCCTGGCGCAGCTGGTACTTCCTTGGGGCCTGTGAACCAGGCCCAGAGCCCGTATAGCGATCAGGTACACATGGTAGAGCTTGGATCTGGTAAAAACCGATCCAATCATGCCAGTGGGCCGCGAAGAAGGTCATCTTCGTTGGGCAAGTTTACAAACATGTTCAGGAGAGACTCTAGCAGTTCTGATAAGAGATATCCCCCGGTGGGCTCTGTGTCTGGTCAAAACCAAAACACCATTTTGGAGGAGGAAGCCGACGACGATTTGGCGATTGAGCGTGCCACGCCTCGAAGTGCGTCGCGCTACGTGGAGAGCATGGGCGAGGATGCGAATGGCAGACAGGCCGGAAGAGCCTCGGGAAGTACAGTGGAGGTCCGTACATAGGTTAGTTGGATATAGAGGAGCAGATTTTGTAGGGAACTAGTTTAATATGATGAAGTGCTGATGTTTAGTACTGTGATTAGTGTCCGGATTTGAGGTCTTCTCTTCCCACTACTAACCTTCCAGACCATGCCTCCAGAATTCCACCACAAGAGAACCTCGTGGCAGGGGGCCAGCATCAGTGTGCCTCTGTCGCCCTTCATTCCGTCTCCTTCGCCTCTTTCGGCCCATTCGCATCAGTCTCATCTATCGCACTCGTTTGTACCTCTTCCCCCCTCGAGTTCTTCACAGACCTTTGCCAGTCCGCCGGGTTCCTCAGTGCTTAGCTCGCCTGGACGGATAGGCAGATCGTCTTCTCCTACAAGACGAAGAGGCGATGGAGGCATCAATGGTAGATCTACTTCGCCTTCCAAGATGCTTTCGCCGGTTTATGTCCGGAGGACCCACAGTCCGACAAGAAACGAGCCATTAAGTACCACGTCCACCAACTCCAGTATAGTGTCTACCACTAGTTCAGGCTCCGGATATGGCTCTGTCCCCACGTCTGCCACGGGCTCGGGCCCTGTTCCAGCGTCTCCGTATAGACAGCCGTTCAACTTCAAGCCTGTTTCCGTGTCAATGAGAGCGGCCCCAGTATCGTCAAAGACAAACAAGCGAAGAGGTCACCATTACAAGCACTCATCCGTGTCACTTAGTATGTTTGAGGAACCACCCATAAGGTCCCCGATGCCGATTCCCCAGTCTCTACCGATTCCAACTTTTAAAGACTGTATGCGTGGAATGCGAAAGTCACAAAAATGGAGACTTTCTTTTTGTCTGACCCACCTGGTAATTTCATTTCTTCTCTTTAACACGGTGTCGGGGACGCAGGCCGTGTCGTCACTATCACATTTGATTTTTTACGACTGCATTTCAAACTTTACAACTGTTTTGGTGGACATTATGGGGAACTTTGAAAGTTGGAAAACGCACTCGTTAAGACACCCTTTTGGTCTTGAAAGAGTAGAAGTTTTGGTCAGTTTCGCATGCTCTGTAAGTCTCATGTTCTTTGGTGGTGACATCATGGCGCATGTCGTTGAAGAGCTGGTGGAAGGGATTTTTAGAAACGATTGGTCTTCAATTGTTTCTGCTGAAACTGCGGCTCTGGCCGAAGGTGATGTTCATCATTCCCATGGCACAGTTCACCAGTTTGAGCAAGTGAGTTGGGGATCCTGGCTATACATTGAGTTTCTGATAACGGCTGGCGTGGTAATCACGATTTTTTCAACCAGAGGATTGAAAAGATTCGAAAAAATTGGCAAAGCGCTTATCAAGAGATCCAAAACGGAAAATGGTGACGAAGTAAGATCGGCTTTGCAATTGGGTACTCGACTGGTACAGTTTTTTAACTTTTCAATCTTCAGAAACAACCCATCGCATATAATTACAATTATGCTATCTCTTGTGCTGATGGCATACCCTTTTGTTACAAATAGGTTGCAGACACTTATTGATAACGTTTCCACGCCATTGATTGCGTCCATAATGATATATCTTGGTTTTAAAATGGCCAGGTCGTTGGGTGAAATATTGATTTTGAGCTTTACGGGAAACGATCAAATAGCAGAGGTTCGACGACAATTGGAGGAAGATTTGCGGATAATTGATGTTTCAAGCATTAGATTTTCTCAGATTCATTATGGACTATATCTGGGATGTATTCGACTTCGCATGAAAGGAACGGAAAATGATGAACAAGAAGTTAGAAATTGGGCAAGACAGGTTTTGATCAACGTTATGATTGATAATAATGTTTCGGGGACAGAAGACTCTTCGAAAGCACATGCTCTCAGCGACAGGGACGATGAGGGAAAAGGAATAAACGATGCTACCATAGTCAATGGTGGGTTACTGGGGGTCGCACAAACAAGTCGTCAAAACCGAAAAGCAAAGGTTTCTGATCTTGTAACTGTGGAAAGCACGATCGACATTGAGAGGATCTAGAGAATTTCATTTTATTTAACATTTTATATCATACTTTACTGATTTATTAGATATTACTCCTCCTTTTGAGTAGCTTCTACTACTGGATCTTCCACCACTTGCTCCCATGCTAGGTCGTGTTCCATGTCAGCTGCCCAAAGCGCTGCTCCAACTATTCCTGCCAGGTAGAAGAATGTGGCGCAGATGGGAAGCATTTGGAGTATTTCCAAAACTAGACCGTATCTATTTAAAAAGGAGGGTATTTAGTTCTTTTTCCATTTCTCAAAAGACGTTAGACCCTTACATGGTATATTCCAGCCATAGCTTCCTGTACCATCGCAAGCGCTCTCTCATCCGGCTCCTTCTCAACATGTACCATCGTTTGTGATAGCAGCGACCTCGTGCCGGGGCTGACAGAACCATGAACACGAGAGGCCCGAAAAGAGGTATCAATCGAAGCAAAATTTCCAAAATGAATAATGTAAAGTCTGAAGAACAACTTGAAAGCTTGTAAAACGATGTTCTCAATCTGATCATTGCCAAGTCTTGCCAACCCATCTCTTTTCGCTCCCGTCTCGCAAGAAAATACCTGTGCACCAGTCGGTGACCACAGCCGCATTGCTCATGTGTTGTCAGAAGGGTCTGATCGAATAACTTTTTTCCAAAAAGTGGTATCACAAAGATGGTTGTCAGAACCTGTCCACAATGGAGGGATTGGAATGTAGCGCCGACGGCAAAGGGTATGATGCCCCAGGGTCCCACACCAAATCCGATAGCCATGGCAATACCGACTAAGATGGGCCCGAGGAGCAAAGTCAAAAGAAGCTGGATCAAAAGAATTGGCAGCAGGTATGTCCATAGAGCTCTATGGCTGACAAAGTGCGCTGTTCCCTATACAAGAGCAAAAGTTTCAGCGGTGGAATTAGAAACGCCCACACCCAGAACAGGCCCGAGCCGATCACGCAAGAAATACCTGAGTAGCATAGAACACCCCGGTTTGAAAAGCGCTGACCGCCGACCTCATCTTTCTGGCTATTCTTGACCTTTTGTCGGGAGTGGAAGCGAAAACGTTCGCAATGCTCTCAGATTTAGACTTTTTGCACCCAGAAGCCAGCCCCGAATTTCCCAATGGGGAAGGCCACTGCACGTCCACATTCTCTCGCGTCTGCACCCGTCCGCAACGGGAAGATACCTGCATTAAAAAGAGGGCTGGCGTGTCCAGCGTGTATTTCTGGATTTTGGTCCAACCTCTCAATTCTTCTTCTTCTCTCTTCATTCTAGTTATTATCGTCCAGTCTCTCCCATAATCAGTCGTCGTTAATTTTGTTATTGTCTTTTGCTTTCTGTTTGTTTGCTTTCAGTGTGTTCTTCTTGTAATCGGTTCGCTTAATGTCGCGCAAAGACGAAACAGAAAGAAATCAGGAAGCGCAGGCGCAAGAGTCCACAACTACTGGACTTGAGGTCCAACACGAATACAAAAACATGGGTACAAATGCACCAGAGGCTGTTCCTACTACAGAAGTGATCTCATCTGACAGAAGGTCTTCTGGGTTCAAGAAGGTGAAGCAGGGCCAGGGCCGAGGCAGTTCTGTGAGAAGGGCCAGATCCATCCACAAACCCAGGAAAGCTCCTTCTTCATTTGTAGTGAACAGAAGAAAAAGAGAAAATATTGATGATTATTCAAATAACGGGCAGTATATCCCCCTGTTTCGGAGATCGTCTACTCAAGTATCGCCACGTTCAAGAGCCAGAAATATCATCGAAAGGAGACAGATCACTGGGCCAAGGGTGTCGAATTTATCATCAAGTTCTTCGCAATCCTCAATACAATCATCTCATTACTCTACTTCCGATGTTTACCACTCTCGTGCTTCATCTGTAAATAGAAGAAGGGGCAGCGCCACAAGGAGCAGTGGCAGTACAAAAAGAGCATCCAAGTCAAGAAACGCCAGTATTCCAAGAAAAAAATCGTCACGGAGACAAAGCTCCTCCAGATCTACGCCAAGAAGATTTCCAACCACAAGTGCCTCAACAATTGAAAGACTCGAATTGGCAAAGGCCAAGGGAATAGTTTCAAGAACGCCAACGGTAATCAAAAACCCCAAACTGCCCAGCGCCTCAACAGGAGATTCCCTCGCCACTCGAAGAACCGTTGAATTCTCAAGAGGGGTGGAGATAAGCCAGTATGGTACGATCAGGAGAAGACGAACTTCAGCTTCAAATGGCAGATATCGCAGAAACGGAGAAAGAATCTACTTGTCTGGTTCAAACGCTCAGGCTGGAGTCGTGAGGCCTGTGACCATCATCAGGCCTGGTTCTAGATCTAATGGTATTCAAAGGCGAGTGTCCCAAATTCGGAGACCACGGAGAAGAAGGCATTTGCTCTGTTTTGGGAGGAATCCCTCTGTGAAGAGAACCAAGAGCACAAAGATGAGAGAAAAGCAGCAGAGGAGGTTGCAAAAAAAGAGAGAAAAGGCAATGATTTACAACTACAAATCTTATTCTGAACTATTAAAGGCAGTTTCTGGGCAGGCCAAGCAGAAATGGTCGCCTATAGACATCAACGGAGACCGTGGTGGCAAGGTTAACCAAGACATTGAAAGTTATCTTGCCAGTGGAATCATTCAAACCACAATTCCAGACTATTTGGAGCTATTTCACTTTAATTCAAGGTTTTCCCAAGTATTCAAGAGGCATCCCGAATTGGTGAAAAGCAGCATGCTTGCGACAATGGATTCAAACACAAATATCATACTCCAAGATTTTCCTGCTTCTCCAGATAAGCCAAGCCGGCGAACAACCACTGACAGCACTCTTACTTACAGAACAGATGGTGAGAGGCAGAAGCGTCCTCTGTCCTATGGCACTTTTTCATCGAGAGGCTATTCAACTGCGCATTCACAACTGGGGAGGATCAGTGAGGATAACTATCTTGATGATTTTGGAAGAATTCCAACCATGACTGACCGATCAAGTAGGAGGTATACACTTCCTATCCAATTGGATGAAGGTGTCTTTAGACGGAACTTTACAATGTCTGATCGGCAAGGCAATAAAATCCCAATTGCAGAATCTCCTGAAGAATTCACTGGTGAATCAGATCCACACTTGGTTGAACTCTGGACAACTTATCTCAATACAGTCTTGGCAAACAGAATCCTTTTAAGGCAACGGCTAATGTTGGCTGAACAGGGCGGTGATCCTTATTCAAGTGACAGTGAAGACCATTCTGGACCGCAATCTGAATCCGGATCCCCCACCCTTTCTGATTCAGAATATACAGATTCTTCTTCGCGGTACTCGGATTATGACGATGAAAGCACAAATTCAAGGTCCAATTCCATCCAGCCTTCTTACTCTATTCATGGTCCCGGTTCGGGTAATTCAGGCGGAACAAGTCCTGATCGTGATGTTGTTCCTCCTCTTCGCTTTCAAACTGCGATGGAGCCTGGGGTTATCATCGATAAGGAGCGAAGTTTTCAAAAGAGCTATTCGCGAGAAGAATTGGCGCAGATTAAAGAAATTCAAACGCCCATTTTGGAACCAGAAAAGACTGATGAAGTGGCTCCTCTTGATCTTGCACACCAAAGGCGATCTGTTACAACCTCTTCTTTTCCTTCAGTTTTGACTGAGAATGTTGTGACTATTGACGATGACGAGGTGGAAGAGGGCAGGTCTCGTTCAACGGAAGATGCCACTTCTGCAAAGTCCACAGATCATAGGACTATTATTGTTATTGATGATGATGAAGAGGAAGAGGAAGAGGAAGAAGAGAAAGACTCAAAGGACAAGGACTTTTCTTCAGAGAGCAGACTGATTCATGACTCGGAAATTGAAGTTTTGAATGCTGAGAAGGAAGTACAGGCAAGAGATCAAAAATTAAAAGATGAAGAAGAGCAGGTGAGGAAACTTAAGGAAAGAATGATAAAGGGTGTTAGGCCTGTTTCATTGGAAGGACCTCTTTTGTTTGGTTTCCCTGCAAGCGAGTCTCTCGGAGGCGAGGTCAAAGCTTCCCACAAAAGATACAATTCAGATCAGATTATCAAGACTGTTTATGACATTCCTGAAGCACAAGTTTCAACTCCTTTAAAATCTATAGGAGTTGTTCCAAGTCTGCAGCCGCCATGGGAACATAAGCCTCAACTTGGTTCATCTCGACCAATAATAGATACAACGCGTCCATTGCGGGATGAAGAAAAACGTTTCTCAAGCGGATTAGGAACACAAATCCATGTTAAGAAAATGCCTCCTTTGCCATCACGTCCACGTCCCGAAACTTCTAATGAGAGCGAAAGCGAAAGTGGTTCGGTGCATTCAAATGAATCCAATCTTTCGAGAGGTAGTCCAAACCGGAAGAAACAGCACCGTTGGAAGAAAAGAATTTCAAACTTGACACCACCAAATCTGCCTTTTATTCCTGATTTGCAATTGCCTATGGAAATCCGTTCTCAGGGACAATCCCAGGGGTCTTTGAAAGACTGGTCTACACCAACGTCCTCAGCAATGATGGGAAGCGGGTCTGATTATGCTACTGCTGCTAGTACTACTATGGACGCATCCAAAACTTCAGTAATCGCAGAGATAGTTGGTGAAAAACGATACCTTACTGTGCAGCAAAAGCAGCACGAAAAGCAACAAATGAAGCCAGTTAGAAGGAATTTTTCTTTTGAATCTTACTATTCAAACACGTCTGGTGATTCAATGATTTATACAACGAGCAAACCTAATATCTAGGAAGGTTGTAAAAGAGTTACCTATTTTCAGGATCTTGTGGTCCTCTCTGTTTTTGTTTTACTTTCTTTTGGTTTGAATGGCTACTTCTAGTAAGTGCCTTTTCTTATAACGATTCTTTTATTAAAAGTTTTTCATATGTTGGAAATTTTCCAACATGTACATGCCATGTTCTTATAAATTTGCCTTAGAGATTGAAACATGATACTCAATTATTTCTCATACCAAATAGAATAATCTTATATACTTAAAATTTAAGGATTTCCAGTGGTTCTGGTTTTACTATTTAAGTAAATGGTGACAAGTAACAAGACGCAACATTTCCTCGACGCAAGCAAGCAATTGATGCAAGGGACAAGATTTCCGATGTTTCACATGCCTCAACTTCAACTCAATACGTTTTTACTACGCTGAGAAGGGAATGCCTAAAGCAAAGGGAGCCGTTACTTGCAGAAAGTAAAACAATTACTGAATATATTAAGTTAATTCTAAAAATCAAGACAGATTCCCCAGTTTGAACAGTCTAGAGCCTAGACTTACAAACTTGAGTATAGTACACCATCATTTCTATTACAATGCTGTAACTCCACCCTTTCCAATTTTCTGGATGTTTGCTGGACGACCTGAAAAGTCGGCCTGGGCAAGAGATATTTCATCGTTGGTGAGATCAAAGACGGTATAGGTTGCTCTTAGAAAAGAATCGCCTAAAAGAACCAGGTTCTGAACTTTCTCACTTGGAACAAGGTAAAGACTACATACACCGTTTTCATCAGTCTGTAGGAAATTATTGATAGGCGACTGGATAGTCAGTCCGCCGATTTCAAAATCAATTGTTTTGTTTTGGATAGAGTCGCAATCTTTCAATTCGATGTAACTTAGGAGGTTTTTATCAACGAATTTACCCCCCACCGCTTCAGTAAGTTTTGTTAGAATATTCATTGGTAAAACAGTTCCGTATGTGCCACTATCCAAAATAGCGTTTTGGCCAAACGCAAACTTTTGGCCATTGATAGCTACCGAGTCAAGAACAACCGCAGTCCAGGGCTTGTTAGAAACAGGGACAGTGACTAGCTTTCCCTCGTATTTGGAATGGTCAACTCCTCCAAAGATGATGCTTCCAGTTTCTGCTCCAAAAGAGTTGAGGAATATTGAATAGGCATTCACTTCTGTCAATCCTGTCTCGTACAGTGACTCTGGGAAGTTAGGGTAGTTTCTTCCACCGATCTCGTTCCCTGTATACCCAATTCCAAAAATTGAAAAGCCTTCACCACCCCGTTTTCCAACTCCAAACACTTGTTTGTCGACTGTTGCACCAGCGATTTTAACGGTCTCTTTAGCATAGTTACCAGTAACAGAGCTCCTGTCGCCATACATAATGTAGAAGAAAGGGTTAAGAAATTGGTAGGAAGAAGACTTTTTAGAATCATAAGTTCCTAACTTTTTACAATCCGCATCACATTGAGTGTTCCCTACATCTTGGACCCAGAGATCAGATGATCCAGTATCAATATCAACGTGAAGTACTTGAGGGGGATTGCCGATTTCCGCTTCAACCGAGTAGAAGACTTCTCTGTTGATGAGTTGTTCTCCATAATCGCCAGAGTCTCTTTTGACAAGATTGGTTCGATTTGATCTTCCAAGGTCAACGGTCCTTTCAAACTGAACACTGAAATAGCCTGAAGCACTGGCACCAGAGGCTAGGAAGGAAGTGAGTATTGCAATTGCAGGACCTGAAAGCATCTTTGGGGGTTCTGTAATACAGATAGATCTCGTTGATTTTCCAGAGAAAGCGCCAAGGACTGACAGTTCAAGAATATATATATTTATTGAGAATCTATTTATCTTATATATATTTTTATTTGGGGATCTATTCATCTAGATTTTGCAGTTTCATTTTGATGGATACAACGGATATCAGCGGCCCCTTTGAGGATTTCACTACTGGAGTGTGCCCCATTAGACCAAATTCATTGTCTGACTGTTTGATTCCTCAACGATCTTTTTTCCGTGTCGCAAACTAACTTTAAAGTTTTCTATTTATCCTGTGTTTGTTGCGATCTCTTATTGGAAGCGTACCTAACAATTGGCTTCTTTGAACCTGAAATGCCCATTTTCTTGCCAGTTGCAGAGTGTCTCAAAATGCTCGGGATTTCGGGATTGTCAGCTTTCTAACCTTAGCTTTCTTCATCTTGCCAAGATAACGTGGCATCTTGGTGTCCAAATAATCTTCGGATTGGAAGCTTTTCGATACATCAGTTAGTAAGATGGTAACGGATAAGCTTTTTTTACATCTGGGCGTTCCTATTTTCTGTAGATGAGGTTGTGCATCTGATAAAGTTGTTTTACACAAAGATATGGGAAATGCATCAATCATTCAAAAATGTCGAGATCTCGCATACTTGAGTCATCAATGTTTACAAACACGAGTTTCAGGTTTGTTAATTCTAGCTGTGGTGTGTTTCGGAATGGAAAGAAAAGAATCACAATCAAGATGATGAATAGAGCTATATAAGCTTCATGAGAATGTAGCTCATCCAATTGTATGTATGACAGGTCTCGGTTATTTTATCGCTATTGTTATCATGTCCACACTTTCTGGGAAGACCCCTTGAAGAAACGCTTTAGATAAGAAAAAGCATAATTTCCCCAAAGATTCCAGTTTCGGAACCACAAAAGAGATTGGTTTGTGTAGCTTCTATATTATAGCTTTACCTGCCGGCCGAGAAGATGTGTCTATTACGGCCATTTTGTAGTTAATTGGGAAAGACTGAGTACTTCTTCGTTCGTTATCACCGTAGTTATCACCCAACGCCTCCCATAACCGGAGCTCTTTCAGTTTAAGTTTTCATTTTCTTTAGTATCAAGACCAAACCTGTAGTGCTTAGGCAAAGTGTGAACAAAGACCAAGGACTAACTGGAAACGCCGTGCCAACTGTGAGGTAAAAGTTAACAATTTCTAGTAAACAACAAGTACTGGTCCTCTTAAAAGCCATACCGTCTTTTAAAAGATAAACTTTATGTTCTGTAGGATGAAATGTACTCTTAAACATGGATCTGAGAAACTTGACATTTGAGCAAGTCTCAGTAGCTGTTCAAGAACGCTTAGTGTTTAAAGGGCATTAGGCATTGCAAAGGCTGCTAATATTTCAACCCCATATTATTTTTGTAGCTCTGATATGAATGTCTTCAATAATTTTGACTTGAACAGAAAAGTACTCACTAAATCTAAATCTATGGCTCATTTATGTCCAGACATACAATTCTATAACAACTCTACCTGAAAAATATTAGAACTTGATGCTCTGCCATCAAACACGAAGCAAAGATTTTATCATTGGTTCAAAGCTGTAACTCCACCCTTTCCAATTTTCTGGATGTTTTCTGGACGTCCTGAAAAGTCTGCTTGGGCAAGAGAGATCTCATTGTTGGTGAGATCATAAACAACGTAGGCTGCTCTAAGGAAAGAGTCACCCAAGACGATTATATTACTGTACGACTCACTTGGGAAAATATAAAGACTGCAGTAATCCGGGTCCCAAAGATTTAAGAAACTAATCGCAGGTACTTTAATCGTCAAACCACCAATGTTAAAGTCAATTGAAAGGTTTTGAATGTCACTGCAGTTGTTCATTTTGATATAGCTCGTGTATCCTTTATCAACAAATTTGCCTCCCAAAGCTGTACTAATCTTTTCAATCATACTTTTTGGTAAAGCAGTTCCAAAAGTGCCAGTATCCAATACAGCGTTCCTGCCAACCGCAAAGGTTTGACCATTTACGACCATCGAATCAAGCAACACACCAATCAAGGGCTTGGAAGTGGTACGAACAGTGACTAGTTTTCCCTCGTATTTGGAATGGTCAATTCCTCCAAAGATGATGCTTCCATTTTCTGCTCCCCAAGCGTTAAGGAATATTGAATAGGCATTCACTTCCGTCAAACCATTCTCGTAAAGGGACTTTGGAAAGTTGGGGTAGTTTCTTCCACCGATCTCGGCCTCTGTGTACCCAAGTCCAAGAATTGAAAAGCCTTCACCACCCCGTTTTCCAACTCCAAACACTTGTTTCTCGACTGTTGCACCACCAATTGTAATAGTCTCTTTAGCATAGTCACCAGTAACGATACTCCCATCGCCATAACCCAGAAAGAAAAATGGATTAAGATAACTGTAGGAAGAGGAGTTATCAGCACTAAAAGTCCCCAAATCTCTACAATCGTCTGTGCAGTTGGGGTTGGAGACATCGTAGACCCAAAGATCAGAAGATCCAGTATCAATGTCAATATTAACTATTTGAGGCGGGGTTCCAATCTCCACTTTAACAGTGTAGAAAATTATTCTGTTGATCAGTTTCTCTCCATATGTGCCAGAGTCTCTTTTCAAAAGCGGGTTTGTGGAATTGATATTTTCGAGAGCGACATTTCTTTCAAACGGGACGCTAAAATAGCCCGAAGCGCTGGTACCAGCTACAAATAAGCCAGTGATTATAGCAAAAATAGAAGCAGAACGCATCCTTGAGCTGCCTTTTGATCCAGCGGAAGTTACTTCCAATATTAGGCGTGAAGGTTGGTTTTATGCAAGCATTGAAAATTATTATGATCAAACTAAAGCCAAACATTTGAGTCTTGTTGAGGATCTCACGAGTGACACCGTTTTTTCCGAGTACCATTGTCTTGGATCACTCTGATAAGACTTTTCCTCTTTGCTTGGTATAGCCTATTTTTATCTGAGTTAGACTTTTTCAGTTTCAATGATAAGCTATGTGCTTCAAAACTTGAAATATTATTGTTTACAAAAAAGTAAGGGATTTGACTGTTTTATCCTCCAAGTGGAGAGTTTTGTGATTTGATGGACTTTCCCTGATTCTAAAACTTTTTTTTTTTTTTGAAAATATGATACTTACTCAATTCAATGATGCTAGATCTTCTTCTGTTGAATAGCCAAGAGGTGTCATTTCGTTGAGACATGTGCTGCATGTTAATCGGGATGTTTGTGAAGAACATGATCAACATAAACTTTTTCCGAGAAGAAAAAACGCTTGTGTTGATAGTTACCATCATTATTATTACCGTTGCTTTTGCTCTTTCATAGAAACGGTGATTATTCATTTGCAATACCATTTTAAGCATTTCCAAGATTTTTTTCGGTTAATCTTTGTCTTACTTCTTCACAAAGCTGGAGTGAGCAAGCCACAAAAACCGAGAGTTGGCAATAACCGTCTTAACAGAACAAGCCTATACATTGATCCTGTAGAATGATTTTCAAGTTGCAGAAAGAAAGGCTTTTGAACTGTTTGGTCCAATTTAGATCAGAACGGAATGTTTTCACAATGATAGAGAATTAACTGGAGACCGAAAGTTTAATAGTTTTGAGTTTTTAACCCCTTAAAACCCTTGACATTGACAATAAAATCTGGATTTTTTGCTTGGACCTGTTCATTAACACACTCACAAACAATCAGAGCAAATTTGTGTACTGATGATAGACTCGAAAGCTTGGCTACACATCCAATTGATTTGTTATCTCTTGATTAACTTTATTCCTTGCTGTTGCAGTTGAAGGACTGAAAGCTCACGATAAAACCGATAACATTGCGTTTCAACAATGTAAATCTTATCCACTCTGAATCATCTTTACCAAGGTATGAAGATTGAGCAAGATTCTGAGTTGCCATTGTTGGCAAAAGAACGTTGTTTGAATGGGATTGGTAATTGAAAGTTTAACATCTTAAACAATGGCAACTAAACATTCAGCTCTTTAGGAATAATTGTGTCTATAGGGGGAAAGCCCCGGAATACATGATTTTATAAAGAAAAAAAAAAAGCGCCATAGGAAAAGTGGCAGATACTCTGTTGTCATTTTCCTACATATCACACATTTTATCACAAAAAGATCTCCTGAGTCCACTGCTTGCCAATCTCTCTCCACTCCATAAAAGTTTTATCTTTTGTCATTTCTGCGTTCTGGTTTCTGGTTTCTTGCTTCTCGCAATTTCGGATGGTTGTTCACCCAGACCGGCAAAAACCGCCACACTCCAAAAACTGGAGAAGGCCCAAACCTCCCATCGCTGAGAATTTAACCGCCAGCGACCCTTTCATCAAATTCCAATCCCCAGATCAATTTTCCCAGACCAAGCTCAAGTCTCTCAGTGAGCCCTCCTTGTATGTAGCAGTTTACATTCTCAGCGTTCAGGTTTCTTGAGCGGCGACAACAAACGGAGTGATATACCCAGATCTGGGGCTCTGGTTGTATGCCACGACCGATGCACTGCAATGGCCAGATCTACTTTCTAGACATGGGACGACATGTTAACATGATCTGGATTTGGACGGATCAGCTTTTGAAGTATATAGATTTTAGATTTTTAGATCTGGGCATGGCAACAACAAGCTTTACAGATCAGTCGGCGAACGGGAGCTTGAGTTTAGATTCAAATGGAACCGCCATTAGGCATCCTGCTGGACCACCAGGAGACTCTGAAGCAGAACCCGAATGGCTGGGCAAGGGATGGATACTCATTATATTTGCAACCACGGTAGGGGTTTTCTTCATATACTACTTTTTAGCCAGGTGTATAAAATGGTTTATTAGAAATTTCAAACTTTGGAAAATCTGGTGGAAGAGGAATACGGGGGACGGAAGCAGCGGAGAAGGAGAAGATGGGAATGGAACCGGAGACATGAACAATGTCGGGAACCATTGGCAGATGCCTATACCAACACCGGTGCGAATTGAATCACAAGAGAAATACCTGTTTGAAAGTTCTACGTTAGAGGCGACACTGCGATCACTTGAGCTCAAATACCCTGATTATCTGTACTCTGAGATACTAAGACAGCAAGAGAAAGTAGATGATTCAACAATTGAGGAAGAACAAAGACAGGAACCGGAGCCAGTGCCAGAGAGGACCGAGCCCAGACACCAGAATACAAACACAGATACCACTGAAACCGAACCAGAGGATTACGATATGGACTCATTCCCATCATTTGCTCTCAAGCCACCTCCACAGGCGTATCTGCATACCCCAGATTATCACAGTTACGCGCTGTTGAGTCCCAGAAGACTAATGGAACGAGATATCCGGGGGTTTGATTATTTACTGGCCAAGCCAGTGGGGATACCTAATTTCTACAAACACAACAAACGAGTGCCTACTGAATGTACACTATGTTCAAAGAAATTTTCACAAAGAGATTACGTCAAATGTTTAGAATGCTATCATGTATTCCATCGAACCTGCTTTGTTGGCCATTTAAGAAGCAGAAACAGCTTTCTCCAATATGGATGTCCGATTTGCAAAACCATGTTTGCTCTTTGAGTGCAAAAACACAAAAGACAAAAGAATATGTGCTTCATCCAAAAAGTAAACTTTTTTTTCGTAAACTTGTCATTAGCAGAAATAGCCAGGAATATATCAAGGCCAATACTTTTTTCATTTTTTTTTTCTCATCAAGATGCTGAACAAAAAACCACATAAAACAAAAAAGAAAATGTTAATACACAAAACTTTTTGATATGTTACTTACTGAAGAGGCTCTGTGGCATGGCTGAGTCTGTTCAGGTGTAGATATACATCAGTTCCGTAACCTTCCATGCTAATGAGTTTCAAGTCTCCACCAAAATAGCGGGCGTAGAGTCTGCTTATGGGTAATCCGTAACCAAAACCCGCCATGGGAGCTTTAAAATCGGATTTGTCAAAGTTTGGTTCGAGATTCGGAGTATCGGAGACGGTTGTGTATAGATATGTCCAGACCAAGGGGATTTCTGATCTGGGGATTCCACCTCCTTCATCACTGATCTTGATGGTGATGTCCTCTTCACCTTCAGCCACGATAACTTTTATTGGGGGGATTTTGTTTGCTATTCCCGTTCCGGGGCGGATTCTGTGCTTTTCAATAACGGCACGCACGCTGTTTTTCACCATTTCAAACACCATGTGGAGTAGGTGACCAGGGACGTACATGAATTGGATTTCATCAGGACACACAATTTCGACCTGGGGAACTTCTTCATCATACAGGTCATAGTACTGTTCTGCAATGAAAAGAGCATTTTCAACAGCGTCCTGGACAATCTGCCCAACGTTGCAGTCCGTGCAAATGATACCGACGTAGTTGGAACGGGAGGGTTCAGTACACAGAGCAACGTGCTGGCCGATCAGCATTCGGATGCCGATACGGCTCATGTAGAATCTGTCGAGAAAGGATTGGCAGGAGGAGTCAATCTGATGGCGTCTCGTGTGATGTTTCCACTCGTTCACACCCTGGGCCACGGTCGCTACAGTCGCATCGTGCCTGCGTTTGATCACCTCCAACCGCTGGGTCAGCACGCGGTTGTAGTTGTAGACCTCGGAGGGCCACACTTGCACAGAGGAGTCGACCTTGCCGTAGTACTTTCGGGCATGAAGCGTGGCCCGCGGTGGCGAGGCGTAGTCGTGGTGGTGGACGGAAAAGTTATTCTGGTCGTCGAGCATGGACAGATGCTGGGGATGGTGCTCTCGCTGGTGGAGAGGGACGGCTGCTGTTGGGGGAGGGAAATGGCAGGGGTCCAAACCCATTCTGCCGGGCACGAAGGCGCTTTTCATCCGGGGGGCTCCCATGCCCATAGCCATCGAGTCCATGCCCGAGCCATAGCGTGAATTTGAGGCACGGAGCTTGATCGGTGGTGGGACAAACCTCTCTTTTTCATGCTTGAAGAGCTGGCTGCGGAGATCTTTGGAGACCCTGGGGGCCGGGATGGAAATGAGCTCCTGGAAGCTCTGGCAGTACCAGTTGCGGACCTTCACGATGGAGGGCATGTCCGACATACCGTCAGGAAGCTCCTCGAGCTCCTTGACCCTGTGGGCGAGCCGGATGGGCAGCTCTTCGACCACAAACTGCGAGGCGCGGAACAGCGTGCCTGCGCTTGGAGCATGTCCAAACTGGACCATCTGCTGCAACGAGATGGAGGTGGCAGGGAACTGGGCATAGTACGAGATCTTGTCTGCCAGTCGCGCAGTCACTCTCCAGCCAGACATGCTATGCTGCTGTCGCTGTCGCTGTCGTTAAGTAGCTGTTCGGAGTGCTGAGTCGAGAATCGTTGAATTGGTGGAGACCAAAAGGGGACAATCCGGGGGTGGACTGATGGAGGCAGGGTAACAACGCCAAATGACGGTGAAGTATCACGTGTGTAATTTCCGGAACATGTGGAGCAGAAGTTCCGGGTGTACCTGAGTTTATGCGCCAAGGGTTTGCGGCTGGACCTGGCACCAACACTAGCACTAGCACTAACACTAACACTAACAATAGCTTCAACGCTCCACGAGGACATGGCAGACCTGGAAACGCTGTCCTACCTGCTGGGCTGGTCCTATTTTCTGATGTGGGTGAGTGTCATTAGCGCCCTCTTGTTGTTTGATACCTCTTTCCCCCCTTTTTATGCCCAGTTCTCTGAGGATCTGTGGCTTGTTCGTGGTTGTTGCTCATGGCTTCATCCATGTCGCGCCTGGGCATGAAGATGAACCTCATCGCCAATTGAATCTAACCATTACCACATCTAGAGCATCTCATTTTACCCTCCGATGATTCTCAACTATAGACTCAAATCGGTGGAAGGCACGCATCCTGATTTTTTATTCATCAATGCTCTAGGATACGTGTCGTACCTCGGTAGTCTATGTCTACAACTTTTCAACAGCGAGGTCCGTGAAGAGTACGCGAGACGACATTCGCCGATCGAGATACACAACTTGGCGATTCCGGGACTCTCGGATACGCCTGAAAACTCGGTCACAACGCTGGATAATGACGATGCCGGTGCAGGTACGGCATCTAGTCCGCTCTCATTACAACTGGTCAAGTTCACAGGTGAAAAACAGTATCCCCTGATTGCAACCAACGACCTGGCGTTTGTTCTTCATGGGTTTATATGTGTGCTTGTGGTCATCGGGCAGTTTTTCCTCTGGCGCCGTAGACCGCAGACGACCCTGGGCCATGGGCTTGGCCAAGCCCAAGTGCAGTCGCAACCCCAGGCCCAAGCCCGTCTTTCACGATACGGTAAGCTTGTCATCACCACTGCGCTGGTGGTTGGCGTGGGCTCTGTGCTTGCAATTCCGCTATGCCATGGTCTAGGCTTTGCCGAATTTCTAGAATCTCCACGACCACATGTCCCCGAGGCGGTTGGAGACCTGGTTTCGCACCAATACGTTGCCCCAAGGCTGCACTGGCTGGACGTTGCGGGCGTACTGGGCACACTCAAGCTATTTTTATCACTTTCCAAGTACCTCCCGCAGCTTGCACATTTCATTCGACGCCGGACGACCCATGGTTGGTCCATGGCAGCCACGTTTCTGGACTTTGGCGGTGGCATTTGTAGTCTGTTACAACTCAAACTGGATGCGCTGATTGCAGGCCAGGGCAACATGACAACGGGCAATTTCACAAAGCTAGGACTAGGGTTTGTGACCCTGTTTTTCGACACCGTTTATATCAGTCTTAAATGGTACTACGACAGACAAAACAAGAGATGGACGGGTCTACAGGACGAGATTGAGTATTTTTACATTGACAACGAGAAAGACAAAAAAGAATATCAATAGCAGACAAAGCATGAAGTATAATTTTTTTTTTTTTGGGATATTTCATTTAATTTTCACCTTTTCTTTTTTGGAGGAATCACTTTTGCGGAACTTTGAACTTGTAGATCTTTTTCGTTATCCCCACAACGTCTCTGACAGCGTCGTCATCGACAAACCAACAGACTCTTCCCGCAGCCCGCTCATTCACAATGCTACTGGGCAGGCCCCTTTCGGGCCGTTCCATGATGGTTTTGATCACGGGGGCTTTGACAGCACCTTCCACGACAAAGGTGACCCGGTGAGCATGACATATGACGGGGATCGTGAAGCTGATTCTGTTGGAGATGGGCCTCGGTGCGTCCTCGATGCCGGTGACCCAGGCGTGTTCTTCGCGAAGCGCGGCAGAGTTGGGGAACAGCGAGCAGACGTGGCCGTCGGGTGCGCAGCCAAGCAGCACGAGGTCGAACATGGGCAGCTTGACCGAGTCCTTTGCGGCAAAGCCCTTGATCAGGGTCCTTTCGTACTGCGCGGCAACCTCGTGGGTATCGACGATGGCAGATGGTGCGGTTGCAGGGTCGGCTATCTTGTAAATCTTGGGCAGGCCGTGCGGATTGTCAGGGGGGATGAGGTCGAAGAGCTCGCGCTTTGCGAGGCCGTAGTTGGACTGGGGGTCGGAAAAGGGCACGAGCCTCTCGTCGGCAAAGTAGACGTCCCATCTGTTCCAGATCACGTCGTCGCGGGCAAGCAGACCCTCTTGGAGAACGTGGATCAGCGAGCCTCCTGATAAGGCTATTTTGAAGCGTCTCTGGGGTTGGCGGGAGGAGATTGAGTGGTGTTTGAGGTGACGGCGGCGGTGGGGCGATCTGCGATCCTGTTTCTGCTCTAGTCGATCAGCAGCAGCAGCTGCTGCGGAAGCAGTGGGAGCAGCCGCAATAGCACAAGACGAAGGAGGAGGAGACTGCGGAGAAGGAGGCAGGTTCTCGGAGTTGGAATGCACGCTGGTGCTGGTGAGAATGGCACTTTGCGGTCTCTGTTTCGCGCGTTTGTTAGCAGTGCAGTTGGGGCTGGGGCTGGGGGAAGGAGTGGGACTAGGGTTGGAGTATGGTGTCGACTTTCTACGGTTGGCGGAGGACGACGACGAGCGACGGTGCAGCAGCTGGTTGGGCCGCGAGGCATCTTTGGAGAAAGGGGCCGGCGATAAGGGCAGCGACAGCGACAGCGACGAGAAGGAGAACGACGGCTGGGGCGAGAAGGGCAGCAGCGCGGCGTTCTGTGCGGCGACTACGTGGTCGGCGACCGCGTGGGCGACGCCGGCCAGCTCGTGGAACGAGTAGATGGCGGGCACGGTGGTGGTCATGCTGGGCAGAGAGAGGGAGCGGGAGCTGGAGATGGAGAGGATGCCCAGGGGCTGGGGCTTCGCGGAGAGCTGAGAGCTGATCAGATCAGATCAGAGACTCCTCCAGAGCCAGAACGAAACCTCCACCGCGGCGACCTGCTCTTCACGAGCCCCTGTCTCCGGAGCGTCCGCTCGTGCTCGTGCTCGTGCTCGTGCTTCCGTCTACCGGCCCCGTCAAGGTGCTCTTGCTGGTGCTCCCGTGTTTGCTCTCGTGCCCACTTTCATACTTCTTCTCTCCTTTCGTACTCTCCCTCTTGCTCATCCCTTCTCACCACCTTCTGATCCACCATGGCAGACCCTTCGGACCAGCGATCCCAGAACCGCAACCAGCAGCGGCCGGACGACATGCCCCAATTCGAAAACGAGTATGAGTATCCCAACGCGGGGCCGTTTTTCAGACCTCCTCCAGGCCCACTGCCTCCACAGGGCCAGCAGGGCCCACCGATTGGCGAACACGACCGCAACCCTCCAGGAATCGGGCGATACCCACCATTGGGCCCGTTTATTCCAGCAGGCGGCCTCGCCGGCGGCGGCGGCATGCACCCTACGAGAGACGATCCCATGTTCCGGGGCCCGTTACAGGCTCCACAGCCCAACGAGCGACTGGGACAACCACAGTTGCCACCTCCCGGCGCACGTTACGACCCAGTTCACCCAGAAGACCACCAGCAGGAGGGCCCAGGAGGAGGTGCCAGGGGAGGTCTAGGCCCGGGTGGTGGTTTCGGCAGTGGCCTGGGAGGAGGCTCAGGGTTTGGACAACCGCCATTTGGAGGACCTCCATTTGGCGGATTTGGTATCTAAAGCTAAAGTTTCTACGCACTGGAGACCCAAAACAGTTTGCATTCCATTAAGCCTATTTGAGCTCGCCGTCTTTGCCTGTATATACGCCCAGCAGTGCCTGTTCCGTCGTGTACAGCAAAACCCTCCTTTTCAAACCCAACTCCGTTAGTCAACCCAGACCAAAATCGAAAACCACCTATTCTTACTGCTCAAACACTCACATCTCGTGGAATCGCACACACCCGCTGCCAGTCTGTGAATCCAACGCTTCCGCGCTCGCCAACTTGAGAAACGGCGCGTCCTCGTTTTGCGCCTTGCCAAACACTTGTGACATACCATGTCCGTTAATCGAAATCAATCTTTTATTGTACTTTGTTGTCATGTTTTGTTCCTTACCTCCTATGCTTAGCCCAGTAGTCTTGTCTATCAGTATGCCACCTTGCACATCTGCAATCGAAGACTCCCGCACACTGAAGACACCATATCAGTAAATAAATATCCGCAAAAATCATAAGCAGTAACAACACTCACGTCTGCTCCAACAGATTTGCTGACATGTTATGTTTGATGTCTCGTTTACGTTTCTAGCTTGATCCTGTGCTTCCTCAGAATCTCCCTCATCTGATGTATTCGGTGTATGGGTGTTTAGTATAAAACCCCATTTACAATCTCTAATAATAAAACTGGAACTCGATATCCCAACTGATGGTGTGGCGATGTTAATTGTCCATTTATACTTGTTTTAGACAGAGATCTAACATCTTTTTGATTTATTTATTTTTTCATAGCTGTCCACACAACTGCTGCTGCTGCTGCTGCTTCTCTCTTATCTCCAAGTACATAATTGAACCATGTAATTACCCGGCCACAAACCGCTATATTTCACAAAAAACAATCTTGTCTGGGGACACGGTTAAGCTAATACGGACAGGCAAAAACGGGCATGGTGAAAAAGCGAGAACAATCAGAGATGAAATTGAAATGGAGAAGGCTGTAGATATGAACAGTCCTAGCGCTTCATCCAGTGAGTACGATCCCTGGGGGTCTGAATTTGATATTGGCAATATCAGTTTCAGCAAGTTTGAGCAAGAGCAAGAACAAATGGCAAAAGAAGAAGAGGCGGAAGAGGGAGAGGATGAGTTGGAAAATGCTCTTATGGAGGTCGATGACTTCGAAGTAGATCGCCTAGAGACATCAACATCAACGACAGCTTGTGTTCAGGGTCCTGTAGCAACGAACGATTCCTCGAATTCAGATTCGGATTCGGAAGCCTCTGAACATGAAGCAATTGGATTTGGCGATTTTGGCAAATATTTTCGAAACAAGTTGAAAAAACAACAAAAAAAAGATGCTTTTAATAAAGATCTAGATAAATTGTTGCTAGAGAAACGCAATCGCAATAGTCTTGCTCAAGAACCCCAGCAGCAGCATCAACAGCGACCACAGGTGTTTCACGGTCTTACGATCTTTGTGAACGGTTACACGAGGCCGAGTTTACAAGAGATCAACAGGCTGGTTGTTATTCATGGTGGTCGTTTTTTGCTCTATCTCGGAGGAAAGACAAATGCTACACATATTGTTGCCTCGCGATTACCACCCAAAAAGAAAATCGAGTTTCGTAATTACAAAGTCGTGTCCCCCGAATGGATCGTTGATAGCGTGAATGAAGGCTTGTTAAAGAACTGGCGAGACTATGCGATTGTGAATCTGGATCTGAATAACAACGCAACCCGCCAAATGTTTGCACCATCTCCGACTCAAACTCCAGAGATGAATCCAAACCTCGCAATTACACGAAGGGGTGCGGAGGAACATGTTTTATCCTCTTTGCTTCCTGAACAATCCCAGAAAGAGCTGGAATCCGATAGTGGCTCTGAAAAGGAACCGGTAGAACCAGACTCGCGAATTCCTGATCCTACAGATCCGAACTTTATCAAACAGTATTTTGCCAAATCTCGACTTCATCATCTGTCCACTTGGAAAGCGGATTTGAAGGCGCGATTCCAACAAATGGCAGTTGAAAAATACACTTCCAAGCCGTTACGAGCGCTACGCTCCACTTTATCAAGTCCACTAAACCGCGTCATCTTCCACGTTGATTTTGACTGCTTTTTTGCCTCTGTATCCACGCTCTCACGCCCCGATATAAACCCCGAAACCACTCCCATTTGTGTCAGTAATGGATCCCGACACGCGGACGTTGCCAGTTGCAACTACGTGGCCCGCTCCAGAGGAGTTCGCAATGGTATGTGGCTTGGTCAGGCACGTAAACTGTGTTCTGATCTCGTCAATCTACCATACGAATTTGATCGGTATGAATCTGTGTCGGAAACACTTTACGAGGTTGTGCTTGGATTCGCATGCGACTCTGTTTTCCCCGTGTCCGTGGATGAGGTTCTTCTCGACGTTACAACGCTGTGCCATAACTCGGACTTTGGCTCAGACTCAGAGTCCCTTGATTCCGATTTGGAAACTGGCGTGGAGAAACGGGCACAGGACCTCGCTACACAAATACGGGAACTCGTATATGCGAAAACCCAATGTCATGTAAGCATTGGCTACGGACCCAATGTACTAACCGCCAAGATTTTTTTGAAAAATGCAAAGCCTCATGGTCAATACGGTATAATTTTTGATCGGGATGCCATACTGGCGCATTTGGGACATTTAGATATTGATGATTTGCCTGGTGCTGGGAGAAGTATGAAGCGTCGATTTGCGCAAATTTTGCACAAAAACCAGGGTCTAACAGTGGTTGATTTAAGACGACTTGGGAAATCCAAATTGATTGGCGAATTTGGTGAGAAAACAGGCCGACGATTATGGGAATACGCGAATGGAATCGATAAAACATCAATTGACATTGAATCCAATCCAGATCTATTTGTTCGCAAATCCGTCAGTTGTGATGTTAATTGGGGGATCCGGTTCCAATCCATGCAAGAAGTAGATCAATTCCTTACTAACCTGTCTCGAGAAGTTTCCGAACGGCTTATGAGTCTGGGATTTGTGGGATCCCAATTGACATTAAAGTTGTATCGAAAACGTACGGGTGGGAAAGTCGTTAAACATCTGGGTCATGGTGAAGTGGACATTTTCAGTAAGACTTCGCGGTTGGGTGTGCCCACGTCAAGTTGGCGGATTCTTAGTAGTGAAAGCAAGTCCTTGATACGAATGTTGGGATGTCCACCTCCGGATGTTCGTGGGATTGGGTTACAGGTTACGAAATTGCAACGTGGGAAAACGGTGAGTACTGAGCCTGGTCCAATTGTTCAGAAACGGCTCAGTTTTACTGTTCATGACAAGCCAGTGCCACCGCCACCTACTACGACCGTTGCTTCTGTTGAAATACCGCCCACTAGAGCGAATGAATCTGTGGAGTATGTTATTGATGGGAACATTGATGAGCGTGTTTTGGAGTCATTACCAAGCACCATGAAGAATAATATCAAAAGACAACGCCAAAAGCAACAGCAGCAGCAGCAGCAACCAGACGTGGCGGTTGAACCAAAAACAGGCGAATCAATTAGGGACCATTTCGAGACGCAAAGAGCAGTACCAACTGGGGTTGAAATAAGACAATCTCAAATTGACTGGGGTGTTGTTGATGAGTTACCACCTGAAGTTCAATTAGAAATTCGAAACCATTATGCTTCCGCAACAACGTCTAGAGTTGATTCTCCAAATGTTGATACTATGACAGAAACTCCTTCACGCTCCCCGGTATTTGCTGAAACAAGCAAACCACCCAAATCCGGAAGCTTTGTCTCACCTAGTAAAAAAATATACTACCAGCAACTTTTCCCCAGAAGTGGAGGTAGTGAGAGTGGAGCGGCACCAGAATTTGTAAGAGTTTACGAGGGTCCAAAATCAGGAGGTTCAAGCAAAGGTAAGTCCAAAGCCAATAACAGCAATAAGCGAGAACGAAGATCACGTTCAATTTCAATTTCAAACTCGCCATCAGTTAAACGAACTCGATTCATATCACCTATTAAAAACGGCGATGGTGATTTGAGCGTTATTAATGAAGCAAGTTTTGGTCCTTCTGAAGCAGAGGTTTCTAAACTAGATATGGAGGTTTTGGATGAGCTTACGCCTAGTTTACGAAATGAGATTTTGAAGGATTGGGATAGATATGAACAAGAACAACAAAGGTTATCGAGGCTTAAGAATAAACCACCACCACTCCCCGATGATGATGATGATGATGTTGTGATGGATACGAAAAAGACAGGTTTGAATAATCAAGGCAAAACCACCACTGTATTGAACGTGGGTGTACTTTCAACCCAATTGCAAAAATTGTATAAACAAGATGAACAAAACAGAGTAGAATTGACCATTGAGAAATATAGGAATTATCCACGATTTCATCCTCAAATTGGTTTTCAAGGATTGGAAAATGTGAATGAAATCAAAATGCTTGTTGAACAATGGTTTGAAAGTACAATTGAACAAGTTGAGGGGATAAATGAAGAAGATGCAATTCAATTTTTGGAATTTGTTTCTCGATTGTTGGATGCAGAAGCAGAAATACAAAATCGGACTGAATCCCAAGGTGATAATGATAATGATGATAATGGTCTAAGAGATGGTGTTTTTTATCTAAAAGCAGTACAACTTTATCGTCATCTTTTCATTTTATATGATGTTGAACAAAATTCTGCTGGATCCATAAACTCGAATGTACTTTGGCAATGGAAGGGATTATTGAGAACAATGGCATCTCTTTTAAAAGAATTTTGTACTGAAACTGGAATGGATTGGACACTTTAGATTACTTTTTTTTGTAATAGTTGGCCGAATAATAATAATAGTTATCCTTTAAAAAAGAAACTCTAGCTTCTTGTATATATTTATTTGTATTTCCAGTGAATATGACTCTATAATCATGGCAACACCATATTAGAAAGAAAAAAAATTGAATAGAATGGGAATAAAAAAATTGAATAAATAAAAGCAAACATGGAGCATTCGTTTTCTTTTCCGATTACCTCGTTCTCTTTTTACTTTTCTGGTTTTTCAATACGTCAACTGTGTGCTTGCTTACTTGCATGCTTGCCTGTTTGCATCACCCAACAAACATCAAAGTTCTAAAAAGCTTCAAGAACCCTGATTGTGTTTGTATGTCCGAGACCCTTGGTCCAGCCCTGGACGGCGATAACCACATCACCCTGTTTCAAAATTCCATGTTTGGAGGCCTCGTCAATTCCCCATTTGAGACGCTCCTCAACGTCCAATTGCCAGACGGAAACGTCCACAGGAGGCTTGGGATAAATGAATGGATATACACCACGATACAAATGGCAATATCTTGCAGCCTTGCCGTTTCTCGTTATCATGATGATGGGACAGTCGGGTCTGTACTTTGACAAGAGACGAGCTGTTGTTCCCGAAGTCGAAAGCACGAGAATGGCCTTTGCATTCTGCTCAAAAGAGGCACTCACGGTGGAGGTTGCAATTGTCTCAACGGTCTCCGTGGGAGGCTTGATGACCTGTCTCATCTCGTTGAACAATGCTGGACCATTTGCCAAAGTCTTTTCGGCCATGAGCGCGGTCAAGTGCATCATCTGAACAGCCTCGACGGGATAGTTTCCCTTGGCGGTTTCACCAGATAACATGACACAGTCCGCACCGTCGAGTACGGCGTTGCCCACATCGCTAACCTCTGCTCTCGTGGGCCTGGGGTTGTAAGTCATGGACTCCAACATCTGGGTTGCACAGATAACAGGCTTACCAGCCATGTTACACTTTGCAATCAGCTGTTTCTGGACGACAAAGACCTCGTAGGCCGGGATTTCAATTCCCAAGTCGCCACGGGCGACCATGACACCGTCGGTTTCCTTCAGAATCTCGTCAAAGTTGTTGACTCCCTGCTGGTTCTCAATTTTGGAGATGATCTGGATCTCTTTGCCATCTTCACCAAGCACGCGGCGGATCTCGCGCACGTCGTTAGCGGTTCGGATAAAAGAGGCAAAGATCATGTTTACATTGTTGCGGACGCCAAATCTCAGATCCTGCTTGTCCTTTTCGGAAAGAGCAGGAAGGTCCACGTCTGTGTTGGGCAGGTTCACGCCCTTGTGGGAGCAAATCTTGCCGGCGTTGACGGACTTGACGAGCAAAGTTTGGTCGTCCTTGACCTCGAGCACGGTGAAGGAGAGCACACCGTCGTCTACGTAGATGATTTTACCGGTCTCGATGACCTTGGTGATGTTGGCATAGTCGATAAACATGACCTTGTCATCGCAGATTTTGGCGTACTGGGGATCCGTGGAGAAGACCATCTCGTGGCCCGGTTCAATGGGATACTCCACGTCGTCGCGGGTCGTGCCGGTTCTGATCTCGGGGCCCTTGGTGTCCAGAGCAATTGCGAGCGGCGTGCCGGCGTAGAGCTCTTCGGACTTGCGGGCATTGTCGACGACGCTCTGGTGGTACTCGTATGAGCCGTGCGAGAAGTTCATGCGCACAATGTTCAGTCCGACGCTGCGCAGCTTGGCGATGGTCTCTGCGCTGTTGGTCTTGGGGCCTGAGAGTTTCAAAAAAGAGAGTTAGCATTGGTGTCTCAAAGGCCAGAGATAAGCAAAAGCTAAAGCAAAGGGCATATACGCACCAATTGTACCGATGATGGAGGTTCTACGGATGGAGCTGGTGGTCACATCAGAGACCTTGAAGGAGGTCAACCAATTCAATCGAGAGGGCATGTTTGAGGCGAGGCAAGTGGGAAGAGAAGGCAAGGATAGGGAAAGAAGGAGGAAACAGGGGGTAGGAGAAGAGAAAGTTGAGAGGGAGGCACATTTATATACGGCGGACGGGACATTTTTTTTTTATTCCTGCTCCCTTTGGGTCTTGATTTCGTATCAGCAGGTGCCATCCTGTGTCGGATTCGCTCCCATTCGCATCGCTTCGGTCCAAAGCAGGGCCAGTAGGAGGCCAGTAGGAGGCAGCAGGATGCCAGTAGGAGGCCAATGGGGCGATTGGGGCGATTGGAGCAGACCCACGTTCGCACGGGAGAGTCCTTTCTTGTGGACGACAAAGGGCAGCTTCTTTGTGTCCGGAGCGACCCCTGGGCCTCCGGCAAAAAGGCCAGCAAAGAGCAGCAAAGAGCAGCGATGGGCGCGAATCGGGGCTCTGCGCTCTGCGTATCTGCTCTGCGCGCTGCGTGGCTTTCGTTCTTGTTCTGGTGCTGGCACTAGTGCTGGTGCTGGTGCTGGTGCTAGTCTCTGGCCGTCAGGAGAGGAAGCGGGCCCATTCCGCTCGATCCCGCCGTGGGCCGGGCTCCACGGCCATTGTTTCATTGCTCCATTGTCTGCTGGAAGCAGCAGAGTCATGAGACGGCGCCCCCTTTATTGGCGTCTCGAGAGGCCCTCTGGCTGGTCGTGGTGGTCGTGGTCGTGGTCGAGGTGGTCGCCAGGGCCTGTGCTCGTCGGGAGACGGGCATCGCATGCTGTTTGCCCAATTGACAAAGATGCCGATTTCGACCTTGGATCGTGGCTTCTGATTTTATTTTCTACAAAAGGCCTATACGCTGACGCTGCTGTTCTTTGGCCAATCCGGCTCTGGGGCTAGGCAAGGAGACATCGTGTATCAATTGGGGATCTCAATGGGATCGGAATCTAGTTAGGTCTGGAGAGATCTAAAGGGCTATACTATATATCACAAACATATTCACAATCACAGCTTGGAGTCCAGCACCGGGGTCCACACCTCTTCCCTATGCGTCGTCTTCAAATCCCAGCTCTTTTTGATATTTTTATTCACAACCATGGGTCTCGGCGAAGGCGTTTCGTGGTCGTAATCCTCGACACAGGTTGTGGCCTCCAGTGCGCGGCGGAAACACAGGTCGACTATCCCGTAGACCGGAATCGCAAGGGACAAAAAGGGCAGAATCTCGCCTGTCGACTCGAGCCGCCCATTCGACGTGAGCACGCCGACAAGCTCGTCCCGCGAGTTGAACAGTCCGCCGCCAGAGCTGCCGTTCCAGCAGCCCGCGCTCGAAATCGCCATGATGGGCACCCGCGGCGTGCGAGGCAGCAGCTTCATGGACACGACCGTGGACACCACGCCCTGCGAGACCAGCGGCTGGAGCCGGTCCCGGCCCAGCTGGGGCGCGGTGCTGGTGCTGGCGCTGGTGCTGGCGCTGGTGAGCGGATACAGCAGACCAAAGCCCACGGACTTGACTCGCTCGCCCTTCTCCAGCGGCCGCTTCGCCAACCTCGCGGGCCTGTTGCCGTCGTCCTCGGGATGGGCCTCGAACAGGTGCAAGATGCACAGGTCGAGGTCCGCGATGGGCACGATCACGTCGTAGACCTTGGAGCACTCGCGGTTCGCAAACCACACCGTGATGGCCGTCTTCGCGTGGTCGCCGACTACGTGCCGGTTCGTGATCACAATGTTGTCTTCCAGCAGAATCCCAGAACCCCAGCATACGCTGTTGAAGCACTCGATTGTGATGCTGACGACAGACTCGACGGGGCTGTAGGGAGCTTCTTCCATGACCACGGCGCTAGTTTTGGTCTTGCCAAGTTTGCCGGGCACAGCAGCTGGAGCTGGAGCTGGAGCTGGAGCTGGCATTGGCGCTGGCACCAGTCCCGGCAGCGGCAGTGGTGAGTTCCCCGAACGCTCACGGGCACGGGCCTCGAGAGTCGTAAGCGGTGTGGCTGTATTTGCCGTTATCTGTTTGATTTCGTCCCCCGTGAGTGTCTCCGGGGAAAGAAACACAGATTGGAGCAATTCGAGAAGTAAGTCCCATGTCACAATCAACAGCAGGTCTCCTTGACCGTTCAACTTTTTGAAACTGCCCGCAACCATTCCAATCGAGAGTAGTTCCTCTTGCTTTCCTCGCGCTGGGATCGCATGTTGTTGGTGTGCTTGTAAATTTTCATGCTTCTGCTGCTGCTGCTGCTGCTGTTGTAAAAAAACAATCCCTCCTTCCATATTGTCCAAGTATCGAATATCACTGAGAATCGCATCTATCTTCTCTCCAGATCTCACGAGGTAGCTGATGTTCCCTGAAGAATGGTAATCGCTGAACAAAACAGGGTTTGAAAGCGAAAAGGGACAACTCTTCACAACGATTTGTTGATACGTGCCAATTTGTGTCTTGGTAAGAGATGCAATTGTAAAAGCTGGGCTGGTTGTGCTGACAGATTCTATAACAGAATTTGAGTCTGGGCCCAATCCAGATGATACGTTTAGTCCAGCTGTTGGGGTTTGAGCCTGAACCTCGTTGGAAAGAGCCACATCTATGGGCACAGCAGGTTTGATAATGATTAGAAACAATCTCACGTTTTGGATTCTATGCGAATGACTGCTTGTTCTGTAATCAAAGTCTCCTGCTCCGTTCCCGTTCCCGTTCCCATTCCCATATGCATTTGCATTGGCGCTGCCGTCCCCGGAGTTTGGATTCGAGTAGAGGTCGTAGTTAGGATAGAACCTAAAATCCGATTTTGTAAACTTGTTGATGAGCCGCTGGAGATTTGCAGGTCCTGTACATCGCGAAGTACAGGGTGGATCGAGCAAGTTTATCGAATATGTTATGGTGGATGGGATCCATGTCAACTTTGTATCCGAAATGGAAGAATTAGTCGTGATGAGCACATCTGTATTTTGGTTGAAGTTGAAAGGAGAGATTGTGAGAATCAGATCCTGGTTCCCCGTCGTCTCACGCAGACCGCGATGCGTGTGGTTATACTTAAGATAGAGTCCCGAGGAAGCATAAGGGGCGGAATCTGATTCCAGGTCCGGTGAAAAATGGATCGCGGTGGGGAGATAGGACCAGGAGGAGTTGCTCATGGGGTTTAGGCTTGGGTTTTCGGTGAGGTCGACAAGGATGAGGATGAGGATGAGAAAGAGGAAAAGTTAGGGGGACTTTAACTTGGGAAGGGAAGGGACCAGGAGAAGCTGGGGAAAAAGAGAAAAGAAAGGAAGAGAGGAACAATAGCAGCGGATTTTGATGTTGGCATTTGGTCCCCACTCTGTTTCTTCCAGTTGCGGCGGCGGAAAGACAGAGAGGTCAAAATCCGGTGCAGGTAAGATTTCACCTGTCCCAAAGCCAAAATGGCTATAGCATATAGTACAAAAACACAAGACAGCCAAGAACACAGCGAACATTCATTTCGATTATTGATTTCAGATCCGATTTTGACTTGATCTCCGACTCCGATTTCGACTCCGTTGCGGCCTCTGCCTAAGGAAACACAGATGGGACCAGTTCAACATCCAGTATCAGATGCAACAGTGTAACCTTATTGCCGAGGCATGCGGTAGTCCGATCAGATTAGCCCAAAGCGGAGATCGCCCGCCTGTTATCGATTCCATCAGGTGTCTTCGAACCAGAAAAGCGAAAAAGTACAAAACCAAAGGAAACGAAAAAGTTGTCAAATATATTTCAATATCATACTCTTTTTCATACATCTCTCCATTAGAGTAGCACTCTGGTGAATATCTTTCGTTCTGTCTGTCTGTGGCTTAAGTCCATACCGCGCTGTGCTTAATCGCCAACCCCAAAATACATTACAAAGTCAAGATGAATAACAGTACACAGCACCATGGTCCAGTCAAAAAGTCTTGGTCTTCCACAAGAACAGAAAAATAAACGTAAAACTAGAACTTTTACTAGAACTTAAGATGAGCTGACCCGTAAGCTTGGACCCAGGATGTCTATCACGTCATACCGATCCAAGTATATAAACAAAATCTTGCCACCTCCATTATACCATAAATCAAAGAATACCTTTTACTCTTTTTTTCTCTTTGCTCTTTGACTACGCTTATTCCTCTTTTTTTTTGTCTGTTCTGCATTTTGTTCTTACTCTACGGATACGGCTTGGTTATCACTTACGCCATTTTAATAACCATTTGGCTTATTTATCAACATCACCAGTTGTCACCAACAGCCAAAATGTCTCAACATCCTCCCTCTCCTCTGTTTGTCGATAAGAAGGAAAAATACCGCGGGCTAAACCCCAGAAAAAAAAAGGGGGAGCGCTCATCAGCCAGGAGAGGTAGATTTTTTTAAAAAAGGGTGTTTTTACCTGTCTTATTATCATTCCCCAGCCATTTTGAGGAAAAATCGACTAGAGGTTATAGGAAGAAAAAAAAAAAGAAAGAAAATTCCGCATCATCACGAGAAAGCGCTCAAGAAGTACCGCAAATTGATATGATATCCATTTTCTCTGGTATTAGCTTCCTCCCAGTCTTGATACCATATCTCCACCCTCAACCCCTTGTCTGCTCTTTGTTTTTCCCATTCTTACACTTTTGTCGGGATAGATAAAGAGATAAGTAGATTGTTTCCCCAGTCAGGTCAACTCTAGATACTGCCATCGAACAAACTGGGGACACTCGATAAGCATTTCAAACACACACCACCACAATCAAAAAAAAAGAAAAATTTGCAAAAGAAAAAAAATTTAATACGGCCTGGAGTGACGTGCTCCTCCTCCTCTTGGATTCCTGTGCCTTTCATGTCTGTCTGCTTTTTTTTTGTTTTTTTATTTGCACTTTTCGCGTCTTCGCTTTTTCGCGTTTTCGCTTTCTCCACGTTCCCGAGCCATCATGCGATTCAAACCCGCGCACGTGCGGCCACGAGCGAGTCCCAGACGAGCCCGTGGATCCATGGACTGAGCGGACTCGCTAGCTGGGGCTGAGACTGGGGCCAACCAGGCTCTGTGGGATCCGTTGAATCCCTGGCCCTTCCATGTCTTGGCCATTCGTCGTAAATGGAGGCCGTGGCCGGGGCCGTAGACGTAAACTGAAGTCTGAGGACTGAAGTCTGAGAACTTGGACCTGGGACCGCGGGATCAGGCTTCTCGAAGCAGCGGCAGAGCAGTCAGATATAATAAATGTGTCCAGCCCGCGCGCTATCGGCCAATCCCAATCCCAATCGCAGCTTCCATCTGGCTCCGGCCCTGGCTTCTGATTCTGATTCTGATCCTGGCAGATGACGTACCGGGGCCTAGCGCCCGTGCTAGTGCGAGAGACCCAGCGCGGGAAGTAAAGCGTAAAAGCGTAAAAGCGTCCTTTGGACGAGAAAGCGTGGAGATAACGACACCCGGAGCGAAAATGAAAAGCAAGAACGTGGACATGCTTTCTATCTCAATCTGGATCTCAATCTCTATCCCAATCCCAATCCCAATCTGGATCTGGATCTGAATCTCTATCTGAATCAGTTTCGTACTTTGTGTTTCTCCTCTCCCCCTTGGATCTGCCCTTTCTGTCCTCGTCCGCCATTTTCTTTTTGTCCTCTCTTTCCCTTTCTTTCTCTTTCTTTCCCTTCTCCGTTCCGCACCCTTTCTTTCCATTTTTTTTTTTGCTCCCTTCTCGTCACTCCAGTGCCCCGAGGTGTGCCAATTCTTGCTGCCGCTGCTTCTTTCTCTTTAGGTTGGGTTTGACTCCACCCCTCTGCCTTGGCTGAGACAAAAGTTAATTCTGGCCGTGCCCGTGCTTCCTCTACTTGCACTTTCTTCCCTCTTATCTAACCTGGTCTCGTCGCTGCCTCTTCTGCTCGTGCTCGTGCTCACGCTCGTGCTGCCCCATAAAAGTCAGAGCTCAGCAGTGCCCTCAAGGCAGAAAGGCCACAGTCCATAAAAAACTGGCAGCTCCCGATCAGCCTTTCCGAGCCAGTAATTCGTACCAGCCGAATCAGCTGGACCGCCTCCCCCACGCCAGCCCGTTCTCCTCGAGCCAATAATGTCCAAATCTGGTGAACCTCCCAAACACCGACACCGAAGGCTTCCGTTCAGGTCCGTCTTCAGACGGAACACCACCGACTTGTCGAGCTCGGCTGGTCAATCTCCCGCGGCCTCCTCCTCTTCCTCGAACACGGCCTCCAACTCCAACTCCAACTCCAACTCCAGCTCGACCCTGTCCACTCTGCAAAAGAGCTCCTCCAGTAGCCTGCGCTTGAAAAGTCGAATAGGCAGAGCCAGCACCTTCTCGACAAGCTCCGGCCCCAGCACCTCGCCTCTTTCGTATCGCGAAGCCTCGTCCAGACACGAATCGGACCCGGCCGCCGCTTCCCAACACCGCCGTCCCAGCACGGTCTCAACGTCCTCCAAGGACTCTCCCACGGACTCTCCCGCGGACTCCTCCACGGCGCCTGGTGGGGCCGCAAAGTCTACCTATAAAGCCCCCAAGGCAAACTCCAGCTCAACGCTGTCCGTGCGCGCTTTGGCAAGACAGCAGCAGTATTTGAAGAAGCACAAGTACTCAACGTCTTTCTCCTCCACGCCATCCCACCCCAACTTTTCGGGCTCTGCCGCCGACATTTTCGGAACAAACCCCACGAGAACGCCCACCAGCAACACCATCACCGGTACTAATGTCACAAATGGCACGGGCTCAAGTCCCAGCAGCTCAAAATCCTCGAGCTTTGGGGGCTTTGGAATGAAAAAGATCAGCTTTTTCCTCGGTGACGACGACGCGGCCGCAAAGCTACCGTATCCTGTTATGGACCCCAATCAGTTTCTACCCCCGGAATTGCACCAGCACCAGCTTCTCAGCGACCTGTACGAGCCCCTGAGCGTGAACCACAAGCAGTTTAAGAAACTGGGAGACGGGGCCTCTGCCTCTGTGCACACCATCAAGCGAAAGTCCGATGCAAAGATCTTGGCCATAAAGCGCATAACGGCTCTGGAAGGAGGTGAGAAGCCCATTGAGTTTTATACCCGCGTCGCGAAAGAGTACATCATCTCAAAACCCCTAATGCATCCGAACGTGGTCCAGACAGAATGCCTGTGCAAATTGACTGACGGCAAGGGTTGGGGGATGGTGGTCGAGTACTGCGAGAGCGGCGATCTCTTTGGCGTGATCCAGTCCTATGCCAAAAACAAGACTGCAATTCCTTTGGAAGAGCGAAACTGTATTTTCAAACAGATTTTAAGAGGTGTGGCATATATCCATCGCATGGGTATTGTTCACAGAGACATCAAACCAGAGAACATTTTGATAGACAAGGACGGTGTGGTCAAACTCACCGACTTTGGAGTCTCCGAGTTTGGTTGGAAAGACAAGTACGATAGTTCCAAAGGTGTACAGAAAAGTACCTATTTTGTAGGCTCACGCCCTTATATGGCCCCAGAGCTGCTCGAATTGAAGGACACGAGCCAACTGGGTCGCAAACCCTACGATCCGTTTAAAGTCGATATGTGGGCGGTTGGTATCACTTACTACTGTCTCTCGACTTTCCAAAACCCTTTTGGCGAGGCTTTGGGAGTCACAGATGCCGCCTATCGTGATTATCGTGGTGGATTTGAGAGATACGTCTTGCACCATCCCGAATTTCGTGTTAATGACTCCAAACTCGAACCCCCAATGACCAAGTTCGTCTCCAATTTTAACCCCCACGGCGCTAAAATGTTGTACCACATGTTGGATATTGATCCGAATCACCGGTACTCTGTGTTTCGGATCCTTAATGAGAATTGGGTGAAACGGATAGAAATGTGTGTTGATGATGTGGATCTCGATTCTTTCCCCCATTATCCAAAACTTTCAGAGTTTACCATTCCTGAACTCGCCCCAGCAGAGTCTAAAAAGCCAAAATTGACAAAAGGTCGTATTCGATCTATGCTTGATGATTCGCCAAGTGGTTCAACCACAAAGCTTGATGAACCAGTTCTGGCAACGACAGACCCTGTAGTAAATGGGAACAGTGATGCCAATGGAAATGGAAATGGAAATGGTAGCAAAAACGTCCAGAAACAAACTTCTTATCGATCCTTGTTTGACGATTACGAAGTGGCTCCAAAACAATCGGTATCGAACGGTAATGGGTCCAGTTCCACAGGCTCAATGAGCTCTTTGGACGTTGAACCAGATTTCAAAAACAAGAGCAAAATTGAAAGTTCAGGTGAAAGTGAGAGTGAAATTGAAAACTCTGGTGGATCTTCTTATAGTCCCAATGGTAGTCCATTGGACCCAGCTGATCCAGAGGCATCTGGCTCAAGGAAAGATCTGTTAAAGCCTGCGCTGGAGCCGCTGGATGAGTCCGTTCATGAGGACCCCTCCGACGATATCCAGTTTTTCTCAAAACCCAAGAGGAGGTCAACCATGAGATTCGAGGAGCCTGTGAGTCCTCTTAACGTTATGGCGGATGCTCCAGACTCGAACGGAGTATCGACCAGTGTGCTTTCTTCATCCTCACCTTCTACTTCCGCTGCGGCTGCCACCACTAACACGACAAATGGTTCCGCTGCCAGTATCATGAGATCTGTACCCCGTTCCATGCTTGGTGATGATAACGTTGCGCCCACACATAGACGATACAGTGTGATTTCGAAAAAACTACCATCTATAGATACAACGAGAATGAAAGAGATCAAAAACTTGCCCGTCCGGAAATATCATTACCATGGACCTTGTCGATCACTACCCTTTAACTCACTTGTTCTCGGAGGCAAAGGATTCGTCAAATAATTCTCTTTTTTACTTTCTATGGTTCGTTGTTTCTGTTCTTTATCTGCATCGTCTGAAAATTCTCACATGCTTCTGGTGGTCTTGGTGTCTAATTTTTTCTCGCGTGGGTGGTCTTTTTTGTTCTTTAACTCTGATAATGTAGTCGTCGTCGTCGTCGTCTTCTTCATTATTTTTCATTTTCACTGATTTGGATTTTGGATAAACTTTTGAGAATTTTCCCCCTCTCTTTGTTTCATTATCACTTTTTTTATGTCGCGCGCTGTATACCAAGCGGTATCCTGTTTGTCCCATTGTTTATTTACGTGTTTGATGTTCCCCTTAACTATTCACTTTCTTCCTTTTTTTTTTTTTTCTAATTCAATTCAATTCATTCCGCTTTGTTGCCTTGTTATTTGTGCTGTTAATATAATGCTTAAGAAGAAGATTAACCAAAAAATTGAAAAAAAGAAAAATCAACTAAAATTGAAAAAAAAAATAATGTTTTAGCATAAAATCTACTCAATACTCATTCTCATCATACCTGATGTTTCTAAATTTTTTTGCTCGTTATTTTGGTTCTTTAAATTTTTTTTATTATTATTCTTATCAAAATTGAGAAAAAGTCTAGCAAAAACTACTACTATCCTCCAATTTTCCTGTCAGTTTAAACCCATACTATCGTAGATTGTTGTAGACGGATTGAAACAACTGGGGGGTCCATTTTTTCGTGTGATTGTTAAATGTATTAACTAGTCTATATAAAGAATAATACTCCTAGACTAAGGAATTTGCAAATCTTTCTTTCCCTTTCTTCTTTTCCTTTCTCCCTTCTCTTTCCTGGTTCTAGATGCAAATTGTGACGGTGTGAAACAAAACAGATTAAACCAACAAAAAAAAATTTATATAGATAAGCAATAAATAAAAAAAAAAAAGTTCCATGCCATGATTAGAAACGATTAAACACAATCCTTGTGTATGCTCTTTAGCTCTCCGATTGG
The DNA here is from genome assembly GCA_030581615.1 of Alloascoidea africana. NCBI lineage: Eukaryota > Fungi > Ascomycota > Alloascoideomycetes > Alloascoideales > Alloascoideaceae > Alloascoidea > Alloascoidea africana. The sequence continues at coordinate 4,808 of JAKTTT010000032.1, read as the reverse complement.
CTTTATCCATTCTCACTTTCACTCTCATTTTCGAGTGTGATCTTTTCTAGCGTTGAAATTGAAATCACCACACTCGTGTAACAGATCAATCATACCGAAACTTTTTATTAACGTCTGTACTGTTCAACCGCCGTTTATAACTCGTGCTTATCAAACAGCCACCACCGCCTACACCACCATTACCATTACCAATACCACCACCGCCTCTAGCCTCACTCGTCATACCGGAATTCGTACTGTATTCAGATATTGGCGTGAACGTTGTTGGTGATTCATCGTACGTATATCGAACAGGAATCGTTTCCTCACTGATATTACCGCCCCCGTTTCTGGTAGACAAATCCTCCGTACTGAAAGACGATATCGCATTTGCCATACGATCTGCATTGTACTTTAGGTTTTTCAAAAAAGGAGGTTTCTGGCGTAAATACCGCTTGTTGTTGTTCTGCTTCAATACCGAGACCGCATTCGTATGGTACGAACTGGGGATCATGACACCTGGACCGCCGCCGCTTGATGAATATTGGAACGGCATCGTCATCGTTTTCTTCTTGCCCATTTTGAACTGGTGATTCGAAGATATCGTCGCGAACGAGTTGGAATCATCGGCCTCGCAACTGGGGATCGAGGCCGGCGCAGATCGATACAAATCTTGTTGAAGTGGGAGAGGTGAAGGCGATGGAGAAGGTGAAGGTGAACTCACTGCTGTGCCACTAACAGGACTCGAAGAGCTTATTATATTGGAGCCAGAGCCACCATTGGACGTGTGTCTCGCTCTGCTCCGGTTTGTGGTCGTTGTGGTGGTCGGGCTGGCATTCCTCTGGTTTGGCACATGTTCAACATTGGGAACACTCCCTTCTTCGTAATCACCATCCAGCTCTTTCTTCAAACTGAGGGCCCATTCCAAAGGATCTTTCCCCTTCTGTATCACATTTATAAGTTCATCCAGACATTCCAAATACCCCAAAGTTTTTGCCTGTTGTAATTTGGTAGATGACAACCGGTAGAGTTGCGCAACCGATCGAGCAGCATCTTTAAATTCAGTGGCAACCAGAGTATCCAAAGATGCAAACTCTTTCCGACTGATCTTGGAAGGAGGAGGGAGCCCCGATGATAAAGAAGACAGATCCATCCCTGTGCGCTGTTATTGTCTTGACTTTAGTTTGACTGAACTGGGTGTGGGGACTTGATTTCTCTCTAAATCGGAAAAGAAGAGGGCAAAATGTTCTGGCTCTTCTGGAGTTTGACGGGTGGAAAGTTGTTAAATGTCACGTGGCTTGATTTTTTAGAGAAGAATGAAAAGTTATCTTGGTTTGGGTTTTTGGCCCGTCTGGTCATATAGCAGTATGAGTATGGGGCTCTTTTTGTGATTCCATCTGTCTACCAAAAAATTATGGACATGACCAAGAAAATGACTGTGTTGAAAAGATGACAGAAACTGACAAAGAGTGAGTTGTATCTTAGAGACTAGGTTTATCAAAGTCCACAAAAAGAGCACCCAAAGAAAATCTTTGGGTGTTGTCCCAACTACAAAATATTTTTCTCAAGTTCTGCTTGTCATTGTTTCGTTATTAAAGGTTGTTGTTTTGTTTTCAGCGTGTTTACACAGAACATGGCGTCTCATAACAACATTTGAGTATATATCATCTCGAAAAACACATAAACACTCCACCAACATGAGAAAAAAAAGAGAGGATGGATGGACTACTTATTGACAAATTTACCAAAACGACCAATTTTACCGTGCCAACCAGCACTATTCAATAATTGATTTAATTCTCTCTGACAGATTAAAGAAAGCCCTGCGTCATGCGCGGCTGGTCTGGGCGAGCTGCATAAGCTGGATGGAGACCAAACAGGCTGGTGCGGCTGCCTGCTTCTATCCGCTGGCAGAACAATAGCAGAAGCTCAAGTGCTTTCTCGATTAAACTTGGATGGGAGGTCCTTCATTCTAATTCATTCATTTGGTTTTCTTTTTTTTGTTGCGCTCTTTTCCCTTCTTAATCATACCAAACAACCAAACCATTTGCCTCTTAACATCTTCAACAAGTAATGGAACAAACTACAAGAATGAAAAGCGACACAGAAACAAGTTATCCGTTTGCTTCTTCTAGTTTAAGCTCGAATTCAAGTTCAGGTTCTTTGTCAGAGACACAAACATCCTCTAGTAATCCTTCTTCGGTGGACTTGTACGTTGGTTCACCAAAAAATAACAAGAACACAAGCAACGATGAACAGAGGAACCAAAAGAACTATCATGGCGGTATAGAGTATCTGACCAGTGCAACTTCACTAGACAAAGTTGAAAAGATTCACAACGATAACGCTCTTGATCAGAGGGAAAATGTGGTACTTTATGCGCCGGGCCAGGCACACGTTGCTAAAGACAAGAGCATTCCGACGTTTTCTTCTTATTCAAGTCTTCTGAGGGGCCCAGACTGAATGGGCGGCTTAGAATTAGCTTGAATACTTGGGATTTGTGTTAGTCTGTACACTAAAGTGGTGGTTAAATGGCTTCTACGCATTATTTTATCTGTTTCTGTGTTTTGGTAACTTTTGGCCGTTTTGGACTTTGAAACTTTGAAAAAGGATTTCATGAATATGGGAAATAATCCCATAAGTCTATTGCAAAGTATTTAGCAGCTATCGCTAATCTACTCCTATATTGGAAAGAAAAAATAATAATAGTATTCTTTTCCACTTCAAACAATGAAACACATGAGGATGATGTTGAAATGGTTTCTCCATTAAACACACAGCTCTTTATTAGAAGCACAAACAGATGTAGCTGTCGCATGGTTAGCCAGCCCAGAGCGAACTTTATAGATTTGCTTTTTTTTGTTTTTATATCGTAAACGCAATTAGATTTCTTTTTTTGATGCTTTTTTTTTATGATTCATTTTTCAAGATAATAGATATTGTACATGTAATCTTCGGCTTCGTTGTCAGCTTCAGGTTCTGTAACTGGTAGATCTTTGACAGAAAGCACGCTGACAGCGTCAGCATCAGACATTTCTCTATCGGCCATGTCATAAACAACATTAGCATTTGGGTTCAACTTAGCAACTGTGGAATAATCTCCAGGACAAAATAATGTCTTGGAAGATGGGTCAACCGAGCTGAGAGTAGTGGTGCGTTCGTTGAATTTGTGTGTAATGTGTAAACTGCCATTACTACCAGTACTTCGTAAAGGGTGTAAATCGCGAGTTGTGTTGTGGAAAACTTGGGATTTTGTTTTTTTCACAATGCCAAGCGGTTCGGATGAGCATGGCTCTCTTTTCCGTTTCCCGTTTGGCAAAGATTGTGGAGAATGGCACCGGAAAGATGCTGGTGTGACATGCTCAAAAGATGAAGTTCTCGGATATTCCATTAGGTCTGCTCTATCCATGGCACATATGGGAGAATATGCATTTGAAGTCCTGAAAACAAAGCCAGAGCCGGTTTGTCCCTTCTGCTCAAGCATTGAGTTTCGTGAAGCGAAAAAAAAGTGCAGTTGCAAGAGGAGTGTGATATGTCACCAGGTTCGAAAAAGAGTGGACCTGTTGGAAGATAGTCATGAACTATAGATTGCAGCGAGCAATAAAAATACAAAAATGGCACACAGGCAGAAGAACAAGAAGGCCTTGGTTGCAAAGGACAAGCGCCAGAAAGTACGCGTGGTCTGCCGCTGCGATCGTTGTTGGCGTGGTCTTGGATGAGTCGCGCCAGTTGGTGATGGAGAAGAGGAAGAGGAAGAGAAGAGAAGAGAAGAAGACCTCTCGCGAGACTGCAGCGAACGAAATCGTGCGTCTGCTGCCAGCCTCCCGGGCAACCACGCTGCAGCACTTCCCGGGAGTTTCGCGCTCGGTCTTCCGGGAATCTGACTTCACCATCAGGCACCACCACCAAACACTTGAGTTCGCAAATTTAGGCTCATTATCTAGAGTGGCCTGTTTCGGACAGGGGAATGGAGAAAATGCTCTTGATATTAAAACACAACCTATAAAAAAATTGATAAAAAATAGTTGTAATCTAGATTTAACTACTACATACTATTTAAACGTGTGACATGGTCCTGTGTGTGTTTAAAACTGTACTCCACACAAATATGAGCTACTCTTAACTATGAGAATCAAAGCATCAGGATAGATTAATGAGAAAAAATTTGTACATATGAAATTAGCCAGTCTTTTCGTGTTGAGTAGAAACTCTCCGCATTGCAACAATAAAATCTTCCAGTGATCTCTGAGATAGCTTCTCCCTTGCTGGCGTGCGATGCATAAAACGGTCAAAAGTGGCGGAGCCTTGCATCATATAGTAGGCACCACCAAGAACACAAAAAACTCCAAAAGAGAAAACGTAGACACGAACAACGGCAACAATCGAAGTACTGGACTGACAAAACCAACCCCAGATACAGAAACATGTTGCGATAATATCCACAATTAAAACAGCACCAGAAAGCTGCCATGAGGGAAGCGAAGACCAGAAGGGACCATTTGCACGGGTGATGAAAATTAACCAATTCTCAGTGAGCGAGATTTGCAAAAATAGTATCCCATCAATTGAACCAAAATTCTGAATAATTCCTCCACCTTGAACAAACATCGTGGTCAATGTGATCCATGTTCCAATAGCCAAAATGATTCCTAAAATGACGGACATTCCCCAAAGAGTGGGTATGTTCCATTTCACCGGTTTCTGAGAATACGGCGCTTTATCATAAGCAATTGCCAAGGTAGCAATATCGGAAAAGATTGCGATAAATACCACGAGGTTGATATCCAAGGAGCGGTTCAATATAGCTATCCAAAGGCCGAGGAATATTT